>CM062812.1:57403752-57813768 GCA_031772625.1 Pinus tabuliformis
CTGCCCAAAGAGCTTCTGTCCAAACAGAGTCATTCTGATAAGTTATCATCTTCTTTCAGCTTAGAGTCAGAAGTTCAGAAACTGAAAATATATGTGCCTCTGTAGAGTTGGTGAAGAGTGAAGTGTTTAGAAAGCCCATCTTTGAAGCTCTTGAGCTGAAAACCACACAAACCTCCATTGACTCTGTCAATTTGCAAGATGACAAGCCTGCCATTGTGCACAGCCCTATGATTGAACCTGCTGATAATAATTCTCCATAATTTTATGTCTCCTTGACCATTCATCATAAAGTCCTCCCCAATTTCCTGCTAGACACAGGGGCCAGCCACAATTTGATGCCTAAAGCTGTCATGGAAGAGTTAGGCCTTGATATCACCAGAACCTATCATGATTTATTTTCTTTTGATTCAAGGAAGGTGAAATGTCTTGGATTGATTAAAGATCTGGCCATTACCTTAACTCAGCTGCCCATGAAGAGTATGATGATGGATATTGTGGTAGCAGATGTCCCTCCTAAGTTTGGCATGCTGCTGTCCAGAGGGTGGATTAAGAGACTAGGTGGGACATTACAGAATGACCTAGCATATGCCACTGTCCCCAGTGTTTGGAGGAGAAAGCAGGAGATTGTATAGAGAAGCACAGTTGGCATACATCATCAGTGATGAGAAGAATCCTACAAATCATCCCATATATGCAGTGGACACTGATTTTGGAGCATGTATTCTCCAAATAGAAGAATCTCAGAAGGCCTTAATGCAGATCAGGAAACCAACAGTTCAGGCCAAAGAACAAGGAAGTCAGGTTTGGGAGATGTTTTTTTTTGGAGCATGTTCCAGGGAGACTGCAGGAGCAGGAATGGTGCTAGTATCTCCACAACAAGAAAACATACAACTGTCTTTTAAGCTGGTTTTGCAACTGACAAACAATATAGAAGAATATGAAGCTCTGATGTTAGGCCTTAATGCAGCAAAAAGACAGAGGAATCAAGAGTCTAAAGGTGTTTGGAGATGCTGATTTAATTATACAACAAGTAAATAAAACATTTCAAGAAAAGCACCCAAGGTTGAAAGCATACAGAGATGAGGTATGGAGAATCAGAGATTCTTTTGATTATTTCTGTATTTCATATATTCCTAGAGCCCAAAATCAGCTTGTTGATTCCCTTGTTGTGTCTGCTAGTCTATTTATTCCTCCTATGCCTCCCAGACTAGTGTATGAAGTCCAAATCAAGTATAGACCATCCTTGCCTGATAATGTCCAGCATTGGAAAGTCTTTGAAGATGATGATGAATTGAATAGGTTCCTTCAAGTCATTGATGAGTTTTCTGAAATACAAATTGACCAAGAGAATGAAGCCTTGGAAGAAAGCCCCCAGCCCCAGCTTAGAAATAAAATTGGTAAAAACAACATTGTTCAGCTTCCCAGCAATCATATTCCTAGGGGTCTAATTCCTCTTGAAAGACTGTTTGACCAAAATGATGTGCCTTACAAGGCTGCCCAAAAAGAAGATCAATCTGCAGTCTGTAAGCATGATATAGGAAGTCCAGGTCAGCTTAGGTATGTGAATTTGTCCACTCATTTGTCTACTGATCAAAGTGCTGAATACTGCAATTTAATGAGGCAATTTGCTGATGTGTTTGCATGGGAATATAGTGATCTGAAAATGTATGATAAGAACATAATTCAGCATAAAATCCCTTTGGAGAAAGACACCATTCCTTTCAAACAGAAGCTGAGACCAATAAATCCTATGTTTCTTCCTTTGATTGAAAAAGAAATTAAAAAATTGTTGGCTGCCAAGATCATAGTTCCTCTCAGATACTCAAAATGGGTAGCCAATTTGGTGGTGGTGAGGAAGAAGAGTGGAGAAATCAGACTCTGTGTTGATTTTAGAAATTTAAACAAATTCTTAAAGAAAGACAACTATCCTCTACCTAAGATGGAGCATTTGCTACAGAAAGTCTTAGGAGCCAAAGTGATGTCTTTCCTGGATGGATTTTCAGGTTTCAATCAGATTGCTGTGCATCCAGATGATCAAGAAAAGATTGCATTCACCACTCCTTGGGGCACTTTTATGTATGCTAAGATGCCTTTTGTACTGATGAATGCTAGAGCCACCTTTCAGAGAGCCATGGATATAGCATTTGTGGGAGAGAAGGATAAATTTGTCCTTATCTACCTTGATGACATAACTGTTTACTCCAGCAGCCATCAAAATCATTTGCAGCATTTGAAGAAGGTGTTTTTGAAGTGCAGGAGGTTTGGAATTTCAGTCAATCCCAAAAAATCTCAATTTGCTTTAAATGAAGGCAGGCTGTTAGGACATATTGTGTCTGCTGTAGGGGTTCAGATTGACCCAGAGAGAGTAAAAGCAATACAGAATTTTTCTGTCCCTAGATCAAAGAAGGATATCCAATCCTTTCTGGGCAAAATTAATTTTTTCCAGGAGTTTATACCGAATTTTTCAGAACTAGTGAAGCATATTACCTCCATGTTGAAGAAAGGATCAGAGGCAGATGAAGAAGGTTCAGAGCTACCAGTGGCATTTTTTAGCAAAAACTTGAGGGATGCTAAACTGAGGTATGATATTATTGAAAAACAGGCATATGCTCTTATCAAATCCTTGAAAGCTTTTAGAGTTTATATCCTTCATTCCAAAATAATTACATATGTACCCTCTACTGCAATAAAAGAGATGTTTTAACACAACTTGATGCTGATGGAAGAAGGGAAAAATGGATTGCAAAAATGATAGAATTTTATACAGCTGAAGCCTACCATGCTGGTCAGAGGTCAAGGTCTTGCCAAGCTATTAGCTGAAGAAAATTGTAGGTCTTTGGATATTGATTTCCTATGCACAATTGCAGAAAATGGTCAGGCAGAAGAAGAGGAAACAGCTGAAACAGAGGGAAAGAAGTCAGTGGCCGAGAATATAGCTTCTTGTAATTGGTATGCTGAAATAATTAATTTCTTGCTGAAGCTAGAAATCCCTTCAGAATTTACTCAAAGTCAAGATAGAACTTTAAAACTCAGGGCAGCAAAATATTGCATCAATAAAAATCTGCTCTACTGGAGGGATCCATCTGGAGTGCTTCTAAGGTGTCTGGACAAAGAACAATCAGTAGAAGTCATGCAGCAGTTTCATTCCAGCATGTGTGGAGGGCACCATTATTGGAAAACTATAGTCCATAAAATTCTCAGAGCTGGGTACTATTGGCCCACTTTATTTTCTGATGTATTTGTTTTTGTTAAATCTTGTGATAGGTGCCAAATATTTGAAGGAAAACAACAGTTGAAATCCCTGCCCTTAAAACCAATACTTGCAAAAGGACCTTTTCAGCAGTGAGGCTTGGATTTTATTGGAGAAATCAATCCACATTCCAGTGGCCAGCATAAATGGATATTAGTAGCTATTGATTATTTCACTAAGTGGATTGAAGCAGTCCCTACCAGGAAGGTTGATCATAATGTGGTTATGAAGTTTTTGACAGAGAATATCTTTAGCAGATTTGGTTGTCCACATAAATTAGTCACAGACAATGCAACAACTTTCAGGGCAAAATAATTGGTGGAAATGTGTGATTCAATGGGTATTACACTTATTCATTCCACCTCATATTATCCTCAAAGAAATGGTCTGGCAGAATCCTCTAATAAAATTCTGATCATGATAATTAAAAAACTGTTAGAGGACAATAAAAAGAATTAGGATTCAAAGCTCAAGTATGCACTGTGGGCTGACAGAGTGACCATTAAGAAATCCACAGGCAATTCTCCTTTCAAGATGGTATATGGTACTGAAGCTGTATTTCCAATTCAACTAACTCTCCCTGTGGCAAAATTCCTTCAAGAAGAGCAGGATGAAGAATAAATGGCAAAGAGAATCACTGATTTGGCAGAGTTACATCAGATCAGAGAACAGCTAGTTGAAAAGGCTGCAGCACATTAGAGAAGGATCAAGGAAGCCTTTGACAAAAATGCAAAAACAAATAATTTTCAGGTTGGAGACTTGGTTTTGAAGTGGGATGCATTAAAGGAAAAGAAAGGAAACCATGGGAAATTTGATGCTTTCTGGACAGGGCCTTTCATCATTTCACAGGTTCAAGGGAACAACACCTTCATACTGAAAAGTATGGGGGGAGAAGCAGTTTTTGATGGCCCAGTTAATGGGCAGTTTTTGAAAGTTTATGTGATTTAAGGTCTTTGGCCTTAAAATTGTAAATATTGTGTTTTTATCAGTTTTAGTTTAGGTGCAACAGACTCCATGCCCAATGGAAGACTAGGAATTTTGGTTAATTTGTTTGCAGCTGAAAAGGCATTGGTCTGTAGGTTCTTGAGACCTCACAGGGAGGATCTCACCCCCAGAAGGAGCCAGTGTTAGCTCTACTACATGCTGCTGATTTTCCAGGAGAAGGAATAAGTTTGGTCCTTGTTTGCTGGCTTAGAGATGGTTTATAATGGTTATCATCGTCTCTCCCTATTTTCCCCGCTACCTCCATTTCCTCCTTTCCTTTCATTCTCCTTATTCTCTTAACTCCATTATTTCTTTTGCCTTTATAAACCCTATAAAACCCCCGATAATGTTACCTCACACCATAACTTGCCTTTTCCCTTATCACTCTGCTTGCACCCTTATGGCTCCCCATTCCTCCGTTTCCTGCTTAATCTCTTCACAAAACCCATTTAAACCCCTTTAAACTCTTTTCCCCAGCACCCGCGCATTTTGTTTTAAACACTACAAAAGCCCCGCGTAAACCTTTTTTCACGGCCTTGGGAATTTTTGTTTTAATACTATTAAACCCCACATTAACCTATTTTTCATTTTAACCCCGGCGCTAAGGTCTTGACCCTTTTAAACCGCGCGCCTGTACTGCCCCTCGCCTGTCACATCACTCTAAACTCGTGCATTAAATCTTGTCCGTCCAATCCTCCGCCTTGGGATCTGATGCTTCTCGCTGCCCCCGCCCTGTGAACTTGCACACCTGTTAGCCCGCGGGGAAGGCGGTTTCCCGTCGGACCTACCTACCACGCAGCACTATTTCACTAGATCGCGCCACCATGTACCAAAACCACCTACTCCCGAAGAGCGGTGTGGGGAAACTGTTTACCGCCCTTCCGGTACGGCTCCCCGCTCGTTAACCTGCGATCATCTCTGCCGCCTGTCATCTGTCCGATCATCCATCCCGCGATCTGACGGCTCGCATTCCTCCATTCCTGTTTGCTCCCTATGGCTTTTGTAATCCAATCCCCGCCGTTCAATTTGCAAGATCTAATGGCTAAGATTCCATCGCGCCTCTGTACCTTCCCATCGCCTCCCGCCATCAGATCTCGGCCATCCGCCTGAGCCATCCAACAACCAGTGTTCTTTCTCGGCTCTTCGTTCTTTTTCAATGCATTTCTCAGCGTTTTTGGCTTGTCCCATGCACATGAAGAAGGAAGAGATGATCCAACAATATGCACATTTAATCATCAGCTACCACATTCAAAGAACAACACGGTCAAGGACAAGAATGACGATCCTCGAGCAGTTCAGTGACTGCAGCAGTTATTGAGAAAATAAACATGGCTTTTCACTTGTTTATGAAGGACATCAAAGTACTAGTAAATGTCATTTTTTCCATTAAAACAATCAAATTGCATCAGAGACCCATATCATCTTGTAAATGTGGTTGGTGGTCCATTATGACCCCTCCACGCATAGTTTAGCAGACTGTTTTTTGTAAACAAACTCTATATATACCCAAAAACAAGATCTGTTGAGGGTTGATGAGTGTTATTTTGTTGTAAGCTTCAACTTCTGGAGACTGTGACTACTGTGACACCTGCAACTTCTAATCTTCATTTTCAGCTAATACAAGCTTCTTTTGTTGTTAATTGCTCACTTTCCACTTCTTCTTCTTTGTTCCAGGCTATGCCTATTGTGAATTTATTCATGTGCTACTGATGTTTAGCATTAGAGGGGCTGTCATCCCACCTCTATGTTAGAATCTAGTTAGTTTCATTGAATTTGTATGCAGGTTTATGTTGTTTTAATGCCAGAGAGCTGTCATCCTGTCTGTGTATTAGGAAACAGATTTACAGACCTTTTAACTGGTTGCAGCTAGCCATCACAGGGTCCTGTGCATCTGTTGGTGTGATCAGTATTCTCCATTATCACATTTTCCTTAAACTATGAGTAATTGGTGGTCTAAAGCCTTGTAGTCTGGGGGTGTTCACCCATGTCTAGGGTTAAGCATAGTAGAAGTGGTTATCTGGCTTGAATATGCAGCATTTCTTTCATTCATCCACCATTTTCCAACATTTTTGTTGAGTTTGTAATGTTTCCAAGCATCTCTGATATACAACCTAGGAGAGTTTCTTCGGGTGATAACAATGCCTCTCTCATAGGTCACAAACACTGACACTCCCATAGTTTCAGTCTCTTGGATCTTTTGCTGTCCTGAAAGCCCACCTTCTTCTTGAGGCACTAATGAAAATACTTGAGGGAATTTGAACACTTCATGAGAAATGAAGGTCTCCCATGGTATATTAACTAGATTTAGCTGATGTAAGACAATGATTTTAATCACAGAGAAGTGGTAGATGTTGTTTAACTATTGGGGATATGGCTTCTTCTTGACATGGAGTGCCATTTTCTCAATATTTCGGAACATGAAGTAAGGAATATTCATCATCCTCACCCTAGTAAAATTCATCAACATCTAACGTGGTAGGCATACAATCGAGAAAACCTACCTTCACAAGTAAAGTATTTGATGATTATCTTCATAAGTGGAGCAAGCCTATCCTCCAAGAATTTGAAGGGGAACACTCTCTTCAATTTGCCATGGTATTTAGCCTTGATGTAAGGCTCATAGTACTCCCTGTCAATATACTGTCCTTTGTTCCATTTTTCACCTACATTTGGAATGCCTGTAGCCTCTGAAATAATAGCAGGTGACAAAGTGAATGTAACTCCAGCAAGGTTTACTTCATTGTTGTCCAGATGTGTCACAAACAACCTTGCTAATTCATGATGAAACTTAACCTTCTCCACCATTTCACAGAAACCAAAACATGACTGATGTTTGAAACATGAGATGGCAAGTGGACAAGCAAGCAATTCCCTCAAACTAATGGGCTCCTCCCTGATGATCTTTCCCCTTTGTGAGGCTTCTTCTGCTGCAAATTTCTTTCCCTAGAACTGTCACTATGTGTCTCTTCCTCCATTTCATACTCACTATCCCTCTCCATTATTGTACTGTTGTTTGTCTTTATGGTCAGTGAGGAGTGATGGATTAGTGAATGAGGGTATGATGAGTATGAAGAGATTTTAGATAGGAAAGTTAATGAGGGTGCACAAGAATGGGATAGGGGTGTGGGGAATGAGTAGGTTAATGAATGGTGTAGGGTTTGGGAGTATGATAGGGTTTAGGGTATATGAGTATAGGTTTTGGGAGTATGGTAGGGTTTTGGGGAGTATTGCAGGAAAAGTTCAGGGAGGGGATTATGTATGGGAGGATGAATTGTAGGGAAACAATGAAGATGATATAGGACAACAACAGTAATAATTGTATTTGAAAAACAACAACAATTAGGGTTTAATGATATGGATAACATAATTAGGGTTTAATGTGTAGAGAGACAACACAACCCAAAAATTTAAGCAATAACCCTTGTCTGCAAGGAAAATGATATTACTTACTTGAGAATAGAGAAATTTGGGTGTTTGAAAGCAATTTGATGTAATTAGAAACAATTGGCAGCTCAGATGACAGGTGCGCAGGGCCGATCTTATGCGCAGCGCCCATTTAAAAATGCACAGTGGAGAAAACCCAGGTGCGCAACGCCGATCCTATGCGCAGCGCCGGGATTAGGTGCGTAGCGCTAGGCGATTTTTCTCCAAAACACAACAAACTGCTTCTCTTTGCTCACTATCACCTTAAATTGCGATTTTGCTCATAAACTTCAACTTCAAACAATGAATTAACTTGAGAATGAAATGGCTTTTATGTGGCTTGGGCACTTTTTAATTTTTCACTCTACAAAACCCACTTTATAATGTCCTTTGGCTTTTTCATATGCTTTTTTTTTTGATGCTTGACTTTTTGCTTAAAACAGGTGAACTAATGCTTGATGATCTTTGCTTTTGCAGTGGCATGTACTTGGAGATATCAGTAGGTGACCAGGAGCAGCATGAGACTTAATTATTACATATAAGAAATGATGAAATTACATGAAATTACAAATAAATACAAATGCTCTGTTTTTCACCTCAAACTGGTTTTGAGGTGAAAAACTTATTAAATTTACAAATTATGATTTTAAAGCTTCCATGATGGTTATTGTCATCCTCATGTGTCTGCTGACCCTTATTGGTCAATGGTTACTGAAAATTTGACATGGTGAAACCCTAATACCTAATGAAACTGAAACCCTAAGAGCTAAGACCTATTTGATGAAATAAACTGAAAAGGAAACTGGACCTAAACCATTGATTGAATCACACATGAAAAATGGTCAACAGATATGTGTCACGAGGGAAAAAAATTGAAATGTGCCTACCATCAGTTGATCCATGACCTAATGGAATGCAACTCATTGAGGATGGGAATCCTAATATGAATGTAAAAGAGTGAATTTTGATCACTGATGGCAGTGTGAAGACACTAACACTAACAGATGAAAGAGGCTACTAGAAGGTAGATTGGAGCTCAGGAATTGGCTAGCCTAGAGAACATATTGGATACGAATTGCAACAGTGTTAAGTGGCAACCCTCTTGGAGTCTCTATGTGTTGTCCTTTGAAGGACTAAGGGGCATCTAGAGATCCATATGGAAGTGAAGGACCGACAAGACATACAACATAGGAGTTGCATCGAAGATTGTCATTGTATCTTGTATACCATAGACTGTTGTACTATTCATATTGATTTAATCGAAGCCTGCACCCAAATTTGGAGCCTCCCTTGAGAGTTTCACTTGATGGTTGCATACACTCGGGTTCACTCTGTCAGCTTGTGTTAGCCTTCGCACCCACCTTGATTTTTCATTGCACTCAATATTTTTCATGTTGATGTCAGTGTCTTGTTTGCAACCATGTTCTGGTCATGCTCAAGGTCTTCTCTTTGTGTGTACATGTTATGTTTGCCATGAAAACATTTGTCGCATTGGCACATGGAGTCACATTCACTTTCAAACAAGCGTCATCATGGTCGATCAATGATCAATCATGAGTGTCGTGCTTATTGCTTGCACCATCGATCAATCATGTTGAACATGTGTGTTTGGTTGGTTTGAGTCGTCTCATCGTCAAGTCATGAGGGTGTGTGTTTGTAATATCACATTTTCATCTTTCACTTGTTCACACACTTAGTCATTTTGCTGAAGTTCTGATGACCAGACTCCCCTCTGATAGCTGGACCATCACCCTGCCATCGACTCGATCAACTATCACCCAGAACAACACAAAAGCACCAAGCAGGTCTTTTCAAGTTGCGCTGCTCACAAGCAATTCACTCAACCTTCATACTAGCCACCCGGAGAGTCGGACCTGATAGCCACCTCTTGACTGAATCCCCTAAAAAATTATGCAGAGGTTGTTGGCCTTGCCCGTTTTACTGACTGAATAAATTGTGCAGATAGGCCGACAAAGACCCAATGCTCGTCCCTGTCTCCCTCAAAAAATTGCGCAGTTTTTCCAGTTAGTCCTCCCGACAGTTGACCAGCTTCTCATCGAGAAAATTACGCAATTTTCATGAGCAGGACTTCTATTGCCCAGCAGTCCGCTTAGCTCAGAAATTGCACAGAGATGATCATCAGGTTAGCCTCCCAACCTCAATACAGTTTCCAACTCCAACAGCTCCCAACAGAAGACTACCAATTCCCTCCAGGAATTGTGCAGTTTCTACTGCCAAGCTCTTGGTAGCTGACTACCTGTTCCCCTTGGGAATTGCGCAGTTTCTGTTGTCATTGACCTAGCAACCAGATGCCAGTTCCTTCCAAGAATTGCACAGTTTTGGATGCCAGGCTCCTAGCGAGTTCCTCCAAAAAGCTGTGCAATTTTTGCCTATTGATCCTCCATGCAGCCCTTCCTGTTCCCCAGAAAATTGCGCAAATTTTGTTGTCAAGCCCTTGTTGCCCGCTCGTTCTGGAAAATGCATAGATTCTATTCGCCTTCCCTTCTTGCAGCCCAGATTGTCCCTCGCAAATTTTGTGCAGTTTTTCCCCCCAATTGAACTAAACTTCGCTGATAGTCAATGTCGACTTGGATTGCCCATCTTCATCACCTAGTGACTCTTGCACAATTTTCATCCGCAGTGCCCAGAGCTATCATCCCACCTTGCAACCTTGTTGCTTCTCCTGGTCACGCGCATCCGAAGTGATCATGTGTCATGGTAGACTAGGAGATTTTTGGATTTGATGTTGTCTCGTCATGAGTGAAAACAGGCATAGGTAAACTAACAAACATGGCACGATGATGAATGGGATGAACGAAGGGAGCACATGCAGAAAGACAGGTTCACCCACGAAGGAACGAACGATGCATATGAAGAGATGTGATTGTGAATGGATGATCATGCAAAGATGTGTTCGCGGACGAACACACGAGAAAACATGCAAGATGTGCTCATGGATGGACAAATGGACAAACATGCACCTTTCGCGAACATATGAGCCTATCAAGCCCTCCAACATACAAGCAAGGAGCAACGTGACAAAGCAACATCAAGCGAACCAATGACCATCGAAGACTCTACGCACTTTTCCATGTGGAGGTGAATCTATGATACACCATGAAGAAATCCATCACCCAGCAGCACTGCAACACGACATGCATTCTAGTAGCAGCAAAAATGTACCAACACTGTCATGTCGAGTCATGTTGTCCACATATCCACTGTGGGCCATGTTGTCAAATCAATGTAATGTAACGTGGAAGTCCATGAGATCCACTTGTTGTACAAAGAGTCATGTAAATTCAAAAAGTCATGGAAGTCAAACAGTCATGAGGGTAGTCAAATAGCCACAAGGGTCAATTTCACCCTTCGCTATAAATACCCCCTCATTTGTACATGGAAAGGACTTTTCACCTTAGCTCCTCCCACATAGCCAAGAGAGTTTGTAATCTTTTCTTTGAGGAGTAAGTAGTGGCTCCAACGCCCCACGTTCGGGGTTAGTCATGTATGGTGTAACGATGTGTCTTGGAACTTTCGCTTTATTCATAAGTCTGCTAACAAGCCAACATGTTTTCACACATGTATTGTAATTGTTGTAAGACTAATCTTGAATACTTGTAATGCATGTTGCTTTAACCTGTGTTGAACACTTGAATTATTTCACTTGTTGTAATACATAATCTGTTTATGGAAATGTGTTGTATATGTTGTTAACGTTGTCTCGCCCATGGTGGCTATCTCCCCGGACATCAGACAAACCTTTCACATAAATCTTATTGTACTAACTGTTGCACTCATGCAGACTCATCCGTTGAGTGTTGTACATGTTATCTTACCTTCTGTGTTATGACTACCGCATCTGTGTGGGCTGCTCCTCCGGAAGTTGTGCACATCCTGTTGTGTTGTGTGTTCCTAGATGATTTGGGACTTCATACCAACCAACTTGGTACTCACTCTCACCCTCTCCCTCTACAGTGAAAGAGCCATTGACACCAGTACACTAGAAATCACCAGGCACGCAAACCTCACTTCTCGAAGGCAAAGCAGACCACTCTCGTGTGCTGACAAGTAAGAGTTGAGGCAAATCCTTAAGACAATGGAAACTGGGTCATCATACTAGATGGGACTCCCACACCAAACGGTGTGAGGTATAATCAGGACTTCATACCGGGGTGATCCCCTAAATGTTGGCAGGTCCAACACCGTCAACAGAGGGAAAGGATCAAGTTGGTCTTGCATGTCAACAGAATCTGGGAGTTCATCGAGAAAGCCATCAAGAAGCCAACTAACCCAAAGGAGCTGAAAGTGTATGAGGATTACCTTGATACGAGGGCAATATTGATCATCCTTGATGGTGTGAAGGATTCTAATACCTCATTTGTTCGAGAAGAACATTGCACATGAGATGTGGATGGATATCCCCAATTTGTTCCAGAATAAGAATAAGAACCGAGTATTGGCATTGGAGGATAAGTTGAAGTCCATGAAGATGATATAGGGTGAAGGTATGACTTCATATAATACGAGATTGTCTTACGTTAGAGATGAGCTCATTGCCGTCACTGTGACTATTTCAGATTCAGATATGGTGAGAATTTCTTTGAAAGGGTTCATCGAGGAATGGAAGCCCTTCATTAAAGGGATTGTTGCTAGAGAGAAGTTGTCATTCTGGAATAGGTTGTGGTACGACTTCATTCAGGAAGTGTTGCAAGATGAGGATCTTCATCCAAATAAGATGGCTTCAGAGGATGACATGGCACTTACAACACAAATGAAGGTAAGCAGAAGAAGGACTTGAGTAAAGTCAAGTGTTTCAACTATGGTCAAATGGGTCATTTTTTGTCGAGATGTTCGATGAATAAGAAGGGAGATGACTAGAAGGAGAAAGGAAAGCAGGTCATTGGTGTTGCCACTTCTGTTGAGATAGATTTCTCACCAGGAGATTAGAGGAGGAGGACTTGGCTATGATCTCTCATTTCTCGCAGGGTATTATCGATGAGGATTGATGGTACGTGGATAGTGGTGCAACAAAATATTGGATAGGGTCACGGAGGTTTTGAGACTCTAGTTGAATGTGACTTGACGTTGCACTGGACTCGAAGTTGCACATGGTGTTGGGAGACAAGAATCAGAAGGAGATCCGAGGATCGGTAGTTGTGCCATTCAGGATGGAGATAGGACGTGTGATGTAGGTCCAAGATGTATTGCTTCTACCAGGACTCAGATATAGAGTGTTATCTGCCTTGATGATCGAGAAGAAGGGGTTTGAGGTCTTGTTTCAGGATGGGAAGGCAACCTAGGCCTAGAGGCTCTAGCTCCAATGGGATTGTGCTTGGAATTAGAGAGTATGGTCTATACAGGCTGACGGGCAAGCCTATGGATCATGGGAAGAAGAAGAAGGAGCAAGTGTAGGTTCTAGAGAAGCATGTGCAGGTGCAGGATTCAAAGGAGCAGGTGTAGGTGCAGGCTCCAAAGGAGCAGGTTTCTAAGAAGAAGGTCAAAATTCCATAGAATCAGAGGGAGTCGAGTTCTAGCTGGAGCTTGCAAATTCAGAAGGAGACTTTGCAGCCCAAGAAGAGTGCTTGGTTTGTAGGAATCAAGGGTGCTTCCACATTTGGAAAAAAGGAATCATGGAGGGATTGGAAATTGATAGAGGAGAAGAAGAAGAAGGAAGATGCTTCCAGTGACAACAACACTTCTAAGAGAGGCATAGTTCATGCTATAAGGATTGCTACAATGGTGAGTGCCAAGATTTGGGTGAGTGTTGCGAGTAGTGATGATGATGATGAGTTGCTTCCTAGTCTTGGAAGTACCTCCCTCGCTAAGAGGGAGTGTTTATTTTTTAGTATCTTGGGAGGTACTCCAAGCCCTAGGGTTCAGGGTTTGGAGGGAAAATCTCCACAAGAGTCACTTGTGGGCTTGGAACCCAAGGTTGGCATTTTGTACCCATCGTGATTTGGGCCAAAACCATGAACACATTTCGACATGTGATGGATTAGTATGATATCTCGCGTCAAGACAAATCTGACACAATGAAGATTACCCGTTTCTGAGTTCTAGAAATGGAGATATGAATTTTTGAAGTTATGGAGTGGGTTTGCACCATATGTGTTAAGGTCGGATTGAGTTAAATAAGCCTCCTTGACAACTGGAAAATCCCATTGAGGATGTTGGAATGATCCCTTCTATTGTGTATAAATAGAAGGTGAAGATGGAGGATTTTCACACATCGAAAAGTGAAACACATGACAAAGAAGGAGCTCGTTGAGGAGGACTTCTCTCTATTTTGGGCCGCAAATAAGAAAGGAGAACCAACAAAGGAGAAGAAGGTTGTTAGGGAACTTCTTTATGATTGTTTGGGGACCTAAGTTATCTAGCAGCAGGGTCACATTCAAGAGAGGTAAGACTATATTATTTTTGGGTAACTTTGTGTGTGGGTACTGTTAGTGTCAGTCTTTCCAGCCTTCCTCCAGTGATCAAATGTGCTCTTACAAAGTGATTTTGAAGTGTCAAGGTCAAATTTTGTTATTTCAATGAGTCTTCAAGCAAAATTTGGTCACTAGGCATTAGGTCTAGGGTTGGCTCTCACTCTTTGCAAAGTTGCCAAAATGCCAATCTATGTCACTATTCAGCTGAGTTTATCATCATTCATAGGGTTGTCACTATCATGTCAATGTCTAATGAGTCATTTTACATCTTGTTCATGCTTCAGTTGCGCCTAGGCAAGGTCATTTCCCTCTCCTAGGGTTTTGAAAGCTAATTTCTCTTGGACGGTCAAATCATCGGCAAAAATTGTATCCTGATGTTCATACACCTTCCCCTATCCTTCATGTACCTTATTAAACACTTCCCATCCCTTAGATCCGCCAAATTCCTCATTTTTGCACAAACACTAGTTTCTAGCTACAACCTGGCAATTTTCTAGGTTTCGCCTGTGTTTTGCCCTTTTGGATTCCTTCCCCTCGCTCAATCTCTGAGATTCCACTTTCCCCTACTTCCTAACATCCCTCCCTACTCCCAAAAATTTCCTCAAGAATTTAGAAGCCCCCTATCCCCTTCATTTCGCTTCATTTCGACAGAATTCCTTGTTTCACACATCGGGATAAGTTTCACTCAAAAGATGTTTTAGAGAAATAAAAGATGAATTTTTGGAAATTGAGAGAGTTTTTTGTCCATAACATGCCAAAGAAAAAAAACCTCCTTCACTTTTTTCACAGGTGTCATGGTTTTAGAGAAATGCCAAAATTTCAATCGCTAGATCCAAGGAGGTTGGCCAAAGCACTAAAACAACGGAAAAGGCCCGATCCACTCCAGATTTTGGCCAAAGCCTCTTTGACTGAGCATGGTACTTTATTGGGGACCCCCAGCACAAATTCCAAGAAATTTTGAGCATTTTGGGTCATTTTTGGTTTTTTAAGGCAAAAGATAGGTTTTCCGCTTGACGGGTCTCACCCCCCGCGCGCGACCCTTTCACTTGGCAACTCTATTTTCAAAAAACTCAGCATTTCTGATTTGGCATGAAAATTTACACATGCTCACCCATTTCCAAGAGATTTTATGAAGTTTTGGGCCTCCTGAAAGTAAAAAAAAAGCAAAAAATGACTTTCTACCACATTTTTGACACACAGAAGGCAGTCTTGGGAGATTGCAATTTTGGAGTGGCAAATGACATCCAAATTCAGAAATTCCAGTTGGTTGGAAATTAGACTCACAAACCTTTCCAACAAGCCTACTCTTGCCTCATTTGGACACCTAGAAGTGCCCCAAACGTTCTCTCAAAGGCGCGCGACCCGTCAGGATTTGGCGCGCGACCCGTCAGGCAAATTGCTCAGGATTTCAGCCTACAGCTCAGCAAAACGCAGTTTTGACTGTGTTTGACTTTTTGGAGTTGATTTTTATATTTCTTGTTGTAAATGATGTAAATTTATGACACTTTTACACTTATGTATCTCTTCTAGAAGATTCATTCATGAGATAGGTGAAAATTAAATGAATGAATTGGTTTCCTAGCTTATAGAGGCAAGTTGTTTTGACTGCCTAGATTTTAGTGCTCAGTTTAGAATTGGTTGAAACAGATCCTAGAAGGATGAGCTCGACCCCTAGAGGCAAGGGAAGAGGTTGGCTTGCCTATATTATGTATTTTCTTAATCATTTTCAGAGGTTGGATGGTCGGACTCTTGAGGGAGAAGCTCTTATTGTATTATTCACTGTATCTCTGCAATTTTTGGCAAAGGAAGACCAGGGTTTTGCAGTCCTTTTTGGGATTCTTGTGGTCACATGTATTGATGGTGTGTTTCTCTTTGTACTTGTAAGTTTGTTATGTGAATCATTTCCTTACTTTTCCTTCTGCAAATTAGGCAAATGAAGTGTTAAAGTAGAATTCATGACTGTCATGCTCTGCTTTTAAGTTTGCTTAATATCAATGTTTTCAACTATTTAAGGGGAATTCAAGGTTATTGCTTGCTCTCCTTAACTCCTCACCAGTCATTCTCATCCATCCATATCTATTAAAAGCATCAATACTGTTTCCTACCTCGCCCCAAACAACCCCTGCGAAAACTGTGTCCAATCCCCGCACCTAAAATTGCCATTTCCCCAATTTTCCACCAAAACTTTAAAATCCCAAATTTAAACCTCTTGATCAGTTTACTAGCCTAAAATCAGTGTTTTTCCTATTGGTCATCTCGCCCATTGAAGATCTTTACTGAGATAGACCGGAGAGAGCCCTCTCCTGCCCCGTAGGGCTAGCTACGAGGCTAAGTGGTTTGATGTTGCCTTGAAGTTTACCTTTCTCAGCCTGAGGTGAAATTTCAAGCGCTAACAGGTACTCCTGTGAAAGTAGGTCTCAATTCTGTATAGGATCTTGAAGCAGGGATGCAACCCAAACATAGGTCTTTTAGGTGTTGAAAAAGGGCTAGAAATAGCCTATAACTTCAACATATGGAAGGTGCCTATCCTATGAAGGGGCCTACAGCAGTTAGGATGATCCAAACTTAAACAGGTATGCAACAAATTACAGATATAACCATAAATACAAAGATGCAGCAGAAATAATACTTCATTTCATTAATATCAAAATACTACAATATGCTTACAAACATAATGGAATTAAACTAGATCGGACAATGGTAGGTTATCTTTGAGAAGATATGTGGCGGCTACATGCCTCTGAACTATGTTACAATGAGGCTCAAGGATCTATTTATTATTGAACAACAAGGAAATCCCTAAAAAACCAAAACCTTAACCCTAGGAGATGTAATGCGAAGAGTTTGTGGGCCCCATTGGGGTTAGTTGGGTAACCAACTTCCAGGGGTCATAACTTGGCCATATTATCTTCATTTTGCGTGTATGATACCTTGTTGGAAAGGTCTCTCTGAGTACTACAATATTTTCCATGAGGCCTTTCCTATAGCTAATCCAGGAGGATTCTCATAATGCTCAAATTTCAAAAGCTTCAGATGATCATGAAACTAGCGCCAAGTCGAAGAGCTCATCGCATTGATTCTGATAGTATATTTGGTTTCGAAAATGGCCTCCGTAGGAGGGAGAAAACATGTTTTGAAGTTTTCCCCCAACAAGAAAAAAAGTGGCCAGAGCGAGCAAAGTGGCAATCTCTTAGTGTGATAAGTGGTAGGTCAAAGTCAACACACAACATTCAAAGTCAAAATAGGGTGCAGGTCAATTGTCAGGGTCAGGGGTTGAACCCGTGACCTCCAACTTCACACTACAAAACTCTACCAACATGCCACGAGTTTGATTTATTAATACAAAGTCACATACATATATTTATGGTTTAGTTATTTGGCAAGTGGGGGTAGGGTTGGCAGAGCTCGCCATATCTGGCGGCTCCGCCAAAGCCAACGTATGTTTTTAATCGGTGCTCCAAAGTTAAATGGTTAACGAAGTCTCCACAAATGGCGTAGTGAACATGTATTAAACGTTGTTACAACCACCTGCCACGATACTTATCATCGCCGGATTAAGGTTCCATTCATATGCCACGGGTTGAAGCTATATGACACCGCTGGTTATAACCACATCACTGCCAGTCTATTGTAGGACTTTGGTTGTAACACTTATTCGAAAGTTAACATGTCCGCCAAATGTTGCCAATCAAATGCTAGTTGGATAAAACCGCCGGTTTATATTTATTCAAAGTTTGAAGCCATATATTATATATGGTATATGGTTATCTGTCGGTCCAATATAACACTTTCGTTTTAAACTATATACTAAATATGTGGTGCGGGTATGTAACAGTTCAATGACATGTTTTGTAATACGTTCCAACAATTTCTATTGTTGCCATTCAAAATCTCGGGAGGTTCGCGTGTTTGATCCCGTGACCTGCCCTTAGCCTTATAAAAGTATTACCAGTGCACCCTTGCAACGAGAGTTGAATAGTGGGTCTGTGGAATTTGTATTATTTATGCCTGTCATAGGCATTTTTGGGCATAACTTGGCCATCCTTGGGCATTTTTGAGAACAAAAAGTTGCGTTGGAGAGCAAAGGTCGAGGCCTTCATTTTGGCAATAGTCATTGGTGCCTATGTGCACAGTCCATAATGGATAAATTTTATGTAAAGTGTTTTTTTGAGCATTCCTAATATAGCGAATGCCCACTTGGAAGTAGATCCAGAGATGTAGTCTAGGCGGGATGAACTCCATCATCAAATATCTTAAGTTTGCTTCTTATTTTCTCTGTTGTTTATGCTTATGTTCAGATTTCAAGTTTAAGTTTAAAGGCACTTAAAAATCAATTTTCTCTCATTCATTCACATAAAAGAAACTTTAGTTAATATGTGGTGAAATTGAGCAAATAGTCAATTCCGTGTTTTCGGATCAACGACTATGGGCTTGCTATAGACCTCAAAGAAACATTGTTTAGGGGGTCAAAGCTGCTTCATAATTTCAGGACCCGAAAAAATGCTAAAAATAGTAAATACTGAAGTAAACAAAGAAGTAGATGAAACCAACTGGAGGTCTAGGTGGAATAGGCGGGTGGCCACCAATATCCACCTTGATCAGTCCTCCCCCCTTAGGAATCACTGGTCCCCATTGCATGCAAAGCCTCCATGAGGTGAGGAAATTTTTGTTAAACCTGGTCCTTGGTGAACCACTTGCCCTGGTGAAGGAGTTGGCTTGCTTTGACAACTCGACATAGTTGGATGGTCTATTGGCGAGTGTTCTTGATCTGCGTGTCCATGATATGATCAATTGTGGCATGCTTCATGTAGTCCGGGTTGAGCTCTATTGGTGTAAGTTGTTCTACAATGTCGGATGTGTCCAACAATGGTGGAAAGTATGGATGAATGTGGTCTACATTGAACAGTGGGTGCAGACTAAGGAACAATGGGATGCTAAGTTCGAAGGCATTGGCACCTACAACCTTGGTGATGGTGTATGGCCCATATTGAAGTAGGCGAAGCTTGAGGTGGGGTCTGTTGGGTCTTGAAAATGTCATTAATTTCCATTACACTTTCACTATTATGTCCATTATATCACCTCCATTTCACTACTATGTCACCACATTCATCCCACTTTCATTATCATTGGGCCACATTTATGTTTTTCCAAACTTTATTAATTCTTAGCCTTTTTAAGTGAATTTGTGGTAAATTAGAAAATAATGTGCATATGCTTCTACCTAACAAGTGGGTTGAGATTGTTGACATGTGTAGGTCAAAAGGAGGCTTCTAGAATACCCTTATGTGGCACTCTAAGGCCAAATTCGAATTTGAGTGGAAAGAATCATGGGATCATGAGGATATGTGTCACATCTCCTAATTGTATGGAAACTCTAAGAAGACATGTATCTTATCAGTTCCTATTTTGATTAGGACTCTAGAGGTAGAGGGGGAGATTCATGGACTCTCATTAATGAGATGGCTTCTCATCTTTTTGTATAAATAGGAGATCTCTCTCCTTCATTTGTTAGCTTGTTAGTCTTAGCTTAGCTTGGCTTTTAGTTCTTTAGCTTGAAGCTTATAGTTCTTATTTGATGGCTTTGGAAAGCTTTGGAGAGCTTTGTTGTACTTTGTAATTTTGAAAAATTTGAATAAAGCTTTGATGTTCTCAACATGGAAAGAGATGTGAAGTAGATGTCATGGAGCATATTAGAATGTAAGGTACAGTAGATTTTATTTTGTGATTTTGCTTTGATTTCATTCATGTATGTCATTTTATTGCTTTCAAGTTTGATAGTTTAGATTTTCCATTCATGCAATTTTAATTCATACAAGTGTGTTCAACCGGTTGATCGTAGATTAGATTTTCTTTACATGTTTTTGCATCAAATAGTGACATGAAATTTTCCTCTCTACTGAACTTTTTCTTAAGCTTTTCAATTTCAACTATGCTTTGATTTCAGGCTTATTTATTTGCTGTTGTTAGTTAGTTTAGCTATCAGGTTCTTCATGTTATTGACGTTATCTCCAGAGCCATGGCTTGACCCCAAAAAGCTACTTGGCGAGCTATCGGATTATAAGTGAAGTGACTTGATTTTACTTTCATTTGCAAGTAGGTAATTTAGATATCAGGTTCTTCATGTTATTGATGTTATCTCCAGAGCCATGGCTTAACCCCGAAAAGCTACTTGGCGAGCTATTGGATTATAAGTGAAGTGACTTAATTTTACTTTCATTTGCAAGTAGGTAATTTAGATATCAGGTTCTTCATGTTATTGACGTTATCTCCAGAGCCATGGCTTAACCCCGAAAAGCTACTTGGTGAGCTATCAAATTATAAGTGAAGTTACTTGATTTTACTTTCATTTGCAAGTAGGTAATTTAGATATCAATTCTTCATGTTATTGACATTATCTCTAGAGCCATGGCTTAACCCGGAAAAGCTACTTGGCGAGCTATCAGATTATAAGTGAAGTAAATTGATCTTGCTTTCGTTAGTTTGCAATTTTTGGTTTGTTTGAGTGCAATAGTTTAGATTTTATTTCTGTAATTAGATGGGCAGCAGAGAGTGATTTCATGATCAGTATTTCATCTTTTGTTTGATTTAATTAGTTGCATATTTACATTCCTGTTCAAGTATTAATAGCATGTTTTGAGATCTTTTGAAGTGATAAGTTTTGGAAGTTACCATAAGGGACATAAACCTTGTCTTGAAATCTACATCCATGCTTGACCTTTAAAAGTATTCTTAAGACCTTAGAATAGGATTTCGTTTTGCATTAAACACTTTAGGAAACCAACAAGAACAAAATCCCAAAAACAACATAAACTATAAAACAACGAAGTAAGAAAAAGGTTAACTAAGCACATATGGTGCACCACACTTCATCAGTTTACGATACCCGGATTGATAATTTATGTAGAGCAATTTAAGATGTTAAATTGACTAGACATTTTGGCGCTGTTGCCGGGGAAGTGTAATTAAGAGACCTTATTTCTTACATCTAATTTTTTTTAATAATTCTTGAGTATGCTCTCCTCCTGCACTTTGTGTGATCTGGAGGATCAGAAAAAGGATTGTTATGTAAAAAAAATTAATAATTCTTGAGTATGCTCTCCTCCTGCACTTTGTGTGATCTAGTGGATGAGAAAAATGATTGTTATGTTAAAAAAAAAAAGAGAAAAAGGGGACAAAAATAAACTTTATCATTTCATTTGATTCAATAAAAAAATAAAAATAAATAAATAAATAAATAAATAAAAAATAAAAAAAAAATCAACTGCTTTGATAGGTTCAAACTGTTCAAGATTGACTGGTTATGGTTTGTAGTGATCATCAAAACACTGTGTCTTGTTTTAATAAGATTCTGCAAATTAGCTGCGGAATGTAGCTTGATTTCGCAGCTAATTATGAATTCCCTAGCTAGTTTCATGGTTTAGCAGGTTACAGACATCCAATGAAGACACTGACCACATGGGCATCTCCGGAATTGTCCCGACATGGATCCTATCCTAGTCACCCAATCCAGATTGATAAAAGAATCAGCTTAAGACCTCAGTCAAAGTCCTGTTGTTAGCATATTTTACTTGAAGTCTTTGCTGCCTGAAATTGAAAATCATTAATCCTTCTTATAAAATTTCACAATTTCAGAGAAAAAAGAAAAGAAAAAAACAATCTATGGCTATCTTCAATCCTAGCTTTCACTGTGGCTTCAGTAGAAAATCTGCATTCCTGTTCAAGCTTTGGCCTTTAAGAAAACCTGCAAAAACATTTAAAAAATAAAAAATAAAAACCTGCAATGGCCTACTCTAGATGTTTTATTGACTCTCAGTAGCAGCAGCCCAGGCGGGGAATTGCTACTAACATTAGGGAAGATGCAAGACCTTTATGCTGCAGCAGTTGTTTCTGTTGTTTATTCTGATCTTAATTGGGTCATTGATGAAGCAGCAGAGGCTATTTCTCTATGCTGAAAATTGAAAAACAAATCGAACAGCCTCATGCGCATCATAATCAACGATAGTTGAACATCACATGCTCTGAAATGAGATAGAGAAGCAGCAACGCTTTCCATCTGTCTTCTCCTCAATACGCAATAAGATTTGTGTACTGTTCTTTTATCTCTGTGCATTCGTTTTTTTGACCATCAGCGTAATCAATTTGTGGACCATTCACTCTCACTCCATGAAGGTGGACCACCATTAGTGACAAGCACAACTAAGTAAATTACAAATCAAATCAAACCAGAAGTCCGAATGCAACAATTCGTAAAGGTGCAGAACAGTAAAAACAGTGATTCAGGAAAACGTAAAATAAGAAAAAACGTCAAACTTTGATTGCATGATCCGACCAAATGGAGACAAATTTGGGAAAAATAAAACATGGGTTTTTTTGGTAATAGGGTCAATTAGATAACCCAGAAATAATTTTAAGAAATTCGTGGCGGTTTGATAAAATTTCTCAGTTCTCTGAAGCCTCTTTTTGCTTGCCGCGTGAAGAAAAACGGAATTTGAATTAATAAACTGGTTGTTTGATTTAATTTGATTGTATGGGGAAGGGAATTCCAATTTCGAGACCTAGTATGTGCTGACAATTTAACATGATTACACGTCTCCCACCTTTTAAATGCCACCCGTCTGTAAACAAGAATCCTAATTGGATACGGCTCTTCACAGCCAACTGATAGACGTAACACCTGTTAACAACAATCCTAATTGGATACGGCTCTTCGCAGCCAACCGATAGACGTGGCATGGAGCTTCTTGGCATTCGATGCAAAGGCCATTCGAAAACCCACTCACATTCTGTTCATGTCTATTTCCCGTGAGTTAAACCCAAAATTGCCTCTAATTAAATTGGTTGTCTGGAACTGCCAAAGAAGAAGAATAAGTATCAAAGTGGAATGAATTCCATGTGGGTAGTTGTGTTGTTTGTTTTTAGAATCATAGCTTGGATATTCCAGGGAGTTGTCTTAAAACATGAGTTATGGCTCAGTATATGCATGCCTGAACCAAAAATAACTAAACTCTATCAAAGGAAATGTAAAAAACCATGGCTATCTCATTCAGCAACTATGGAATTTTGGGAAATGGTTTCTTGAGAATTGTCAAATCCAAAACGAGTTCGAGTGTTGCAGTAGTTGGTCTGCAGAATAATCTTCTATACATACAAAAAAAAAAAAAAATTGGTTGGTTGTCTTTTAGCTATAGAATGCAACCTGATTTTGCAGCTAACTGGCAATTCCACAGCCATTTTCATACTTCTATAGGTTATAGGTGTCAAGAGACGAAACAAACCACATGGGTAGTTGGGAAAATGTCAGTACATGGATGATGTCCTATTCATTTGATCCAAGTCAATGAAAAAAACCCTGGTCAAAGGGAAGTCAAGGTGTGTGTTATCACTAAGTCGCCACACTAAGTCGCCGCATGTCAAGAAAAAAAAATTCAATCAATGAAATGAATAAGTTATTTGCTCACTTTTATGAAGGTATTAATTAATTTTGGACTGATGATGAAAGATGAATGGCTAAATTTTTATTCAATTTTTTTAGCTACAGAAACTGTGCACATTCTGCAGCTAAAGTCCAATTCCGCAACTAAACATCAATTTGCAGCTGAAAAACCTCATTGTTCAAATCGGCCTAACTTTTTCATACAAAATCAGATTTTGATGATTCAAGTATCGTTGGAAAGATCTCAACAAGATCTACACAATGATAAATCCATCATTAGAGTTTGAAATCGTAAATAATGAAATAAATTGCTGAAAAGAAGCAACATTCAACTTGGGGCACCAATTCCAAAACATGTATAAATTCTTTTGATTTTTCCTTTGAGAACTTGTTTCATTAATACAAATTCTTAGTTTTGTGTGTAAATATTATAACTAGAGAGATTAATCACCTCTCTCCTTTGATAATCTTACATTCCATTGCAGAAGAAGTATTAGTTTTTTTGCAAGTTCTAGGAGGAAGGACAAATGACTACAAGAGAATGGTGTCTCTCTAAGAGACCAATTGGTTTCATAAGATGATGATCAACAACAAAGAGGAAATATGCTGATGAAAAATCAGATCCAAACACTTGAAAAACTTTCAGATACTATTGTCTCCATCACATCCATACCTCATAATAAACCATTCACCTCATTTCATTCAATATTTTCCATTTACATTCACATACACTTTCCATCTCTTTTTGTCCATTTATAACCCACAAATAAAATCA
This sequence comes from Pinus tabuliformis, assembly GCA_031772625.1. Taxonomy (NCBI): domain Eukaryota; kingdom Viridiplantae; phylum Streptophyta; class Pinopsida; order Pinales; family Pinaceae; genus Pinus; species Pinus tabuliformis. Next base: position 57,428,046 of record CM062812.1, read on the forward strand.
AGAGGCTCATTCACATGCTTATTTCCCATTGCCATTTCTGCTCTCCATTGCCATCTTCCATTTTCATCTTTCCTTTCCTGTCATTTTCATTTCGCAAATAAGCCATGCTTCAATGCAAATTATTGAGTCCATAGTCCTTTGAGTCTAAGTTCTTTGTAAAAACATCTGGAGGCTTGCATGCCTTAATGACAAGTCCTCATGCTGACAAACAATGGGAATACATTAATGTCCCTTGTTCATCAGATCTTCTAGGTGACTCGACATCGGCAAATTCATTCGTACCTAACAAGATGTGTTTGAGCATCTTGACTCTCATTGTTATCAATGGTGAGAGTTCTCGTGTTGACTAGTGGCATCCATTAATGGCCACTAAGTCAACAATTTCCTGTTATGTTCGACATCAAAGCATTTTTTTCACATAGTAGGAATTGCGCCAATGAGTTTTGAAGACATGAAGCCTATTATTTTCAGCATTTTGGAGCAGATTCAACAAGTTTTAGTAGAAGAAATAAAAAGTCATCTTAACTCTTTATGCATGACTCTTCTTATTCAGCCACTTGAAGAAGAATATGATCAGAATTTTGCAGCCACCACACATACAACTCATCCATTCCAAAGGGTAAGTTAAGGTACATCATTTTCCAACTTTTTGACCATAGAATTCCATAAAAAGCTAGAATGATAATTGTTGGAAAAACATTTCTCTTCCTCATTTCATAAAATTGCCAATACCATCAGTTGGGGGGAATACATTCATCTTCATATCATGCCATGTCCATATCATATTCAGGAGCCCACATACTTCCAATGTATATTAACTATTACATTGTTATTATGAGCATACAATGGTTTTTCAAAAAAAAGTGCTTAAAGAATAAATTGGATACAAACAAAATCATGGTTGTCACACAAGAACCAACCATCATGCAATCCAATAAAGATATACTTTGCAACAATAATCAAAATATCATTATGCAAAGTTCAAAGATCAAAATAAAATGCAACAACAACAAAAAAAATTTGGTTGTAACACAAGAACCAACCATGTTGCAATTCAAGTAAAACACTTTGCAAAAATATGAAGTTATCAAATGATATCATGCAAAGTTAAGCCAAAGCTCAAGGATCAAAAGAGTTAATGTAATATATATTGCATGAGGACATGCAATAACTTCAGTTGGGGGGTATGTTGGGTCTTGAAAATGTCATTAATTTCCATTACACTTTCACTATTATGTCCATTATATCACCTCCATTTCACTACTATGTCACCACATTCATCCCACTTTCATTATCATTGGGCCACATTTATGTTTTTCTAAACTTTATTAATTCTTAGCATTTTTAAGTGAATTTGTGGTTAAAAATTAGAAAATAATGTGCATATGCTTATACCTAACAAGTGGGTTGAGACTTTTGACATGTGTAGGTCAAAAGGAGGCTTTTAGAAGACCCTTATGTGGCACTCTAAGGCCAAATTCGAATTTGAGTGGAAAGAATCACGGAATCATGAGGATATGTGTCACATATCCTAATTGTATTGAAACTCTAAGAAGACATGTTTCTTATCAGTCCCTATTTTGAATAGAACTCTAGAGGTAGAGGGAGAGATTCATGGACTCTCATTAATGAGATGACTTCTCATCTTTTTGTATAAATAGGAGATCTATCTCCTTCATTTGTTGGTTTGTTAGTCTTAACTTAGCTTGGCTTTTAGTTCTTTAGCTTGGAGCTTGTAATTCTTCTTTGATGCCTTTGGAAAGCTTTGGATAGCTTTGTTGTACTTGTAATTTTGAAGAATTTGAAAAAAGCTTTGATGTTCTCAATATGGAAGGAGATGTGAAGTAGATGTCATGGAGCATATTAGAATGTAAGGTAGAGTAGATTTTATTTTGTAATTTTGCTTTGATTTCATTCATGTATGTCATTTTATTGCTTTCAAGTTTGATAGTTTAGATTTTCCATTCATGCAATTTTAATTCATGCAAGTGTGTTCAACCGGTTGATTGTAGACCAATTTTTCTTTACATGTTTTTGCATCAAATAGTGACATGAGATTTTCCTCTCTGCTGAAATTTTTCTTAAGCTTTTCAATTTCAGTTATGCTTTGATTTCAGTCTTATTTATTTGCTGTTGTTATTAGTTTAGATATCAGGTTCTTCATGTTATTGACGTTATCTCCAGAGCCATGGCTTAACCCTGAAAAGCTACTTGGCGAGCTATCAGATTATAAGTGAAGTGACTTGATTTTACTTTCATTTGCAAGTAGGTAATTTAGATATCAGGTTCTTCATGTTATTGACGTTATCTCCAGAGCCATGGTTTAACCCCGAAAAGCTACTTGGCGAGCTATCGGATTATAAGTGAAGTGACTTGATTTTACTTTCATTTGCAAGTAGGTAATTTAGATATCAATTCTTCATGTTATTTACGTTATCTCCAGAGCCATGGCTTAACCCGGAAAAGCTACTTGGCGAGCTATTGGATTATAAGTGAAGTAAATTGATCTTGCTTTCGTTAGTTTGCAATTTTTGGTTTGTTTGAGTGCAATAGTTTAGATTTTATTTCTATAATTATATGGGCAGAAAAGACTGTGATTTCATGATCAATATTTCATCTTTTGTTTGATTTAAGTAACTGCATATTTACATTCCTGTTCAAGTATTAATAGCATGTTTTGAGATCTTTTGAAGTGCTAAGTTTTGGAAGTCACCATAAGGGACATAAACCTTGTCTTGAAACCTACATCCATACTTGACCTTTAAAAGTATTCTTAAGACCCTAGAATAGGATTTCCATTTGCGTTAAACACTTTAGGAAACCAACAAGAAAAAAACCCCAAAAACAACATAAACTATAAAACAACGAAGTAAGAAAAAAGTTAACTATGCACATATGGTGCACCACACTTCATCAGTTTACGATACCCGGATTGATAATTTATGTAGAGCAATTTAAGACGTTAAATTGACTAGACAGGGTCTAATGAGGCGCTCCTTCTGAAAATGTAGCAAAACTTTGTCGCCAACCTGGAACTTGTGCAACACTCGATGCTGATCATGGCACCACTTGTACTTAGCATTGGCTCTGTCCAATATATCATGGATCTACTAGCTGACGTGTTGAATTCACTCAATGAAGTTGTTAGCCTTGTCGAATTCAGACTAGACATGAGCCAAATCTACCTGAGTAGTTGCAAATGGTATGACCACATCAATGGGACATAACAACTAAAATCCCAGCCCTACCTAAAAGGATCTATGGCCTATTGAGCTATGGAGGGCTCTGTTGTAGCTGTGTTGGACATAGGGGAGGCTTTCATCCCATGTGCATGGATGCTTCAAGTTGCACATGCGTAAAATGTGTACGATCATCCTATTGACAACCTCTGTTTGGCCATTAGTTTAGGGGTGGAACGTCATGGACTTAGTAATTTTGGTATCCAACATCGACCAGAGACTTGACCAAAATTCACTTAGGAATCTGGCGTCCTAATTTGAGATAATGGACTATGGGATCCCAAAGTGTACCCACACTCTCTCAAAGAAGAGCTTAGTAGTTTCCTCCGTTGTGGTACTCTTCTTGTAGGTTGCCATGATGGCCATCTTAGAGAATCTGTTAACGACCACAAAAATGTAATCGTTGTCGTGCTTAGTAGAAGGAAGGCTCGACATGTAATCCATGGAGATATATTCCCAAGGTCGACTAGGAGTAAGTAGAGGAGTATATAGGCCTTGATTCTTGATGGTTGTTTTGGCAATGTCTCAGGCAGTGCAAGATCTAATGTACTTCCCAACATCTTGACGAATTTTTGGCCAATAAAAATACTTCTACAGTACTGTCACCGTTTTCCCTACTCCAAAATGTCTAGTGAACCAACTGTAGTGCGCCTCCCAAATCATCTTGGCACGCTTGCTTGAAGGAACAAAAATGTGTCCCAGGTGGCATAACAGTGCATCCTGAAGGTTAAAATTTGGAACTTGCTTCCCTTCTAGGAGTGTCTGGTATGTGTTGCCGAATTCTGGATCACTCTGGTAAAGATGTGGCCACTTTAAAGTCTCATTCCCATAGGATTTGAACATAATGATCAATGTCGTGACTGGTGGTCGGTTGAGGGAGTCTATAACATTATTGGTGTTTCCCTTCTTGTACTTAATGTTCAAATGGAACTGTTGTAGATAGGTGGAGCATTTCTGATGGCGATCATTCTAAAACTTCCCTTATGTCTGTATGATCTACAGGGGGTGGTGGTCTGTGTGGATGACTGCTTCCTTCCCCATATTGTAATGATTCCATTGATGGTAGGCTTGCATAATGGAATACATTTCTTTGTCGTAAGTGGGATACTTTCATACTATGTCTGAAAGTGTCTCACTGTGGTAAGCCACTAGATGCCCCTTCTGAGTAAGAACTACACAAATAGCATAGTAGGAGGCATCTATCTCAATCTCAATTGGTTATTGCAAGTCTGGTAATGTGAGCAGTGGTGCAGAGCAGAGCCGATGCTTCAACTTGACAAACATCTTTTATTGGGTTTCAGACTAAAAAAACTTTGTTTTCGCTCCGCCCTTGGTGACTTGACTTAAAGGCCAAGTGATATGAGATAACCCCTAAACAAACCTATGATGGAAATTGGAAAGGCCCAGAAAGATGCAGAGCTCTTTTAGAGTGGTTGGGGCTAGCCATCCCGAATGACTTGTATCTTGGTTGGGTCCACATGCACGTCCTGCTCATCGATGTTGTACCCTAGATATTGAACCCGGGTCATGCCAAAAGTGCATTTCTCCAAATTGGCACACAACTTGTCTTATCGCAGGGTTTGAAGGACCTATCGGATATGGTGGAGGTGCTCTTCCCAACCCTAGCTGAAGATCAAGATGTCATCTAAATACACCACATGAATTCATTGGTGAAGGATCGCAAGATGTCATCCATCAATCTCATGAAGGTTACCGGGGCATTCGTCAACCTGAAAGTCATGACCAACCATTTGAAAAGGCCCTCCTTGGATTTGAAGGTAGTCTTCCACACATCAGAGGGTTTTATAGGCACCTAGTGGTAACCATATTTCAAGTCAACCTTGTTGAAATATTTGGCCCCCTTGAGATGGTATAGAAGGTCATCAATCTGTGGGATTGCATACCTATTTCGTACAATGATCTTGTTCAACACCCGATAGTCAATACAAAGACTCTAGGTCCTGTCCTTCTTCTGTATCAATACAATCGGGCTCCCACAGGGTGACGAGGTTGGACTGATGTACCCTTTCTGCAACAACTCCTCAATCTGCCTCTTGATCTCATCGTTCTCCAGAACAGAGCATCGATAGATCAATCCATTGAGTAGTGACCTGGCCAGGGTTAGATCAATGGAGTGCTTGACCTGACAGTGCAGAGGTACCCCTGTAGGTGAGGCGAAAATGTCCCGGTACTCCTCCATGACCTTGTCCATCTGTTGTTTCCGTGCGGGGGAGCCTTGTCCGGAAGCCATGGCCACAACCTTCTTCTTTCCCTGAGGGTGAATCATAAAGAAAACAAATTTCCTAGTCTATTTAGTGATCTTATTGCATTGCTTTGCAGTGATAAAAGAGATGGTGGTAGGCGGGGCTACCTCTAATATCCTACACAAATTATTTCCCAAAGTAATAATCACAAAGTGGGGTCTAGACTCATATACAACATGTCGCTTCCACAAGTATGGTTGTCCTAATAATACATCACAAACTTCAAGAGGAGAAACATCACATACTACCTCATCTATGAAGGGCTTGATGTTGTAGGGAAGGCAACATTGTTGGTTGATGTAGAGATCTCATCGTTGGTGAAGCCACCAGATGGTGTATGGTTGTGAATGTGTTGTTCTTGGTAGGCCCAACCACTTGATGACCTCTGCTAAAATGAGGTTTTTTTTGGGTCCCTCTGTCGATAATAAACTGTAGTGGAGAACCCTTCAATCACATCTGTGAGTGGAAGAGGTGTCCCCCCTCCTTTGAATCTTCACGATCATTCTTCTGGATCTTGGTGGTGGCCACGGTGGCACTGGGCTCTGCGTCAATGATCTACTTCCCTTTGTCATTCCCCTTGTCGGGTTTGACCCAGAGTTGGAACATGTGTTTGAATCGGAAGCCTTCAGCTCGGCCACTAGTGACTACTTGGCTTGAAACTCACTTGTGTTGGGAGTAGAGCTCTTATGGAACTCACACCATTTTCCTGTGTCCTTTGTCTTCGTGGTGTTGTTATTTTATTGCGGCTCCGGCGGGTTGTGCTGGGTCGCCCCACCTTGGCTTTGGACTTCGCTCTATGGTTTGGGGGCGTCTTTTCCTTACTTTAGATTCATAGATCCAAAGTCTCTCTTCTTCTATTTAAACGTATGCTCAATCTTGATAGCGTATCGGTATGATGTGTCAAGCGAGGAGATGTCCAAGAACTCCATCTCGTCCTGGATGTACTTGCATAGACATTCGTGGTACTTGAGTACCAAATCACGCTTAGAATCCTTGATACCCAACTTCGTATGGAGGGTATGGAAAACATTTGTGAACTTCGACACATCTTGGTCCCTTCCCTGCCGTAGAGTGGTCCACTTTATGTATTTATCTTCATAGCTTCCAAAAGGGTAATATTTTTCCTTGGTGGCGTCTCAAAAAGAATCCCAAGTGGGTGCGGTTGAAAGAAATTGATCCGAATTTAAATAGGAACACAACAAATTATATATATAACCATAAATACAAAGATGCAGTAGAAATAACATTTCATTTCATTAATATCAAATACTAAAATATGCTTACAGACAGACATAATGGAAATAAGACTAGCTCGGGCAATGGTCGCTTATCTCTGAGAAGAGATGTGGCGGCTACATGCCTTTGAACTGTGTTACAATGAGGCTCAAGGGCCTTTTTATTTTTGAAAAACATGAGAAAAACCTAAACAACCAAAACCCTAACCCTAGGAGATGTAATGCCAGGAGTTTGTGGGCCCTGTTGGGGTTAGTTGGGCAGCCAACCTCTAGGGGTCATAACTTGGTCACATTATCTCTGTTTGGTACGCACGATACCTTGTTGGAAATGTCCCTTCGAGTACTATAGGTTTTTCCATAGGCCCCTGCCTGTGGTTGCAAGCCTGCAACGAACCTCAAAAAACATTGTTTAAGGGGTCAAAACTACTATGAAGTTTGAGATCCGAAAAACTACTAAAAATAGTAAATGCTGAAATAAACAAGGAAACAAATGAAACTGATTGGAGGTCTAGGCGGAATAGGTGGGTGGCCACCAATATCCACCTGGATCATTCCTCTCCCCAGGAAGAAATGGTCCCTATTGCATGCAGAGCCTCCATGAGGTGAGGAAATTTATGCTGACTGTGGTCCCTAGTAAGCCACTTGCCTTGGTGCAGGAGTTGGCCAGCTTTGACAACCCGATATAGTTGGATCTTCTGCTGACGAGTGTTCTTGACCTGTGTGTCCATAATCCGATCAGTTGTGGCTTTTTCCATGCAGCATGGGTTTAACTCTGTTGGTGTGAGATGTTCTGCAATGTCTGATGTGTCCAGTAATGGGGGGAAGTATGGCCGAAGGCGGTCCACATTGAACACTGGGTTCACGCCGAGGAATGGAGGAATGTTAAGCTCAAAAGAATTGTCTCCCACAGCCTTGGTAATGGTGTAAGGACCATATCAGAGTGGCCTAAGATTCTGATGGGCTACAGTAAGGCGTTATTTCTACAAATGCAACCAAACTTTTTCCCCCACCTGAAACTTGTGTGGCACCCAATGTTGATCATGTCGCTGCTTGTACTTGGAATCTGACTTCTCCAGGATGTCACGAACCTACTGGCGGATGTGTTGGATCGGTTCAATAAATCTAGTTGCTTTATCAACCTTAGATAATATATGTGTGGATTATGTTTGTGTAATCACGTGAGGAATGGCAACATCAATCATACACAATAGTTGAAATCCTAGACTCAATTGTAAGGGAATGCAACCAATCGAGCTATGGAGAGCTCTATTATAACTGTGTTGCACATATGGAAGACTCTCATCTCAGGTTCAAGGATGCTTCGAGTTGTACATGCAGAGTATGTGCATTATCATCCTATTGAAAACCTCTTCTTGTCCATCAGTCTAGGGATGGAAGGTTGTCGACTTGGTGAGCTTGGTGTCCAATAGTGTCTAGAAGCTTGACCAAAATGTGCTCAGGAACTTGCTATCCCGATCTGATATAATGGTCTGTGGGATCCCAAAATGTACCCATACTCGTTCAAAGAAGAGTTTGGAAGTTTCCTTTGCAGTGATACTCTTCTTGCAGGCCACTAATTTAGCCATCTTAGAAAATTTGTCCATGACCACGAATACACAATCATTACCCTGCTTGGTAGAAGAGAGGATAGACATATAGTCCATGGAGATGGATTCCCACGGCTGGATGGGAGTAGGCAGAGGAGTGTACAAGCCTTGCTTCTTGATGATTGGCTTGGCGATGATGTAGGCAATGCAGGATCTGATATATTTCCCAACATCCAGTTGGAGTTTGGGCCAATACAAGTACTTTTGTAGTACAACCACAATTTTCTCCACACCAAAGTGTCCTGATATCTGAATGTGGTGCACCTCCCAAGTTAGCTTGGCACACTCGAAGGAACACAAAGGTGGCCTAGTTAGCATGATAATGCATCCTCGAGGTGGAAATCGAGAACTTGCTTTCCATCTACTAGCATCTGGTATGTGGAGGCGAACTCTGGATCATTTTTGTGTAGTTGCGGCCATCCAAAGGTCTCATGACCAAAAGAGTTGAGAATAGTAGTCAGTGCTACAATTGGGGGCCGGCTGAGGTAATCTGCAACATGATTGGTTCTACCCTTTTTGTATTTAATGTTCAAGTGGAATTGTTGCAAATATGTAGACCACTCCTAATGGCGATCGTTCGGCAACTTCCCCTGTGTCTATATAAATTGAAGAGGTCGGTGTAGATGACCGTCTCCTTCCCCAGAATGTAGTGCTTCCACTATCAGCAAGCCTGCACAATGGAATACATCTCTTTATCATAGGTGGGGTACTTCCGAATTGTATCAGAAAGTGTCTCACTATGATAGGCCATTGGATGCCCGTGCCGGGTGAGGACTGCACCATTATCATAGTTTGAGGCATTTTTCTTGATTTCAAATAGTTGCTATAGGTATGGCAGGGTGAGTATTGGTGCACAGTAGAGGTGGTGCTTCAACTCAACGAACGCCTTCCGTTGGGACTCGGAAACATAAAACTTTTCTTTCGCCCCACCCTTAGTAATCTAACTCAAAGGATAAGTAATATGGTAGAATCCCAACATGAACCTCCAATAAAAATTTGCAAGGCACAAAAAGCTGTGAAGATCCGTTAGAGTGGTCGGGGCTGGCCAATCCTGAATGACATGGATCTTAGTCGGGTCCACATGCACGCCACGCTCATCTATGATGTAACCCAAGTATTGTACCTGAATCATGCCAAAGGTGCATTTCTCCAAGTTGGCACACAGTCTGTGTTGCCAAAGGATTTGAAGGACCTGCCGAATATGTTGCAAGTGTTCTTCCCAACTCTTGTTGAAGATGAGGATGTCGTTTAGATAAACCACCACGAGTGAGTTGGTGAAGTGCCACAAGATGTCATCCATTAGCCTCATAAAAGTAGTAGGGGCATTTGTCAACCCAAAGGGGATAACCAACCATTTTAAAAGGCCTTCCTTGGATTTGAAGGTGTTCTTCGATAGATTTGTGGGCTCTATTGGAACCTGTTGATAACCAGACTTCGGATCGATCTTGGTGAAATGCTTGGGTTCCTTGAGTTGGTCTAGCAGGTCATCAATCTGCGGGATTGGATACCTATTCCTGACAATGATTTTGTTTAATGTTCGATAATCAATGCAGAGCCTCTAGGTCACATCCTTCTTCCGTACAAGTACAATCAGGCTCCCACAAGGCGAGGAACTTGGTCAGATGTGCCCTTTTTGCAGCAAATCCTGGAATTTCTGCTTGATCTCTTCATTTTCCATAATGGAGCGGCGATATATTGTCCTGTTGGCTAGAGGAGCTCCAGGAGTAAGATCGATTGAATGCTTGACCTAACAATGCAAGGGTACCCCTATGGATGAGGAGAAGATGTCCTTGTATTCTCCCATGACTATATCCACCTGCTTCTGTTGCATGGAGGAACCCTTCTAGGGGGCCATCGATGTGACCATGACCTTCCCCTTCTTTGAGAGTGAATAAAAAATAAAAAAAAATTCCCAGTTTGGGAGATGACCTTACTGCATTTCTTAGTAGAGACCAAAGGGATGGCAGTAGGTGGGGCTACCTATGGTATCTTGTATAACTTAGTACCCAAAGAAATAATAACAAAGCGAGGTATAGACTCATGAAAAACATGTCGCTTCCATAAGTATGGTTTTCCTAATAATACATCACAAACTTCAAGAGGAGCGACATCACATACTACCTCATCTGTGAAGGGCTTGATGATGTAGGGAAGGTGACACTACTGGCTGACAATCTCGCCCTTGGTAAAGCCACCCGATGGTGTACGGTTGTGGCCATGTTGTAGTAGGTAGGCCCAGTCGCTTCACGACCTCTGCTGAAATGAGGTTCTTTTGGCTCCTGTTGTCGACAATGAACTGCAGTGGAGAAACCTTCACCCACACCTGTGAGTGGAATAGGCACTCCCCCTCCTCTGGATCTTCAGGCTCAATCTTCTGGATCTTGGTGGTGGCCATAGTGGCACTGGGCTCCATGTCAATGATATGCTTCCCTTTGTCATTCCCCTTGTCGGGTTTTGACTCAAAGTCGGAACGTGCATTGGACTCAGAAGCCTTCAACTTGGCCACCAATGACTCCTTGGCCCGACACTCAGTTGTGAGTGGAGCTCTTATGGAACTCACACCACTATCCCATGTCCTTATTTGTCTTCGTGGTGTTGTTCTTTTCTTGCGGCTTCGGTGAGTTATCTTGGGTCATCCCGCCTTGGCTTTGCCATTTTCTCTACGGTTTGGGGGCGCCTTTCCCTTACTTCGGATTTGTAGATCCAAAGTCTCGCTTTTTCTGCTTAAGATTATGCTCAATACTGATAGTGTATCGGTATGTCATGCTGAGCGAGGAGATGTCTAGGAACTCCATCTCATCTTGGATGTACCTATGTAGGCAGCCACAGTACTTGAGTACGAAATGTTTCTCAGAATCCTTGATACCCAATTTCATGCGAAGGGTATGAAAAACATTGTAAACTCTGACACGTCTTTGTGCCTTCCCTATCACAGTGTGGTCCACTTTATGTATTTATCCTCCTAGCTCCCGACAAGGTAATACTACTCCTTAATGGCATCCTGGAATGAATCCCAAGTGGGTGCAACCGAAAATAGTGAGGGCGTACTTTCATCCTTCTACTCACATTAGGTTTCCCACCAGTCCTTGACATGGGGGGCGGCTTTGAGAAGAGAAAAAGTAATATTTTCCCGGCTAGAAAAATCATGAACAAAAAAAAATCCTTCTAGTAGATTTAACCATTTATCTACGACATCCGCATCTATCTGACCCTCAAATATGGGAATGTCAAATTTAATATGTACCTTAAAGGGTGTGGCGCTTCCAGAGTAGCTGTTGGAAGTAGATGCGTCGCCCTTTGGTAGCCGTTGAAGGTGTTGAGCTCTGAAACTACATCTCTTCTACACACTTTTCTAGACTTTTTCCCCTCACCAGTGCCTCACAAGCTATCAAAAATCATTACATATTGATTCTGAGAGTACATTTAAGTGGTTTTCTAACTATGTTTTTGTGTTTGCTATTTGACTTAGATTTTGTTCATCAGCTGCGGAATGCAGCAACTTTCTGCAGCTGACTCGACTTTCTGCAGTTGTTTTTGTTGATCTCTATGTTATAGGTGTCATCAAGCAAAACGAGGCACGTGGGCAGGTCAGAAATGATCTGGACATGGACCAGGTCCTATTGGTTTAGCTAGATTTGTAGAGGAAAGCCGTGGTCAAACGAGGATTCCTACGGCAAACAGGTCTTTGTTTCAACATGTAAAAGGGTTCGAGACCGTTCCTATATCGGTGGATTCATTTTGACAGCTGTAGACTACCTCCACAACGCAAATCCAATAGCCACCTTTTGGTAGATTGAATGATCAGGGCAACCAACACGCTAAGCTCACGGATGTTGTCTTTTTACGTGTCTTCTGCTGAAGTAGTTCCATAGGAAAAATAGTTATGTAATTTCCCTTATAAATAACGTGTTTGCAAATGCATGTAGCTAGTCTTTTGTTAATGTAATCTTGCTGTTAAGTTTATGTACTGTGTCGTGACACTGGTCTTGTTGTTGTAACGAGAGGATCCTTCCTCTGTTTTGCAATATAAGAAGACTCTGTTTTATATGACTGTGTGAGCATAATCTCGATTTGACAGCGTGTTAACCAAGGCCGTGCAGAGGGCCCCTACTGGCTAAGGTTTCGTTCTTTTATTTATGTAAAGTTTTCATGTGCTGTTGTTTTATTTCCATTGTAGATATTTCGTACTGTGTGCACTTGTGTATATCTCACATTTCAGTTATAGTGTTAATGTTTCATTCCTGTACATGATTTTCCAAGCGTTGTATATTTTTGCTAACACTGATCAGTGTGTTTTAGGTTAGGATAGGCCCGGGCATTTTCATACAACTTTTGCAGTAATTATTGACATGATATTGTCCTCTCTGCTGACTTTGTTTTTCTTAGCTTTTAGTTTCAGTTATGCTTTGATTTCAGTCTTATTCATTTGTTGTTGACAGTTAGTTTAAATATCAAATTCTTCATGTCATTTAACGTTATCTCAAGAGCCATGGCTGAACCCTGAAAAGCTACTTGGCGAGCTATTGGATTTTGAGTGAAGTGATTTGATTCTTCATGTTATTGATGTTATCTCCAGAGCCATGGCTTAACTCGGAAAAGCTACTTGGCGAGCTATCAGACTATAAGTGAAGAGACTTGATTTTATTTTTATTTGCAAGTAGATAATTTAGATATCAATTCCTCATGTTATTGGCGTTATCTCCAGAGCCATGGCTTAACCCCAAAAAGCTACTTGGCGAGCTATCAGACTATAAATGAAGTGAATTGGTTTTACTTTTATTAGTTTGCAGTTTTTGATTTGTTTGAGTGCAATAGCTTAACTTTTATTTCTGTATTTAGATGAGCAACAGAGATAGAGATTTCATGATCAATAGTTCATCACTTGTTTGATTCAAGTAGCTGCACATTTACATTCTTGTTCAAGTATTAATTTCATCACTAGACTGTTTTGAGATCCTCTGAAGTGTTAAGTTTTGGAAGTCATCATAAAGGACATAATTGCCTTAAAATCTATACCCAAACTTACCTTCTAAAGTATTCTTAAAACTTAGGAATAGGATTTCCATTTGAATTAGGAGACAAGCCAAGATAAAACCCCCAAAAACAAGATAAAATTGAAAACAATAAAAAGTAAGAAAGAAGTTGCCTTGCACATATAATGCGCCACACTTCATCAGTTTACGACTCCCGAATTGATAATTAATGTAGCAATTTAGGACATACTAAATTGACTAAACATTTTGGCGCCGTTGTCGGGGAAGTGTAACTAGGTAGTCGATATTTTACAAAAAAAAAAAAAAAAGGGAAAAATTGACAACTTCTTGAAGTATGCTCTCCTCTTGCACCTAGTGTGATCTGGAGGATCAAAAAAGAGAGTTATTAGTTTAATAATTTCTTTATTATGCTCTCTTCTTGCACCTAGTGTGACCTGGAAGATCAGAAATAGAATTATTAGCCCGACTTAGAAATTAAAAATAATAATAATAATAATAATAAATGACATGCACAGAGCAAGAGATTCTAGGGGAAGGTTTATAGCTAGGGCCAAAAGTTCGATTTTCACAACTCCAGCTACTCCAAGGCATAGAAAAGATACACCTCCATCATCTCCGACTCATACTCCCAGCCTTAGAATTCCTGGAATTCAAGGGGCAACAAGCGAATTAGGAGATTTTCCCACACTATCTACTAAATCTGATCTAGGAGAAGAACCTTTCTTCACTTCTACAGGGGAACATATTGTAATCAAAGAAGTAGAATCACCTGAAGAAGAGGAGGGAGAAACTCTTCCTCGTTCACCATTAATAGAAGAACCAGAGGACTCTGAGGACTCTAAGGAAACTATCATGACAGAGGAAGTAGTAGATGGATTTGGAAGAGGGTGTAGAGGTGGAGGAAGAGGAAATAATGGAGGAGGTAGAGGTAACAATGGGGGAAATAGGGATGGAGATAACTCATTTGGATTCCCTATAGCCGATGAGGAAACTCATACAACAATGAAAAACATTTCACCATCTGTTCTCCAAAACTTTTATGGGTTGCGAAGTGAGGATCATGAAACATTTCTATTTGAGTTTGAAGTCTTGTGCCGAACCTATGACTATATGGAAGACTCTAAAAAACTCAAACTGTTTCCTTCAACATTGAAAGGAGTTGCTTTGAAATGGTTCATGGGATTAGTCACTCAATCTATTCGTACTTGGAGTGATATGAAACAAACATTTTTGGATAGATACATGGATTATTGTATGCCCACCAATCATAAGGATGAGGTATTCAAGATGATGCAAAGAGAAGATGAAAACTTGGAGGATTTACTTGAAATATTTCAATACAACTTAAAGAGAGCAAAAATGAGTAATTTAGAAGAGGAAACCTTGAAATCCCTCCTAGTGAAAGCCATTAGAGACGAATGGATATATATCTTAAACATGATGGGGAAGGGAGACATTTATCAACTTCCACTTCGTGACATAGCAGAACTATGTGTCCATCTCTCAAGGGGAAAATCTAAAACTGGAAAAGGGCCGAGAGATCCTTCTCTTATTAGAGCAAACAAATCTGCAACTGGGTCAGTAAGTAGGGCAGAGATTAGCAACATGCTTGGTGAGTTCAAAACTGATATTCTAGGAAGCCTTAGTGAACAACTAGACACCTTTAAAATACAAAACAAGCAGAAAGCAGAAGCTGATGCCTTGGCCATATTTTGTCCAAAATGTAGAAAGAAACACGCTCAAAGGGAATGCCCCTTGGATGCAAAAGTTGTAGAAACATGTATGATTTTCTCAGAAAGCCATGAGACCAAGGATTGTCCTTCAATTCCCGGGCTCAAAGTTGTCTTTCAGGAAGACCCAAATTCAGTAGAGTCTCTTTGTTTTGTTTCAAGAATACCATGGTAGGGGTAACAAAATCAAGGATTTAACAATCCTATGAACTTTCAACTCCCGCCAAATTGGAATTCTTGGCAACAACCTTGGCCCCAATCTCAAAATCCATACCAATCATGGGCACAATATGGGAGATTTGCTCGATTCTATCAATATCCTCCATCCTTTCCAAATCAACAAAATCCACCAATTCCAAATAAAAACCCACAACTTTCATTACCATTCCCACAAAAACAACCTTCTCAACAAAATCCAAATTCTCAACTCTTGCTTCCATTTCAACAAAAGACAAATCAACTACCAGCCCAACCATTGCCAAATCCCAACAACAAAAATCCTCAAAATGCTTACATGGTACCTCTGAGGAGGATTCTCTTAAAGTCAATAAATGTTATGAGGAAGCATCTCTTCAAAACCCAATCATTCAAAAAGAAAAAGAAAAGAGTCAGCCCCCACAACTCCTATAGTTGAGCAACCTACATCTTCATCCATTCCTCCTTTCCTTGAAAGATTACAAATTGACAAAGGGGTGGAAAAACAAATCTTGTTGCCTGAATATGATTTTCTATATGAATTAAAGAATGTCTGTATCAAGATTCCCTTGCTACAAGCCATTAGAGAGATTCTTATTCTAGCGAAAACAATAAAGGAGTTGAGTCTTAAAAGACCAGGAAGGAAACCAAGAGATACAAGAAGAATCCACCTGGTAGGAAAAATTGCAGATATCATGATGGGAAAAATTACCATGCAGAAGTATGTAGATCTAGGTAGTCCAATTGTCAAGACACATATAAATGGGATAGAAATTCCAAACACTTTGATTGACTTAGGGGTTGCTATCAACATTATGAGTAGACAGACTATGGAATAGCTTAAACTTCCTAATCTTCTTTTTACACCCACCTTACTGCAACTTGCAGATAGATCAATAATCAAACCAGATGGTGTACTGGAAGATATCTCAATCTCCTTAGATTCTTGGGAATATCTAGTAGATTTCATGATTTTGACTCCCAAGAGTAATTTAGGAGGACATCCACTCATCTTAGTGTTAGCCTCCTATTGCGATAGGTTTTATATTTCATGATTGAATGTTTTACATGCCAAATATGTCATCTTTTCATGCTGCAAGATTCCATATTTCCAAGAAGTTCCATTTTGAAGAATCATACCATTTTTGAAGAGTTTTACAAATAATGGAAATCCAAACAGCTTAATCTTGGTTTCCCTAGGTTTAAATTGCTTGTTTTAGAAGATAGAGAATGAATATCTGTCCAAACAGCTTAAGCTTGTCAGATGCGTAGCTAGGCAGAGAAACAAGGGTGCTCAACTGTTTAATCTGAGCCCCAGAAGAGATAAGGGTACATTTAGATAGGAGGGCAGTCAAAAGAAAAGAAAATAATCAGGGTCTGCAAGTCTAAGTGCACCCAAACCAGAAAGAAGAAAAAATGTTAGGTGAGTAGGTTGGGTAAGTAGTTTTGAGGTTGCAGAATGAATAAGTGTGATCAATTTTGTATTTCAAAATGTTATTTTACTCCAGATCACAAATGCAAGGCAATTTTCCCTTGGAGCAGATCATGCGAAGCGTGATTAACTTCCCTGTCTTCCTTTCCCCCAACTCATTCACTAACCTCCCCTAAAGATGTTAAGATCTGCTTAATATCTTTAAAAATTCATCATACTCCATAGCATTTGCCTAAGTAAAGTTCTGCTTTGCTTAAGGATGCTTATATTTCTTATACAGGTCATGTTTCCCCTTTAAAAGCCTAAGATTTCTATCCTTAGCGCTTTCTTCGCAAAATTCATATTAACTCTTAACTCTATTATGTAAATCCCTCCTTATTTCCCCTTCCCATACTAAAAAATATAGTAAAAATCCCCATTATTTACATATCCCCTCCTCTAGTTGAAATATAACCATAAATATGCTTGGGAATTACTAAGTTTGCCTGAAACTTAGTAAGAACCCTCAATTTTGCTTCTTAGAACTCCCTCAAAGTGTCTTTGGACTCCTTCCAAGGCATGAGATTCCTCTTTTTTTTGGTTATCGGATCCCTTCCGAGGCCTCAAGAACCCTTCCAAAGCTTTAAAAAGCCTTTTCTGAATCACATAAATCATCCTCCGATCGCATTAACCCTCTTCTGATTGAGTGTTTCCTCCTCCGATGAGTTTTCCTCCCCTCTGACGCGATATCGCTGTCGGAGGTCGCAGCATTCATCGACCCCCTTTTATAACTTCCCGATATCATTTCGCCGATCGCGACTTCGCAATCGACAGTCGCAAGGTTTATTTACCTATATATATATGGGCCCCTCTCATCCGCCGATGCGATAAAGCATATCGCACCCGAAAGCATATCGCACCGCGATCCACTCATTATCGCAATCGCAACATTTCCCATTTTCACACAGCCGCATGCCTTGTCACTTTTCCGATATCGGCGGTCGCTCCCATCGCATCGCAGATATAAAAGCCATTGCCCCCTGTCCCCGCCGATTTTCGATCGCCGATTTAATCCCTGCCGTACTGCCACGTCATTGCCGTACCGAGACCCACCGCTGACGTCATGCTCACGTCATCACTGTAAGAAGGCGCGAAGGGCGAAATCGCAGCAAAGGAAGCCCAGAATAAAAAACTGAGGCAGTTTTCGATGCGCGATTAGCGCTAATCGCACATCGCTAAGAAAAAATGACCAAAATGAAAGGCTTCATATCGCTCGGCTACCAGCAGGCCCGAAAATTCGTAGTTTTGACAAATTTTCTTCATTTATATTCATATTCAACTCGAACAGCGCCGACAGCATTCCAGAGGCCACGAAAATCATTTGCAGCATCCGTTTTTGCCTTGAAAGGGTAGAAAAGGAGCGATTGTATGGTTTCAAACACATCAAGGGAGAGAAAGCGGCCCGATTCAACTGTAAAAGAGTATCAGAGGAAAGATGAAGCCCCGATTAAATTGAAGAGTATCAGTGAAGCGGTGAAGAGTATCAGATCGGCAATATCAAAGCAGGTGAACATTAAAGGCCCCCAAGCAAAATCAAAGAAAGCGGTGAAGCCATTTAAAGGCTCTCAAATCACAGTTAATGCACATCAAAGCCACTCAAGAGCAGGGGATCAAAGCCCAAAGCACAATTATGGCTAAATGAATAGCATAGAGCCATAAGGACGCCATAGTAACTCATTTTGATACAGCTACCCCCAGCGCAGCTCAAATAGATATCTTCTTGCATTAATTTCAGGACAAGATTAGATTAAAGAACTCATTTCCCGCAGATTTGTTTAAAGATCTGCTGTAATAAAAGTTTTTAGATTTTTTCCCTATATAAACCACCCTAATTCATTGTTCAAAGAGGTTGGTTGGTTGATAATCCTCGGGCTAGACTCGCACTGTATGTTTGAGAATTTCTATAATCAAAGACTGCTGAAAAGCTTGGAGGATGGACTGTCTATTGTGTTATCAATGGCTGAAGGGTGAAATATAGAATCCTTGCACTGCTACATGGCCCAATAAGTGTTTCTTACCTCTGTTTTCCATTCATATACGTTTATATCACACATATATCACCACCTAAGTTACAAAAAGAAAGATTAGCTTAGAATTTGCTTGGCTGCACTCTATGCTCAGTTTCTGTGACTTCTATATGGTTTCTTCTGATTTAGTCATAAATATGAATTCCTCATGGCTCATATTTACTCTATTTCCTTCATGTATGACTGTTATTTAGGAATTCTTGACTGCTCCTAGATATAGTTCACACACCTTCCCTCTGTTAAGCTGAATGAGAGATTCTTAGTTGCCTTTCATTCCTTAGCCTTCATTTCATCCTTTTTAGCTTGAATGATTGTTTCATGTGTAGCTATCTTGCTCTATATTCCTCTTGTGACCAAGAAAACGCACCAGCAGCCCTACTCCATGACTCCATGCCCAATGGTTTGAACCTCTCACACTATGCATGCCTCCCTACTTGAAAACATCAATCATCCCACCAAAATCAAAACAAAACCCATGTATACCATAACTAGCCTAAAATCAACCCAAAACAAAGTTAAATCATAAAGAGAGAGCCCTCTCTGACTGCAGGTAAGCTAGGACCTGTAGCCCAAAGATTGGTTTGTGGTTACCTCGGTCGTATCCCTTAAGGAGCCAAGGGACAACCTGAGTGATAACACTTAGGAAGACCTTGGCTAGCCACAACTAATGCTTCCATTAGTTGTAGATCTGGCGATATGTACATTTCTGATGGTAGTTCGACAAAGACATTCAATCTGTATCCTCCAGCAAAGTCAATTATAGGAGTAGGAGACAATGAATGGGTCGACGATGAAGATATTATACAACCTGTCTTTACTGTCTCTGAAATTAGTGAAGATAGTCAAATTTTGAACACATTAGAAAATTTTGAAAAATCTTCAGAATATGACCACACACAATTTTAGTTAGATTCTGATATTGAATATCTATCATCAAGACAAATGTATCTTTACTCTATAGAATAGTTTGGTAGCTCTACCATTGAGATTTTTCCAGGAAAAACACTGAATATCAACAAAAATTTGGAAAAGTCACAACAGGAAGAGCTAACCAAAATCTTGTAAAAACATTCTACTGCATTTGCATGGGAGTATACTGATATGAAAGGTATTGACCCTAAGACTTGCATCCATCATATCTATATCGAGTAAAACAATAGACCAATCAGACAACCTCAGAAAAGAATGAATCCAAATCTTAGGAAGATAGTGAAAGAATAGCTCCAAAAACTACTCAATGTAAATTTCATTTACCCAATTTCAGATAGCCGATGGGTTTCTCCTTTGGTTGTAGGCCCAAAAAGAGTGGTAAATGGAGGATATGCATTGATTACAGGGAATTGAATAAAGCAACTTTGAAGGATCACTTTCCTTTGCCCTTTATCGATCAAGTATTAGATACACTAGCAGGAAAAAAATATTTTTCATTTTTGGATGGTTTTAGTGGTTATAATCAAATTCAGGTAGCACCTAAAGATCAGGATAAGACCAAATTTACCTGTCCACGGGGAAATTTTGCTTATCGAGTGCTTCCTTTTAGATTATGTAATGCACCTGCAACATTCCAAAGAGCAGTACTAGGAATTTTTTCTGATCTAATCCATGATTGTGTAGAGGTATATATGGATGATTTTACAGTTTATGGTAATTCGTTTGAAGAGGCATTAGAAAATTTGGAAAAAGTCCTTATAAGATGTAAAGAAACAAACCTTTCACTAAGACATGAAAAATGCTTTATGATGTTTACTGAAAATATTGTTTTAGGACATCATATTTCAGGGGATGGGATTAAAGTTGATAGATCAAAAGTTGAAGTCATCTCCAAGTTACCTATTCCAAATTGTCAAAAAGATGTTAGAAGTTTTCTGGGATTTACTGGATATTATAGAATATTTAGAGAAAACTTTACTAAAATAGCATCTCCACTCTTCAAACTGCTTACAAAAGACTATGAATTCAAATGGGGTCCTGATTGCCAATCAACATTTGAAACTTTGAAAACAAGAATATCTGAAGCACCTATCTTGAGAGGACCAAATTGGAATCTTCCTTTCCATATTTCTACAGATGCTTCAAATATAGCTCTAGGGGCTGTATTGGGACAGAAAGATTTAGTTCCTTATGCCATTTACTATACCAGTAAAAATTTAACTCCTACTGAGTTGAACTATACTGTGACTGAAAAAGAATTCTTAGCTGTTGTTCATGCAATCAATAAGTTTAGACATTATATAACAGGCTATGAAACTTTTATTCATACTGATCATTCTGCAATTAGATATCTAATGAAAAAACCCATTACTAATGGCAGAGTTACAAGGTGGATCTTAATTTTACAGGAATTCAATATTACTGTGTTAGATAGACCAGGGAAACAAAACACAGTAGCTGATTTCTTGTCTAGGATTCATAATACTAAAGAAGATTCTCCTGTAGAGAACAAGTTTCCTGATGAATATTTATTTGCAGTAACTACTAAGACTCCTTGGTATGCAGATATAGCTAACTATTTGGTTACAGGGAAACTACCTCCACATTTATTTCCTGGTGAAAGAAGAAAGATTATTCAGGAGAGTTCAAAATATTCATGGATTTCTAACGAATTGTTTAAAACAGGGCCAGATCTTGTGATCAGAAGATGTGTTAGGGAAGATGAGATGCCTGATATTCTCAAAGCATGTCATGATGAACCATGCGGATGACACTTTGATGACAAAAGGACAACCTATAAAATCCTCTCTTTAGGATATTATTGGCCATCCCTCTTCAAAGATGAAAAACAATGTGTCAGAAGATGCGACAACTACCAAAGAGTAGGGAAACCTACCCTCTCAAATGAAATGCCATTACAACCATAGGTACTCATCGAACCCTTTGAAAAATGGGCTTTAGATTTCATTGGACCTATTAACCCACCATCTAAACAAACAAAGTATATATTGGTATGTACTGATTATGTCACTAAATGGGTAGAAGCCAAAGCATTATTTTCTGCTACTGAGCATTCAGTTGTTAGTTTTTTTATGAGGATATTTTTACTCGCTTTGGTGTTCTAAGAGAAATTGTGACAGATCAGGGAGGTCAATTCACATCCAAACTGGTGGAGAAGCTGATGGAAGAATACAAGGTCAAGAACAAAAAATCTACTCCTTACCATCTGCAAGCAAATGGTCAAGTGGAGTCTACAAACAAAGTTCTTGAAGGCATCGTTACCAATATTGTTCATCTACACAGAAGATATTGGGCAGAAAGGATTCCTGAAGCCTTATTGGCCTACAGAACTACATGGAGGAATACAACAGGACATTCTCTCTATGAACTTGTTTATGGGAAAGAAGTTCTGCTCCCCATTGAGTTTCAAGTTAGAACCTTCAAGATGGCAGTTCAATTGGGAATGGATCTATCAGAAGCCCAAAAACATAGAATGGAGCAGTTGAATGAGCTATAAACAAGAAGCAATCCTAAGAATTTATCTAGTTCAATATCAAAGAGCTAAGTGGCATGACAAATACACCAAGGAGAAAAAGTTTTAAGAAGGAGATTTGGCATTGCTATTTGATTCCAAGTTTAAAGATTTCAAAGGTAAATTTCAGACTCATTGGCTTGGGCCATATGAGATTGACAAAGTCTTTAGCAATGGAGCGGTAAGAATCAAAACCATTGATGAACATCAAACTCCTCTTATTGTGAATGGCCACAGATTAAAGATCTATCATAAGCCACTTTCAGAGGAGGAATTTGTCAAAATATTTCAAGATAATTCTGCAATAAGGCTGGTGAAGAAGAATCCTTCTTCTCCACCAGCCTAGTCTTTGTTCTTTTCTGTTTAAAAAAAAAAAAAATTGTATAAGCCTGAAAACCAATCAGTGATTGGCAGTCTTATATAGAAAATACAGGGCAAAAATCAGAAACTTCTAACGCCCTATATTTTCAAAAAAAAAAAATCTTTTTTATTCATAGTTTCGTGTCATTTCGCTTGACTTCATTTCATTTCATCATCTCATTCCGCCAAAAAAATTCCTTTTATGACCAGTTTTCATATATCATTCACTCAGTCATCATTCATTTCCATCCATCTCCATTCAGTCATATGTTCACTGTGTCAGTTTCCGCAGCTAACACTCTGTTATTCAGCACTGACAGTCAGATGTTGTTAAAATTGGCAACCAAGGCAAAACTTCATGTGGGTCATCTTATTCATGGCTAATAATATTTGTATTATATTCCTCTCGTCGAGAGGTGTAGTATTGATATAAAGATCATCCAATTCCGATAAGTATTCATGGAGATATGAATTTATTTTGATTATGGAATTATTATCAAGCCGACCTACAACTCATGTAGGCTCAGAAGCCCAACAGTCGCATCTATTCACCCACCAACGTTGTGTATAAATATAAGAGGACTTTTCCTCATTTGGACTCACTCATCTCATCACATATCTCTCTCTCTCTATTGCGCAGATATGAGTCTCTTCTCTACTGCGCTGAAATGGGTCTCTCTCTCTCTCACACATGTGAAGCCGGAAGCTGTTGAATTTGAAACTGCAACTGCAGAAGTAAAGATTGAATTGTGTGGCCTAGAAGATCTCCTATTTGGAATTGTGTTGTAGGTTCATCTGAACCTCCTTTGAAATCCGCAACTTTTGGTGGTGGAATGAAGTCAATCCGACGAACGGTTTGCAAGATATCGACTGCCCTAGTTTGAAGCCGGAAACTGTTGAAACTGAAGCTGCAACTGCAAAAGTAAATATTGACTTGCATGGCCTAGAAGATCTCCTCATCTGAACTGTGCTATAGGTTCATCTGAACCTCCTCTGGAATCCGAAACTTTTGGTGGTGGAATGAAGTCAATCCGACTGTCGGTTTGTGAGATATGGTCTGCCCTAGTTTGATAATGAAGCCACTAATGCTGATGCTACTGATCTAGGGTTTGCTACTGCTGATATGAATCAGATTTATTGTACTATTTCTCTCTGCTGAATTATTGAAGATAAAAGAAGATTTGATCAAAGGGTTTCCCCACACATTGTGGGGTTTGTCCCTGGCTAGCCGTCACATCTTGTGTCTCTTGTCTTGGCTTGTTTTCTGTCGATCATTTAATGTTCTATCTACAATTTACTTTATGTACATGTGATTACTAATCAGTGGAATATAATAAGAAAAAGAAGTAAACTATTATAAGCATAGAACATACCATAACTTAACATGGTATTAGAGCCGAGGTGAAGACAAAGCCCGAGCAATAGCAAGAGCAATCATTAAAGAGAAGATTGGCAAGGCTATCCTAAAAGAACTATGGGGTCCTCAACACTCTTTCCTGCCGAAGACAAGCTCCGTGACAAAGCTGACTATCACGGATGGAAGATGTCTATCGATCTAACCCTTGAAGATCAAGGAGTGCTGGACCATGTAAGAGGCAATATTGTTGAGCCTTCATCAAATGCATCTACTGCTGCCTGGAACAAATGGAAAAATGGAGAAGTCAAAACAAAGAAGATCATCCGGGGCTCTATCGACAAGCGCTTGGTGGCCTACATCTCTGATCTAGACACCTCCAAGGAAATCTACGACAGACTAGTGAGTTTATTTAAAGTTAATGATGCAAATCAAGTTTTGTTTCTTAGAAATAAGTTGAGGGAAATCAAGAAGGGTAAAGATGAAAGTATGCAAGCATACTTCTTAAGAATCACCAAGATCAAGAACGATCTCCTATCTATTGTGGAAACCATTACTGACAGAGAAATGGCACTCACAACTCTCGGAGGATTACCATCTGAATGGTATGTGTTTAGGACTACTCTTCTGAACAATAATGTAATTCCTAGTTTCAAGGAATTAATGGCTAGATGCATTCAAGAACAAACAAGGGTGGAAGAGCAGGAAATGCCCTTGCCTAAAGGTCCTCCTGCTGCTTTTTCTTCTCATGCTAAGAAAAGAAATAATTCTGGGTCTAAATCGAAAAGAAAGGTTGGATTTAAGGGTGGAAGAAAACGACGATGTTTCATTTGCAATAAAGCAGGTCACTATGCAAGGGAATGCCCTGATAAAAAGGACTCTCACCGTGACGATGATCAAAATCCCTCTCATGGTAATCGAAGGAATGGAAAATTCAACAACAAAGGAAAAAGGAATGTAGGAAATCAAGGAAGAGGGCAACCATTCAAGAAGGTTATAAATTCCAGGTATGAATCTAACACTGTTGATGATAAGCAAGCTGAATATTATCTACCAGCTGCTCTATCTACCTCCGCTCCTTCGGACTCAATGGGAATTTGGCTCATTGATAGTGGTGCCTCAAGAAACTTCACTGGTTACAAAGAAGTACTCTATAATCTGGTAGAGAAAGAAACTAACCTGGAAATTGTCCTTGGAGATGACATGAAATACCCAGTGAAAGGTGTAGGCAATGTTTCTCTTAAACTGAATCAAGGTAAAACGATTCACTTACAAGATGTATTATATGTACCTGATCTCAAAAAGAACCTGGTATCCATATCGGCAATGGAAGACAAAGGCTATAAGGTAACCTTCAGCGATGGTAAGGTACGCATATGGAAAAATAATGTTAAAGATGCTTTCACTCTTGGGTTTCGAGTTGATTCTTTATATCAAGTCGGTGGAAGTCCGCTAGGTGTCATGTCTTGTGACACAATGCTTCAGTCCGAACTTTGGCATCGGAGGTTTTCCCACCTTCATTACAAAGCTCTACCCGATGTAAGACAGATGGTAATAGGGATGCCTAAATTCCAAGTAGAGAAAGAAGGTGTATGTCCGGGATGTGCCGAAGGAAAGCTCAAAAGGGGACCATTCCCTTCAAGTCAAAGCAAGACCTCCGACATATTACAACTAGTTCACTCAGACATATCAGGTATTATGCCTGTGAACTCCTTGGGAGGATACTCATATTATCTCACTTTTACAGATGACCATTCTCGAAAGACCTGGATATACTTCTTGAAAAAGAAGGATGAAGTGTTCCCTTGGTTCCGACACTTCAAAGCCCTAATCGAGAATCAAACCGAAAAGAAGATCAAGATCTTAAGAACTAACAATGGGACTGAATATGAATCTAATGAGTTCCATGATTTTTGTAAAGAGGCTGGCATCAAGAGGGAGACTACTACACCATATACTCCTGAAAAAAATGGTGTGGCAGAAAGGAATAACCGCACAATTATGGAAGTTGTCCGGGCCATGCTACATGATCAAAGTCTTCCTAAGTTTCTATGGGCTGAAGCTGCAAACACTGCCGTATATGTACAAAATCAATGCCCTCATCAAGCATTGGGTTCCAAGACTCCTGAAGAAAAATTCACCGGTAAGAAACCTGATGTTTCTCATTTTAAAATTTTTGGAAGCCCTGTATACTTTCATGTGCCGAAAGAGAAAAGAAATAAATTGGGAGCATCTGGAAAGAAGGGAATTTTCGTGGGCTATGGTGAAAATACTAAAGGCTATAGAATCTATGTAGCCGGTCAAAGGGAAGTCATAATTAGTCATGATGTCACCTTTGACGAAGATATGGCTCTCAGCAAGGTGATCAATCTTCCGACTTTGAGGAGCTCTCAAGAAGCCGACACCAAGGAACCGAAAGAAAAGGATGATGAATCAATGCCTGATGTAGAAGAACCCATGGATCCGATTGATCCTCCTCCATATGAGCCTTCCTCTTCTAGGAAGAGGCCTTCATGGCTTAAGGGGTTACTTGATGATGCTGAAGGACATGCTGCACCCCGAGGAACCTTTCGTGAAAGTAAGAAACCTAATAGGTATCAAGGATACCTGACCATCATGAGCACGATCATACAAAATGAGCCTTCGTCATTCTCAGATGCCGTCAAGAATCAAGTATGGAAGGATGCTATGACCGAATAATATGAGTCTATCATAAATAGTGATGTTTGGGAAGTAGTTCCCAGACCCCAGGACAAGACTGTTGTTACTTCCAAATGGCTTTACAAGATTAGGCATGCAGTAGATGGAAGCACGGAAAAGTATAAGGCTCGTTTTGTTGCTCGAGGTTTCTCCCAAAAGGAAGGTATAGACTATGATGAGATATTTACACCTGTTGCCAGATATATGACCATCCACTCGATCATAGCCCTTGCTGCTTCACAAGGATGGAACCTACATCAGATGGATGTCAAGACTGCGTTCTTGCATGGCTTGATCAAAGAAGAGGTCTACGTGGAGCAACCCGAAGGATTTGAGATTTATGATCGAAAATCTCATGTATGCAGGTTGAAGAAAGCTCTCTATGGGCTGAAGCAAGCACCCCGAGCATGGTATGAGAGGATCGATAGCTACTTGATGAAGCTGGGATTCACTAGGAGTGAAGCTGATCTGAACCTTTACTTTAAGGTTGAAGATGAAAAGCCTCTCATACTGGTGTTGTATGTGTATGACCTCTTTCTAACAGGTGCAGACCCTCTCATTCACAAATGTAAGAGGGAGCTGGCCTCTGAATTTGAAATGAAAGACCTAGGACTGATGCACTACTTCCTAGGACTTGAAGTGTGGCAAAAGCCAGGAGAAATTTTCCTATCTCAAGGAAAATATGTGGTGAAGATATTGGAAAGATTCGGAATGGTGGACTGCAAGCCTGTAACTACTCCGATGGAGCTTGACTTCAAGAAGTTAAGCGGTAGTGCTGCTGGACCTGTTTTACAAAATGCTACCGAGTATCGGCAACTCGTCGGAGCATTAATGTTCTTAGTGAACTCCCGTCCAGATATATGCTTTGCAGTCAACACGTTGAGCCAGCATATGGTTGAACCCCACCACATACACTGGATTGGTGCCAAGAATCTGCTGAGATATCTTTGTGGCACTATCACTTATGGGTTAAGATACATTGCCAGAGATGTGAGACTATTTGGATACACAGATGCTGACTGGGCAGGCAATGTGGAGGACTGTAAGAGCACTTCCGGGCGTTGTTTCTCCTTGGGATCTGCTTCGATATCCTGGATGAGCAGGAAACAAAAGTCGGTGGCTTTGAGCACCCCCGAAGCAGAGTATATTGCTACTAGCATGGCTTCTTGTGAGGCAGTTTGGTTGCGAAAGCTCTTCAGTGAGTTGTTTGGATTCACATTGGATACCACTGTGATCCTTTGTGACAACCAAAGTTGGATTCGTTTGTCAGAGAATCTCATATTCCATGATCGCTCCAAGCATATTGATATCAGATACCATTATATTCGAGATATGGTGCAACAGGGAGCTATAAGGCTCCATCATATCGGTACATATGAACAGGTCGCCGACATTCTGACAAAACCCCTTGGGAAAGTAAAATTTCTGACTTTCCGTGAACAACTTGGAGTTGTTCAAAGACCCTCCAATGAGGGTCATGTATGATGCATTGAGCTCTGAGAGCTCCAGGGGGGTGCGGGGTGCTTCTTGGAGCAGCATATGACCACAGGATTATTCACTATCCCCTGGTGGTATACATGTACACCCTGTGGCGACATTGTAGCAGGATTGATGTGTTCTTCTGTGAGGCCTAGATTGATGTGTTCTCCATGGCAACCTGGATTGATGTGTTCTCCATGGCAATTGTAGCAGGATTGATGTGTTCTCCTGTGAGGCCTGGATTGATGTGTTCTCCATGGCAATTGTAGCAGGATTGATGTGTTCTCCTGTGAGGACACAATTGATTAGTTCTCCGGTCGAGGCATCCTACCCATGCAATCTGGGACTCATGGGAAGTACCTCTCATCTAATCAATGAGCAGGGAAATGAAGTTACGGACCATAGTAGTACCGATGGACGCATCGTTGTAACTACCATACTCCCTACGCTAGGATGACCTCCATTGATCTGGGATCAATGATACTAGTCTGGGACCTGTGGTAGGAGTTCTACCATACTATGACGCTGACTTTGGGTCGGTTGAGACTGGTCTGGGATCAGTGGTACATACTCTCAGACTGACTTTGAGTCAGTGGAGGATGATATTGGTCTGGGACCATTGGAGTTGTACTCACTATGACGCTGACTTTGGGTTGGTTGAGACTGGTCTGGGACCAGTGGTACATACTCTGAGACTGACTTTGAGTCAGTATGATACATCCTCGATCATTTCTTCTTCTTCATAATTCGGACAAAAGCAAAGTAGAACAGAACAATGCAAGAGCAGAGTAGAACAGAACAAAAAAAAGTACAAATCAGTGCAGGGCAGAACAAGACAAAGCAGAACAGGCAAAATAGAGCAGAGCAGGGCAAGGGTCAGGCTGTACAAGGTAGTGCATTTGATGGATTAATAGTAACGACCGATAGACAGATTGCAGATGAAGTTCTCCATGGTTGAGAGGGAGTGTTAAAATTGGAAACCAGGGAAAAAATTCATGTGGGTCATCTTATTCATGGCTAATAATATTTTTATTAGATTCCTCTCGTCGAGAGGTGTAGGATTGATATAAAGATCATCCAATTCCGATAAGTATTCATGGAGATATGAATTTATTTTGATTATGGAATTATTATCAAGCCGACCTACAACTCATGTAGGCTCAGAAGCCCAACAGTCGCATCTATTCACCCACCAACGTTGTGTATAAATATAAGAGGACTTTTCCTCATTTGGACTCACTCATCTCATCACATCTCTCTCTCTCTACTGCACAGATATGAGTCTCTTCTCTACTGCGCTGAAATGGGTCTCTCTCTCTCACACATGTGAAGCCGGAAGCTGTTGAATTTGAAGCTGCAACTGCAGAAGTAAAGATTGACTTGCGTGGCCTAGAATATCTCCTCTTTGGAACTGTTCTGTAGGTTCATCTGAACCTCCTTTGAAAGCCGCAACTTTTGGTGGTGGAATGAAGTCAATCCGACGAACGGTTTGCAAGATATCGACTGCCCTAGTTTGAAGCCGGAAACTGCTGAAACTAAAGCTGCAACTGCAGAAGTAAAGATTGACTTGCGTGGCCTAGAAGATCTCCTCATCTGAACTGCACTGTAGGTTCATCTGAACCTCCTCTGGAAGCCAAAACTTTTGGTGGTGGAATGAAGTCAATCCGACTGTCGGTTTGTGAGATATGGTCTGCCCTAGTTTGATAATGAAGCCGCTAATGCTGATGCTACTGATCTAGGGTTTGCTACTGCTGATATGAATCAGATTTATTGTACTATTTCTCTCTGCTGAATTATTGAAGATAAAAGAAGATTTGATCAAAGGGTTTCCCCACACATTGTGGGGTTTGTCCCTGGCTAGCCGCCACATCTTGTGTCTCTTGTCTTGGCTTGTTTTCTGTCGATCGTTTAATGTTCTATCTGCACTTTACTTTATGTACATGTGATTGCTAATCGGTGGAATATAATAAGAAAAAGAAGTAAACTGTTATAAGTATAGAACATACCATAACTTAACAGATGTTAACAAAATAATAATGGGAACCAAATGCAGGTATGACAAAGGAAAATATGTTGAAGATATAAAGCACCAACAGGAAGCAGCTAATCAAAGGTCAGTGAGCGGAAGTGGTAAGATTCTAAGGTAAGCAAAATTCATTTCAAATAGCATTTTAAAGCACATTCTATATAGTTATGAAACCACGGCTCCATTATGTGTAATGATTAGCATTGATAGCTTCCATAACCGCTCCATGACTTTTACATGATTCCTCCACGAACCTTGCGTTAATTTTTAACAGCCTCATGATCCGCCTCCGAATTTAACTCGTGTTTATTTGTACGTTGGCATTCCACCTGCTGAACCGGGTAATTATGAGGACGTAATCTATTTGATCGCGGCTCTGTTCCGCCTCACAAATCTGCAACCATTTTGAGAACATGCTCACGCCTATTCCGCAGCCTTCTATCTCAAAAGCCGAGCTCACTCTACTTCTATACTATCCCATTGAAGTTGCATTTGTCGTTTCTGGCTATTTACATCCCCGTGAACTCATTCTCATTACCTATCTCTGCTCTTTCGTTTACGACTACTCGCTTTTCTCCACAAACCTTTTCCATTCCCCGCTAACATAGTCGTTTCACCTCCGTCAATCTATTACTCACCTAGACGTATTTTAAGGCAGCAGGAAGGAATGGGTCTTTTGCTAAGAGCAGAACCGGAAGGGCCCAAATTCATGGAGAGGTATCCAGAATTGAAAAGCATACTAAGGAAGGCACGGTGGCTACAGTTCATACAGAAATTCAGAGGCTATAATAAAGAAGTTACGAAGACATTTGCGAGGTCTTTTAATGGCGTGGAAGTTGAGATTGGAAATCTTAAGTTTTCAGTCACAGAGGCATCTACCGCAGTAGCAATGGAACTCCCACTGGAGGGGGAATGGTGGTTCAAAAACAAAATCTTTGATGAGAGGTCCTGGAGGATTATCCTATGCAATCCAAGTATGGATATAACCATTTTCAAATGTTGAATCCCTGTCTCTGCTTTAAAGGAAAAGTGGGCTAGTCTATTATTGATAATCCAGAAGTTTATTACATGTGAAGGATGGTTTGGGTCCATGTATATGTACCACACCCGGTTGCTAATGAATTTTCTATAAAATCAAACCATCAATTTGACTTACTTTTTATTGAATAACCTGAAAAAGATGTCCATAAATGTACAAAAGAATCTGGAGGACATAGAACCCCACCTGTACCATCACGGCCTTGTAAAAACTTTTATTGAAAAACAGTTGAAGGAAAATAAGGACACCTGGGAACAGTTTTTGGTTAGAAACTTCTTTCAAGATCCACCTGAAACACCCGAGAGTAGCTCAACAAGGAAAAGTAGGAGAAGGAAAACAAGTGTGAAAATTCAGGACACTCCTACTAACATAGCTAAAGAAACTAATAAGGAAGAGAAGTTGTCTGAAAGTAGGAAGGAAAGAATTGAGGTTAGGAAGCAAAGAAAATTAAAGGGGAAAAGAAATATTGAAGTTGTCTATCAAACCCCAGAACCTTCCTCAGAAGAGGACCACCAAATACTTTCTGAAAGACTAGTTTACCTTCAGGAACAATCAGCTGCAGCAAAGAGGAAAGGGAAAGAAAAACAGAGTGTGGAGAAAGAAGACACTAGCTCACAAAATCTAAGGAGGAGCTCCAGACTTAAAGGGAAACTGAGGAAAGTACAAACTAAAGGGCCCCACTTCATTGATTTAGGAGGGGAAACATTGGAACAGCCTCCAGCAATCCCTCCTGGCCGTAGCCCACACCATACTCCTATTCCTCAACCAAATTTTGAGATCAGTCCTTCTCAACCAGATTTTGGGGACAGCCCAAGAAAGACTACACCTGAGATAGATCCAACCCAGCAAGAAATGTATGATTATATTGAGACGTTGGAGAAAACTGCCATAGATCAAGGCACTTCATCTGCCCAGCCCAAGAAGCTCTAATCCAATCACTAAAACAGGAAGCTTTTGAACTAGAGGTCCTAAATAGACACATCAAAAGAGAAAATGAAACATTGAAAGAACATAGCAGGTTGGATAAGATTATTCACGACAACACCATGTTGCATCTTGGACTGTGGCAGAAGAAAAAAAGAAATTGAAGAAAAAGAGCAGGAGCTTGAGCAGAGCTCTCATCAACCTCAAATTCAAGTGCCTAATGAGGAAGCCTAGGATGACAGTGGTACCAAGAAAGAAGAAAAGAAGGCTGGATGTGTTGGCAGAGGTCTTAGAACACATGAACTGAAGGGAGGATGATCACAGTTTTGGTTGCATGAGGACATGCAACACCTTCACAGTGGGGGTATGTTGAGCTCTGAAACTACATCTCTTCTACACACTTTTCTAGACTTTTTCCCCTCACCAGTGCCTCACAAGCTATAAAAAATCATTACATATTGATTCTGAGAGTACATTTAAGTGGTTTTCTAACTATGTTTTTGTGTTTGCTATTTGACTTAGATTTTGCTCATCAGCTGCGGAATGCAGCGACTTTCCACAACTGACTCGACTTTCCGCAGTTGTTTTTGTTGATCTCTATGTTACAAGTGTCATCAAGCGAAATGAGGCACGTGGGCAGGTCAGAAATGATTTGGACATGGACCAGGTCCTATTGGTTTAGCCAGATTCATAGAGGAAATTCGTGGTCAAACGGTGGTCAAACGAGGAGTCCTACGGCAAACAGGTCTCTGTTTCAACACGTAAAAGGGTCTGAGACCATTCCTAGATCCACAGATTCATTTTGACAGCTGTAGACTGCCTCCACGACACAAATCCAACAACCACCTTTTGGTAAATTGAATGATCATGGCAACCAACATGCTAAGCTCATGGATGCTGTCTTTTTATGTGTCTTCTGCTGAAGTAGTTCCATAAGAAAAACAGTTATGTAATTTTCCTTATAAATAATGCGTTTGCAAACGCATGTACCTAGTCTTTTGTTAATGTAATCTTGTTGTTAAGTTTATGAACTGTGCCACGACACTGGTCTCGTTGTTGTAACGAGAGGATCCTTCCTCTGTTTTGCAATGTAAGAAGACTTTGTTTTATATGACTGTGTGAGCATAATCTCGATTTGACAGCATGTTAACCAAGGCCGCGCAGAGGTCCCCTACTGGCTAAGGTTTCGTTCTTTTATTTCTCTAAAGTTTTCATGTGCTGTTGTTTTATTTCCATTGTAGATATTTCATGGTGTGTGCACTTGTGTATATCTCACATTTCAGTTATAGTGTTAATGTTTCATTCATGTACATGATTTTCCAAGCGTTGTATATTTTTGCTAACACTGATCAGTGTGTTTCTTGTTAGGATAGGCCCGGGCATTTTCATACAACTTTTGCAGTAATTATTGACATGAGATTGTCCTCTCTGCTGACTTTGTTTTTCTTAGCTTTCAATTTCAGTTATGCTTTGATTTCAGTCTTATTCATTTGCTATTGACAATTAGTTTAAATATCAAATTCTTCATGTCATTTAACGTTATCTCTAGAGCCATGGCTTAACCCCGAAAAGCTACTCGGCGAGCTATCGGATTTTGAGTGAAGTGATTTTATTCTTCATGTTATTGAAGTTATCTCTAGAGCCATGGCTTAACCCGGAAAAGCTACTTGGCGAGCTATCAGACTATAAGTGAAGAGACTTGATTTTTTTGTTATTTGCAAGTAGATAATTTAGATATCAATTCCTCATGTTATTGACGTTATCTCCAGATCCATGGCTTAACCCCGAAAAGCTACTTGGCGAGCTATCAGACTATAAATGAAGTGAATTGGTTTTACTTTTATTAGTTTGCAGTTTTTGATTTGTTTGAGTGCAATAGCTTAACTTTTATTTCTGTATTTAGATGAGCAACAGAGATAGATATTTCATGATCAATAGTTCATCATTTGTTTGATTCAAGTAGTTGCACATTTACATTCTTGTTTAGCTGCACATTTACATTCTTTTTCAAGTATTAATTTCATCACTAGACTGTTTTGAGATCCTCTGAAGTGTTAAGTTCTGGAAGTCATCATAAAGGACATAATTGCCTTAAAATCTATACCCAAACTTGCCTTCTAAAGTATTCTTAAAACTTAGGAATAGGATTTCCATTTGCATTAGGAGACAAACCAAGATAAAACCCCAAAAAACAAGAAAAAATTGAAAACAATAAAAAGTAAGAAAGAGGTTGCCTTGCACATATAGTGCGTCACACTTCATCAGTTTATTTCTCCTGGATTGATAATTATTGTAGCAATTTAGGACATACTAAATTTACTAAACATAAGGATCTGGGAAAATTTCTCCATCGTCGCGTTCCTTTGTCGCTCGAGGGCTTCTTTGAGCAAGATTTTGAAAGGATCTCCTGACCCCTCATCTTTCTTTTATTCCACATCAGGATTTGCGTGGCTGGTCTTGCAAAGGTTGGACTAGTTCAAGCCCTAACTCCTTATATCCCGACCTCGTTGGGGACATGCAAAGAAAAATAGAGAAGGAACAGACCACTCTGATACCACTGATCCGAATTTAAACAGGAACGCAAAAAATTACAGATATAACAACAAATACAAAGATGCTATAGAACTAACACTTAATTTTATTAATATCAAATACTGAAATATGCTTACAAACATAATGGAAACAAGACTAGCTCGAGCTATGGTAGCTTATCTCTAAGAAGAGATGTGGCATCTACATGCATTTGAACTATGTTATAATGAGGCCCAATGGCCTATTTATTATTGAAAAACATGAGAAAAACCTTAAACAATGAAAACCCTAACCCCAAGAGATGTTAAGACAAGAGTTTGTGGGCCCCGTTGGGGTTAGTTGGGCAACCAACTTCCCGGGGTCATAACTTGGTCATATTATCTTCGTTTGGTGCGTACGATACCTTGTTGGAAAGGTCTCTTCGAGTAATACATGTTTTGCCACAGACTCATGCATATAGCTACAAGCCTGCAACAGACCTAAAAAAACGTCGTTTAGGGGGTTAAACTGCTCTGGAAGTTCGAGACCCGAAAAACTACTAAAAATAGTAAATGTTGAAATAAAAAAGGAAACAAATGAAACCGACTAGAGGTCTAGGTGGAATAGGTGGGTGGCCACCAATATCCACCTGGATCAATAGTGAGGATTCCCTCTCATCCTTTTGTGTACAGTAGGTTTCCCACCAGTCCTTGACGTGTGGGCGGCTTTGAGAAGTGCAAAAGTAATATTTTCTCAATTGGAAAAGTCTTGAACAGAAAAATATCCTTCCAACAGATTCAACCATTTATCTACGACATCTGCATTTATTTGGACCTCAAATATGGGAATATCAAAGTTACCGTGTACCTTAAAATGGGTGTCACCTCCAGAGTGGTTGCCAGATGAAGATGTGTCACCTGTGGGTAGCCGTTAGAGGATCTGAGCAAAATTATCCATCATTACATTCCTCTGTTGCTCGAGATCTTCCTCAAGCAATATTTTGAAAGGATCTCCTACCCCCTAGCCTTTATTTAATTCTGCCATGGGAGGTCGTCGTTGTTTGTGAGGCTGGTCTTGCAGAGGTTCATCCAGTTTGAGCCCTAACTCCTTCTACCCTAACCTCGTTGGGGACATGCAAAGAAAAACTAAGAAAGAGCATACCACTCTGATACCACTGATCTAAACTTAAATTGGAATGCAACATATTACATATATAACCAGAAATACATAGATGCAAGAGAAATAACACTTCATTTCATTAATATCAAAATACTGAAATATGTTTACAAATAGAATGGAAATAAACTAGATCGATCGATGGTAGCTTATCTCTGAGAAGATATGTGGTGACTACATGCCTTTGAACTGTGTTACAATGAGGCTCAAGGGCCTATTTATTATTGAACAACAAGGGAAAACCCTAACCCCAGGAGATTTAACGCCAAGCATTTGTGGGCCTCGTTGGGGTTAGCTGGGAAGCCAACTTCCCAAGGTCATAACTTGGTCATATTATATCCATTTGGCATTTACGACACCTTGCTGGAAAGGTCTCTTCAAGTACTATAGGATTTGCTCTAGGCCCCTGCCCGATGTCATGAGCCTACTGCAGACCTCAAAAAAACGTCGTTTAGGGGGTGAAAATTGCTTTGGAATTTCAAGACCTGAAAAACTACTAAAAATAGTAAATGTTGAAATAAACAAGGAAACAGATGAAACCGACTGGAGGTCTAGGTGGAATAGGTGAGTGGCCACCAATATCCACTTGGATCATAGGAGGGCTTAAGTGCTGAAAACAGGGGTTGGATTGGGATTGGTTTCTTTCCCTAACCAGACCATGTTCAACAGCAGTGGAACCTACCCCAAACAGTGAGCAGTTAGGTGTGTAAATTTCCTTGTGTTGGGTCTAGAGTTAGACTAGTTTGGATCAGTTGTATTGCAGCCGGTGGGAGCCGTGAATTGAAGTTGAAATGGGTGAAAATAAGACTTCAATTAGGAGCATATTTCACAATGATTGGATTGGGCACTTAGTGGTTGGTGGAGGGCAACAAGAAAGTGACCAAAGTAGCCCTATACAAGCAATCTTGAAGTGATAAAGATAGCTAAATTTTGGGTGATGTTTGTAGCCTTATGAGTAGCTCTTTGATGGATGAAAGAGGGTACTAGAAGGTAGATTGGAGCTCAGGTATTGGCCAACCCAGAGAGCAGATTGGATCAACATGTGTGCATTTCAATAGTGTTAGGTGGTACCCCTCTTGGAGTCTCTATGTGTTTTCCTTTGAAGGACTAAGGGGCAACTAGAGAGCAGTACGGAAATGAAGGATTGACAAGACAAGATACGACATAGAAGTTTCAACGAATATTGTCATTGTGTCTTGTATACCATAGATTGTTGTATTATTCATATTGGTTTAATATAAAAAAGATTGGGTTGTACATTGTTCGTGTCAGAGTGTGAACAACTATTCAACCCTTTTCCACATTTAATTTATCAATCCAGGTGCATACATTATTTCAAGGTAGCACACAAAATATATGCAGGTAGCAATGACATAATCCAATCACCAATCTTAGATTGAATAATTGAGTTAACTAAAGAACCACTGTGACAGTAAATAAGAATATATTGCAGAACTATAAAAAACATTCACAACAACTAATTAAAGTACTATAATGACAACTGAAATAAACCAACATAAATAAAATAACAACACACAGAAATAACACATCACCTGATCAAAAGAGTGGGTCCAATTCTCTGACCAGGGCTGTGATGGATTCACAGCTTATAGAGAGAACAACAAAATAACTTGCATTTGATTAATTAAACATTCTTTTGTTACAATCTCAATTTCTTGCACAGCTAACCCCGATTCACAACATTGAAACCCTTCTTATACAATACTCAGAGAAAACTCTCTCAATATGGCAGCTAATGTCTATCAATATACAAGCGTTGAAATGACCAACTAGTTTCCGAGAGAGAAAAGAAGAAAGGTCTGGAATAGGCCTAGAATCCGTTATGTTGTTACAACGCTACTGATATGGTGTTGAAAGCTTGGAATCGCTTCTGTGTTTTGCATTTGTGACCTTTGACAACTGAATCTATGGAAATGACAAAATTAGTAACTAGCATAGGTAAAATACCCATGGCTATTACTTCATTAATTAAACATTCCAGGAAGACAATCGAGGAGGGTTTAACTTGTGCATTTAGAGAAAGTAGTGAATATAAATGATACAAGGGAGTGAGAGAGAGAGTAAAAATGGAGGAAAAAGTATGCAGATTTGGCACCCAACATCTCCCCCCAACTGGTCTTTCTGCATGCCCTCATGCAGCTCACCGTCTCTTCAGATCTGGGTTGGATCGGTTGTGGTCAGCATGAAGTTGAGCAAGGTCATATTCCTCAGCCATCTTTGTCCTTGGAGGTTTATATACTTCTGCCAGAAGGACATCCTTCCACCAATCATTACCCACATTGTATGCTGGAGTGTAATTCTCTGCTGGAAACCAAATGAGGGGAAACTGAAACCTCAGCCCCATCCATTGGACCCCGTAGGTCTGAATGCATGCAACAAAACATGGCACTCTTTCTAATGCCCGTGCAAAATTGGGTGCTCCAAAAGGTTTTTGGTTTCTGATAGCTGATGACGACATCATCCATCTTCTTTGGCAACTGTCAAGGGCTTCGTCCTGAAAAGTGACTAATTGTCTAAAATAGAGGTTAGTGCACCATCTCTGTGTTGCCAACATTCATTCCTTAGATCCCTCAATCTGTACAAAGGTGGAGTGCTTGTTATAAATAGTCACTGACTGACTATTCTCCCTCCTTATCATCAGTGGCTTTGTAGCTTGATTCTCTTCAAAAGTATCACAAGCCTTCCTCCATTTAACGTGGTTAATGGTGTAGGAGGTGAAGGCTCTCAGATGAACATCTCCCACAAACAGAACCAGGTTGAAGATCTCGTCATCCTTCTAGAAATAACCATGCATGTAGAGCTCGCACATCAAGTGCTGGTTCACAATATCATGGATTCTTATAATACGAAGGAATTTTATCGAGTCCTCGATCTCATGGCTGATCTCCTTGTGGATGTGTTCCAGGCAGAAGAAAAATAAATGCTCATGAAGAAACAAAGTGTAACTATGGGCAGGAGGCCGACAGGCCATTACCTGCTGTGCCAGGGTAAAAATTTGTTCCTTATCTGCCTTCAATTCCTCCAAAAATTGAGGACCCCTAGAGGAGACACTAAGAAAGAATCTTATCCAAATGAAATTCAAAATGCCTTCCTCCAACGGATTTCGTACCAAGCCCTAGAGAGGCCTCCTTATCCTTAAAGGGATGAGGATTAAAGGTGAAAATATAGATGATCTTTGAGTTTTGATTGATCACCAAGGATTTTGTATATGTGCCTAACCATTAGGAGGTTAGGGAGTCAAGGATGATCTCAATTTTGGTAAGTCACTATTCAAAGGAGACTTAAAAAATAAGCTTTGCTGCTGCTAATGGAAGTAGCTACAAAACACACACACACACACACACACACACACACACACACACACACACACACACACATATATATATATATAAAATTTCATGACATTTTCTAATGGAGTTTCAAGGATTCCAATGCAACAAATCCCCTAATAACATTCATTCATTCACTATCTATGAGTAATACCTGAAAAATTTCCCGCTAGTTACAGGTTTTAGACAATATTTCATCAATTAGGGCACATTAATAACCATGAGATGATATTCCATGCATTAGGAATTAACAAAATCAGAAATTCATCAATAAAGAGCACTTACAAGACAATGAAGAACATATACATCCATAACAATGCCAAAGATAAGCTCTAAGAAAGATAGTTAAATTATCCAAACATCAAAATTCATCCAAAATCTCCAAAAAACATCCATGATTACAGGTCCAAAAATATCTAATAAAGGTATAAAAAATCCCAAGTGTTGATGCTAGGAAGAGACTAAGTATCTCCTATAAAGGTATAAAAAATCCGAAGTGTTGATGCTAGGAAGAGACTAAGTATCTCCTATTTATACAATAGTTAAGATTTCAAATTATGAAAAATAAAGCCCCTCCAATGCCCAAAATGTCAACCATGATAGCTCAAAAATAAAATCGAATTACCCTCTCAAGCCCATGCAAAGCTGGAGTCATGCATGCGTGGAGGCCTAGAGGGGCAATGTTGAGACTTAATGTGCTAAAAATTAGAGACAGGGCCTCAAAAATGATGATGAAGAGGGGGATTCCCTCCATATGCTGCAAAACATCTCCAAACCCCTATTTGGTATTTTTGGGCTCCAAATTGGCCTCATGAGTCTCCAAGTGGCTCAAGATCAAGTTGATGCTCCATCAATGATGGCTAGAAGATGACACATGCCCTCCCATGTCTCCATCGGAAAGGCATAACCTCATATAAGCCTTGGAACAACTGCCAAGTATTGGGTGCAATTTCTAGTCGGCTGGGGAAACATGGTCTAAGTGCATCATCATCTCTAAAAAAACGAGGCAAGAGTAAGAAAATGGTGTTGCTAAAGAATCCCATGGTGTGGCAATCAATTCTCTGCATGGATGGAGGCCCATGGCTCTCAACGCTCACCCTTCAAATTCCATTGTGATCCTTTAGAGGGATTGGATCCTGTATAGGGAGGCCAAGTCCAAGATGAAAACCCACTTGCAATCCTGTATAAGATCCAATTCATCTCCTCACCTTCCAATACAATAATTCTGTTGTAGTGGCTACAACCACCCTCCAAAATTTTTCTTGTGCTTTGAGTTTGGAGCCTTCCTTC
Source organism: Pinus tabuliformis (assembly GCA_031772625.1). Lineage (NCBI taxonomy): Eukaryota > Viridiplantae > Streptophyta > Pinopsida > Pinales > Pinaceae > Pinus > Pinus tabuliformis. The sequence goes on from CM062812.1 coordinate 57,468,480, forward strand.
TAAACCATAAAAACTCATCTTGCACTGATCTAGGTATCCATGCTTTGATTGAGACTTATCCTTTTCATCTTTGCTTGTGTTAGCTAACTTATTTTATTTTCTAACCCACAAGCAAATCTCCTAACTTGGTCCCTTAACAATTATGGGATTGCCTCAGAAAACTGCACAATTTTTGAGGGCAATTGGCCTTATTGTTGGGAATTGGGTAGTTCTGAATGCCGGTGAGACTTGAGCTCTGGAAATGCACAGTTATTGAAGGGAATCATAACACTGAGCCTAGAAACTGTGCATACCTCACTGTGCTCAGAAACTGCGCAGTGCATGAGTTTGAGAGTTGACCAGTCCTTCCTAGAACTACGCAATATTTACAGCAAATGCAGGGTAGTTTTCCCGAAAAAAAAAAAAAAAAAAAAAAAAAAAAATAATCCATAAAAAATAGGGATATATTTTTAGTGTCCCGAAGGAGGCACTTGCATTATTTTTAGAAACTTCCGCCAAGTGTTGCTTTCTCCTTGATTTTATGCATGCACATCATAAACCCTAACTTGACCAAATCTGTTTAATTGACGTTGCTAGAGCTAATTTTCACACTAGATCTTGGAGCTCTAGCATCCCGAGGAGATGAAGGAGCCTTCGGTGTGATCGTCGTCACTTTTTAGGGTGAGTTTTGCTTTTGTTTTCTTTTTCCTCTTTTTCTATCGATTTTTATTGTTTAGCTTGTGTTAGTGTTGTTTCACTTGTTTCTTTGCATGATTGCTGGAGTTTTAACTTTTTTTAGCTTGTAGAGGTGTTGTTTCAAGTTATAAACTGCCTTTCCCAAGTGTCACATGAGTTTTCATTTTTTTGCATCGACAGTCCCCGTTGCGGTGACTCTCTTCAGATGCTTCGTTTTCCTTCAATTTAATCAGTTGTGGCACTTGTTTCACATGCATGCATCAACACTTAATCAGATTTGCACTCAACTTCACACCATCTTTCAGATTTTCTTATTTTTCACACTCCCCTTGGGCAGATCTGGGTCCTCTTTCCCGGATCTCACTTTGCTCAACTTGCACTGCGCAATCTAGAGCCTCAAGCCTCTGGCTTGGCTTCTGGAATTATGTAGAGCATAGCCTAGGATGGCTCCAACTGCTCACTGCATAGTTCCAGGAGCCAGCCTCCCAGCTTGGCCACTGAGACTGTGTAATACGCAGTCTCTCCCAAGCCTTAGCCCAGACTGAACTACGCATTGCACAGTTCCAGTCATCAAGCTCCCACACTGACTGCTAGGACTGTGTAATGCGCAGTTCCCATAGTTAGTCAATCACCCCTGTCAGTTAAAGCTGTGCAATCCTTCCCATCAAGAGCTCGGCTTCCCACTTGTACTTGTATTCAAGTTGTTTTGCTTTTAAGTGATATTTGATTGGCATGAGTGCCCTCTCTATCCCATAGGTACAATAGTTGTTGAGCATCTCTCTAGCAGTCACAGTTAACATGGAATCCAAGGTAGCTGCACCAAAGGAAAATGCCGAGGGTAGTAATATGGAAGCAGTTGAGTAGATATCAGTTGATTTACTAGTATATGCAGATACCCAGTTGTTTATTGAGAAGGGAACAACACTAACATGGTAGCAGATCAAAGACACTTTTGCAGAGGAATTCAAGGCAAACTTAGAATACCGACAATTTTATCTTCGAATCTAGCAGTTAGGGTTATACAAGGTTAAATGTAGGTATCTCGCCTTCTCATGTGTCGGCATCATCAGGTAGATTGTCTCACATACAGATGAACAAACTATGACATTGAGCAGTGCCAGTGGGAGGAAGATTTCCACCTTCAAGGAATAGGACTCTCAGTAGATGTACACTTGCCCAAGTCAGTGAAGCACATGGACTCACTCTTCTATGCCACCCATAGCTATGTGAACACAAGAGACATTCTCAAGCACTGGGCGAAAGAGTCGTTGAAGTTTAGATAGACACCCACCCATGTTTACAAGACGAAGTCCCTCATGAAGGCTTATCAATGCTTGATCATCTTTTCCTGCAGAATATATGGTGAAGAGAGCACAGAGACCTTCCTTGAAGGGCGGGTAATTTTACTGGACCAGTTGGTGAATGATGGGAGGTCATTCAACTAGTTAGATTTGTTGGCTCATCAATTGAAGTCCCATGTGTCTAAGGCTCAAAACCCACCCAAGAATGAGTGAGCAAGGTTTTACATGTCCGCATACTTACTGGATGCAATCTATGCACAAGAAAATTTCCCTGGCATGAGCTGGACATGGACACCACAAGATACTATCGGGAACATCTATTGCAAGTTGCTTTCCGGCTGCAGCTATCAATGAGTGATGGAAAGGCTAACTGACCATTTTATCATCTCATTATACAATCTTATATTTAAGCAAGATCCACCTTGCATGCCCTCAGAAGCAATGGAGGCCATAGTAAACATTGCAGATTGGTATGTCTCACCATGTGGTACCTTCATTAGAGTGTTTGGTGGAGAGAAGCCTCCGCATGTCCTACTAAGGTATGCCACTGAAAAACTAATCATGTAAGAAGTTTCATACCACCTTGCTACAGGGTTGTCAGTAGGACTGCATAGGAAGAAGAAAGCGCCATGGTCCACTCTTCCTTTGCGGATCAGATTATATGAGATTAAGAGCCTGAAAGATGCAGATGCTGAAGCTAAGGACATAATGAAATTTGAGTTCAGCACAAAGGACTTGAATCCATTTGGTCACCGTGGTATTTGCAAGGACCATTGTACGAGAGTTTACTTTCCATGGATCCACGAGACATTTCATTGGCCAAAGGAGGATCCTTGGAGGTACTGCTACAATGCCTCTAGAATCAATGAACCAGTTAGGATAGAAATAACTTGGAAGGTTGCTCTACAAACAGTAGCACCTTCGGAAGCAACAACAATGGTAGCAGAAGGCAACAATCCAATGCAAGACAAGGGAAATAGGAAGATTGTTGATGATCCAAAGGGGAGAGAAAAGTTGGAAAATGATGGCAGATCCTATTATAAAAGAGACATCTTTGGTAGCAGAAGCAAAGAGGGAGCAACAGATGAAGAGAGCAGAGAGGATGAAAAGAGAAAATAAGAGGTTACCAGAAGCATAACTGAAGCCGTAGGAGATAAAGAAGAATCTGAAGGAAGAAAAGGAGTTGAGGAGGAGAGAAAGAGAAGAGAAGAAGAAGCAAGAAGAAGAACAAAGGAAAGGCATGATGATAGAGTAAACAACGCCGATACAGGTTGATGATCAGGAACAACCAAAAACTAAGGAAGAGGGTGAACAAATGTGGGATCAGGAGATTTCTCAGCAGATTGAGCAATTGATTGAAGTGACAGACATGGAGTTGGAACAGGAGTCATAGTGGGAAGACACAGAACTTATGCCGAAAGCACCATAGGTCATCTCCCAGTCTCCACCACCTCCAATAGTAGATCCAACCCTAAGTGACCAAAGAGATGTTGTTCTCCTTAATGATGATCGGGTCATGGATGTGTACTGTTAGGGTCCTATAATTTATAGGATCTCAAGGTGATTGAGTATTTTATCTCAGAAACCTCATATTGTAAACAATTGTCAATCTGCAAATGATTTCCAAAAGAAAATAGAATAAAAATAAAAGAGGGTCTAAAAAAAAGAAAGAAGGGAAAACAAAAAAACAAGGAAAAAAGAATAAAAGATAGAACCCCATCAAAGAAAGAAAAAAAAGAATAAAATAATACTGAAAGTGTTGCAAATTTAAATGCCACTACTGATAGATATTTCTTTTCATGATTGATAAATAAAGGTTGTGTGCAACTTGTTTAAAATGCCACAGTGACTAGTTATTTTTTTAATCGTACAATATAATCATGGTTAAACATGTTTGCATTTCTGTAAATTAGATTAGAGCATAAATATTTTCCAAACAGTTTAATCTTGGTAATTCAGTAGTTAGGTAGAAAATGACATTGGTTGAATTGTTTAATCTGAATCAATAGGAGATATAAGTAATAGGATTTAAGTAGTTTTTGATTTTTCATAAAAGAAAATAATTATGGGTTTGCTAGTCTAAATGCACCCTTTTAGAAAAATAAAATGTTGGCTTAGTTAAAGGGTAGGCAGAAATGGTTTGGTTTATAAATGTATTTATTTTTCCATTTATCCTAAGTCTCAGTGACATTTTAAAAGAAAGGCACGATGGGATAATGTTTATTCATGACATGTTTCATATCCAAAGTATTATCCTAAGTTTCAAAAGAAAATATCAAAAGGCGCATATGGACAAAAATTTGTTGTTTTTTGTGGTTAAAGGGGCTGCAATCAAATGAATCGGGATTCTTCACTCTTTAGGATCGATGACACCCATTTATTTTCATCCCGGCCTCTCTATCCTAGCTTTACCGTTGGTGGGTTGGCGGGGGGGTTCCAAAAAGGCAGATTTATCCACTGAGCCCCATCACTACGTGGAGTCCTCTCCGCATTTTTCACCCCCCTAGACTATACCACATACCACCTCCTACCCCCTCTGAAAACCACTTCCCCCTCTTCCCTTTACCGTTGTCCCTACCCAACACCTCCGCCACTCCTGTCGCACCACATCTCCTTACCGTTGTCCCTACCCAACACCTCCGCCACTCCTGTCGCACCACATCTCCTTACCGTTGTCCAATTAAATGTCTTCCCAGAAAATTACTGTTGAACATTCAATTTTTCCTTCCTAAGTAACCGTTCGACTTCAATGGTCCTGCACCAAACTCCAATGGAACTTACCAATCCTTCCTTAAAAAACCTGAACCATCTCCATTGCCCCTTTCACTTGCTTATTTTCTATAATTCCCAGGTTTTCTCTGCAAAGCAACCAATTTCAAAAGATTTGGTAAAACAGATCAAATTGTTAGCATTCTGTCTCCCCTCCCTTGATGGCTTACAACTTGAAAATTGTTCCCGATAAGCTTTTCCTTCCATCACCATTAATCGTTCACTGATCTAATTATGCCTCCAAAGAGAAAGAACCAGGAGAACCCCATTAATCCATTAATCCCTCCATCTATATACTTAGACCATATTTCATTAGCTGATAGGTATTATAGGATTAGTGATACACAATGAAAATGTGAATTGTTGGAGCTTTATTTTTGGCGGGAGGATAAACATGTTGATAAAATAGATGAAATTGGACTCTAGGAGTCCAATCTTCCTCTATTAGGTCCCTATAATACTAGTGATTCCCCCATTACTATTGTCATTGTAGCCCTTATTGTTATTATTGTGCACTATTGTCCCCATATTGTTATTAGTGTGCCCCATAGAATCCCACTATTGTTATTGTTGTGCCCTTATATTATTATTTCTATGTGAGCTTTGGTTATACTGTGACCCCTTAGACTATTATATATAGAAAAGAGGTTTAGTCATTTGTATCATCCAAGAATTTTTCATTTGTGTAATGTAAAGGAGGTTGCCCCCTCAAAGAGGTGTTTTTGAATTTTTTTTTTCTATCTTTTCTATCTTTTTGTGAGTTGGTTCATAACATTTGGTATTAGAGCTTTGGATTCTAGGGTTTCGCTGCTCCAAACAGGTCATCATGGAATGTTCACTATAACCTTTTTTATGCGATGTTTCAGAAGCTAAAAAAAAAAACCCATTTGAGCTGACATCTCGATAATCCTCGGGTCGGAATTTCAGACATTGTCTCTCTATATTTTGGGAGATATGATCTAAGGAAGTTAGGGTTTTTGTAGCCTACCAAATTACACCCAGGAATTTTTGAATGTTATGAAACCAGCTCAAGAAAAGATAGAAAAGATAGATCAACGCCTTAGAATTCAGCCTCTTCGAGGGGGCAACCTCCTTTACATTACATAAATGAACAATTCTTGGATGATTCAAATGACAAAACCTCCTTTCTATATATAGGAGTCTAAGGAGTCACAATGTAATCCAGTCGACCTAACAATAATAATATAAAGCCACAAAAATAACAATAGAGGGATTCTATGGGCACATTAATAACAATATGGGGGCAATGGGGGCACAACAATATAAATAAGGGGTATAACTACAATAGTAATGGGGTAATCACTAGTATTATAGGGACCCAACATGCCCCTCTCCTTCAAAAAAGTGTTGTCCTCAACGCTTGAGTAGTTCTGGATATTTCTGCATAAAATTCTCATCCTCCCATGTGGAATCTTCAGCGGATAAGTTCTTCCACTTGATAAGGTACTCTGAAATTGATCGATTTCGTAGCTGTCGAGTTCTTGTTTCTATAACTGCTTCCGGTTCCAATATAATTTTTCCTTCCTCGTCAAGTTCTGGCAATATTGTTTGAACTAGGAGCTTGTCGCCTATAACCTTCTTTAAGCATGAAACATGGAAAACTGGGTGCAATCGAGAAGTTACAGGAAGCTCCAATTTGTATGCCATAGTACCAATCTTTTGCAACACCTTGTACGGACCATAATACTTTGGTGATAATTTATTATCCTTCTTAGCTTGCTTGAGGGACATTTGCTTATATGGTTGTAGCCGTAGGAATACCCAATCACCTACATCAAAACTTCTTTCACTGCGATGTTGATCTGCCTGTTGTTTCATTCTATTTTGTGCCAACACGAGGTTATCCTTTAAGAGTTGGAGGACTTGTTGTTGATGTTCGATGTGATGTTCCACTGCTTGAACCTTAGAATTTTCTCTTAAATATGATGTGATGGATGGTGGTTGATACCCATAAAGTGCCATAAATGGGGTCATTTTTGTTGTTGTATGAAAGGAAGTGTTATACCACCATTCAGCCAGAGGCAACCATTTGACCCATTGTGTCTGTTTATCAGATACAAAGCAACGAAGATATCCTTCCAAACATTTGTTTACTATCTCAGTTTGCCCATCAGATTGAGGATGATAAGATGAGCTATGAGCTAACTGAGTACCAAGACGAGAAAATAATTCTGTCCAAAAATTTCCAGTGAAAATGGGATCTCTGTCACTTACAATAATCTTTGGGTTTCCATGTAGCTTTTGAATTGTTTCCATAAATGCAGTAGAAACTGTACTGGCTCTAAATGGATGTGATAATGCACAAAAGTGTGCATACTTGGTAAGTCTGTCAACTACCACCATGATGACACTCTTTCGCTCAAACTTGGGTAAACCTGTGATAAAATCCATTGATACCTCCTCCCAATGTTGTCTTGGAATGGATAAAGGTTGTAATAGACCCGGCGTCTTAATTGTTTCAACTTTATTTTGTTGGCAAACCAAACATTCTGCCACAAACTTTTGAATATCTGATTTAAGACCATCCCAAAAAAATTCCTTCTTAACCCTGTGGTAATTTTTAAAAAATCCTGAGTGCCCTCCTAAGGGAGAAGTGTGCAATTCCATAAGAATATTTTGTTTTAGCTGGGAATTCTTACAGAGGTATAAGCGATCTTTGTACGATAATGAATCATTTTTCCAGCTAAATGTATCAGACGTTGTTACCGGGAAAAGTGTCTATTTAGAACTGCTCTATCCCACTAAGGTGTGACAGCTGCCTTAGAAACAAACAGAGAAAACTACTCTTGTATCTCCTTTATGAACTATAAACAAAGAGGAATAGGAAGAACCAACCTGTGTCTTGCGCTAGTCCTTTGATCCAATCTCTCTCCTCTTTGACAGCTTCCAGCTACCTGCTCCCTTACTTACCCAGCTTCACCAAGTACCTGTAAGATCACAGAAGAAGAAAACTATACAAAGACATGGATTTATATTCATAAATAACTTAGGATCAGATTTAAGTTAACCATACAAATGTAACAAGCATCAATGATACAAAAGCATGGAGGAGAAACTCAAATAGTTTTTATTGATATACAAGAAGATCCAGGAGGAGTTACAACTGATGATTCCTGACCCAGCATCAACCTCCCAGCAAAGAAGCCCCTCTTCACCTCCAACAAAGCATAGATCACCCAATTCTCTGATATGTGTCTCAAAACCAACAGCAATTCCTTACAATGTGCAAAATTCCAGCCTCTGGATCTCTGGGATGAGGGATCCATATATAGATGTATGCAAGGAGGATGAGTCAGCTTGTGATTTGATTAGTGGCTTCTCTCTGTCAGTTCTTGCTTCCACTTGGAGACTGAAGGCCTCTTACTCATCCTTGGTCGAATTCAGTGAGGCAAGTTTCATAGGAGAAGATTCTGGAAGCTTCCATTGTCTCTCCACCTCGCGGAATGACACTGCTATTTGTCATTTCTCGCTCAACGCACCCTGATAGTGCATTTAGGTGCGTTGCAACGCACCTAGCCAGTGGATTTAGGTGCTATGCAACGCACTTAGCTAGTGGAGCAGCTGAAATGATCCTGTTTTGACTTATTCTGAGCAGTTTCTGGTGGAGAACTTCTGGGAGAAGCTGTAATTTGTTGACCTTGTTCCTTTAGGGGTTGGAACAACACTTTTAGGGACTTAGGAGCCCTTGGTTTATGGACATTTCATGCTTGGAGCTGCAAGGCACAAAAATGTCTATAACAGTTGCCCCCTAAAGTATGAGGCCGTTTATCGTGTGAAATGCTTTATTATGAGGATCCGAAGTTCTTTCAATGCTGGGAGGAGACCTGTAATAAGATACAATACAATACATTATCTTCATATTGTTTTCATGATCCAGTTGAGGCGGGCATTCCCATGCTCAGCTTTATAAATTCATTTTCATGTACATAGGACAGACAATCGTCAGATTGTAGACTGATGATTCTGATAGAGCCATCATCCTTTTGGTAGGATGATTATCTCTGCTACAATGTTGTACATTTCAATGTCTTTATTTTCCTAAATATATATCGTAGCCCGGATGGATGAAACTAGATCCGGGGTCTTCAATCTCGTCCGATCTTCACTCGAAGTACAAGTCGATCCATGTGAGAAATGTTTTGAAGTCGAACATGGAAAGACATCGCTTGATTACCAGTCAATGATGTAAACTGTTAACAAGCGCGAGAGGAATCACCGATAATGATAATGATCCTCAAGGTACTGCAGTACAATTCACGTGGTGTGAATAAAGGACTTGGCGTCGAACACCACGCAAAATCTTTCGGTCGAAGGTCATTGATGTAAACCTGTCGCCAGAAGTGAGAAACTTGCCATTGAGGCATGCAAGCTTCAAAGTACTGAATGGGGTGTTCCTAGACCAACTTCTTGGATAATGAGCTGATGTCGACAAGAAGTGATCCGTCATAGGAGGGCCTTAATGAATCCCACATCAATGACACGGAACGGAGCAAATGATTTTGATGGAGGTGAAAACAATCTGATGATATATGGTTCAGGGTGGCGGTCATGAAAGAATGGAGTATAATGTATCGTAGTGGGCGGGACACAGGTGGCCTTTCTGGATGACTTCTCTTGAACATGTCGGCGACACTAATGTGATGGATTGGTAGCATTAACCCCAAATGTGGATGGTATGGTGTGACCATGGCGATGTGACCGGTGAATGAAACAACCCAACCCGACTCGGGCACGGAGTGGAAGTGTCATGTTCAAGAGCGACTTGCTACCAACAAAGATTCTTTGAGTTTTCTTCCCAATTTTTCCCCAGTCATTGCTGACCAGTACCTCTTTATTTTTGTCAAGCTTGAGGAGGATAACATATGCTTGTTCTATAATTTTCCCTTCGGGCAAACCCATCGCTATGTTTTAACGAGCCTAGCGATAGTGAAACTCGTTCTCGTCTAAAGACAAGTTTGTCGCTATTAATCTTTTTAACGAGTCTAACGACAAAGATAACTCGGTCCTTTTCATTTTTAGAGAGTCTGAAAAGGTACGTAAAGGTAACTCCAAAATTCCTTTTTCGTCATCTAATCCCTTAAGTCCGAAAAAGTATAAAACAATACAGAAGGGATGAATTTTCGATAGCTTTAACGAGCCGAACAAAACAAGCGCTCGATCTTTTTGTGCAATAATCCCTCAGGTCCAAAAAGATTAAAATCTAGAGGAGGGATAGCACTTCCTATCCCTTTAACGAGCTAGAAGGCCAAGGACTCGGCAATCTTTTCATATTTTACGAGTCAGTTGAAAAGAGCTTAAAGAAGACTCGTCTTTTGAGGAACGAGTGATAAAATGGGTAGCAGTTGATTCCAGGTAAGGTTTGGAATTTTCCAATCACGGCAGTGTCACAAGGATGGCTAGTGAAATCACTCTTCGCAGCTGTTCCTAAAAATGGGTAAGCAATCAAATGGAGGTGAATGATCGGCCAATGAAAAAGTGGAGGTGACGGTGCAAACACGACCAAGGCTTTAATGGCTGAAGTACTACATTCACGGTGGTTATTTACCAGGGAATAGTTCATTTTTTAACGAGCTTAAACGCGGGTGGAAACATTTGCTCGGTCCGGGTTTATTTTTTAACGAGCTTGAACCTCGCGGTAACACTGCTCGATTAATCCAGTCATATGATAAGAATGTCTCATATAAAAACAACAACTTTTAGAGTTTTGCCCCACATCCTTTCTTTATGCAAGTTAGGTGACGACCAATCCTACGAGTTTAAAGGGTTAGAGGTCCTAAAAATTTAAAAAAATAAATAGTCGCCCTTCGCTTGCACTCCAAAAGGTTTGCATGCCCCCAGGTATAAAACAGAGTTTCAAGGTTACCTCTACTTCTATCCGCCAAAACACTTGTTTTACCGAGAGAGGCCTACCCCTTACAGGTTACCCAAAGATTGTTCTATTTACGGCGTAAACAAAACACTTCTTCGGCGATGTCTACCGAGATAAACAAAGGTGAGCGATGATGCCCGCCAACTCACATAACTTTGACAAGAGAATCCTGTACTAGAATAACCCCCTCTTCCAATCACGGACGGGGGTACAGACTAGGCATATTCTCCCGCGGAAACCTACCCTATACCCGAAGTTCTCCTGCCAAAGCAGACCAGGACGCATGCCCCCTGGGTTTTAGTCATATCCCTCCGAATTACTCATGCTCATCGGGAGGACGGACTGGAGATTGAGACATTTCTTGCGTGAAAAGACCATTCAGGGATGGTATATGACTATTTGATCTGTATGATCCGGGAAATGAAAGCTGGTCCACGAGCTTGACCACTCTTCCTTCGTGCGGAAAACAAATTACTCTAAAGAGTGAGGAGACAATCGCTCCCATGCAATAAATATAGTCTCGTCCAAGGAGTAGATTGTAATCTAGGGGTCCTTGAACTACCATTACGTTCATGCGAACTGTTTTCCTTCTCAATGTTATGGGCACATCGGGAAGGATCCCTAAAGGTCGACTGGTTCCTTTATCAAAGCCTGTCAGATTTCTCATCTCAGGTAAAAGCGATGGCGAACCAAGCGCTTTCCAAGCAGTTGAGGAAAGGATACTCACAGAAGCCCCCTCATCTATGATGGTACCAGCCATAACCATTCTGTATATTTGAACAATGATTCGGAATGGTACACTTGCTGGTAAACGGGGTCTGCCTAGTTGATTCCAGTTGAAGGAGACAACTAGGTTTCTTGGAGGTGGGACCGAATAGACGGTAGGGTATGGCTCTGACGAACTTCCTTCCTGCGGTAAAGGAACGGGTAGATTTCCCCCATGTTCGTCGGAGTTTGTGTTTATGAAGAGAATTTGGACGGTGTCATCCTTGTTCTCCTCAGTGACTGTATCATCTGAAGATAAAACCTCTGAAGGCAAGACCGGGTCAACTGCCGCCTCGACCTTTTGACTTTCGTCTGGTATGGATCCGGATGGTTTATCTTCAATGATAGGTGCTTCAGCCGACCACCTGAGCGGGCCAGCCGGATTTTCAACTAGTGACGGACTCGGCAAGAGTTTTTTATATCCAGGAGGAAGTCGTAACGGTGAAACCAGACGATCATCCAAAACTCTTTTAGCTTCGTCTAAGAAGGGACAACAGTGGACGGCATGATCGCCTTCGCACAGTTTACAAGGAAATCTACATTTCCCTTTTTGTCCTGGGGCTTCACTTTCACTAGTTGACGGTGTGCTTTCAACATGATCATCAGAGGTTGACGACACCGGGTTGTGCAAACGAGGAAACAAGTCCCTTAGTATTTGGGGGATGGAAGGACAATCTCTGTGAAAGTGGTCTCCTTTGCAAATGACACATGGCGATTTAGGCCTGGTCAGTGCAGTGTGTGGATTTTCGTTAGACGACACTCGTTTTCCCCCATTCGCCTTTGGCTCCTTCTTCTTCTTCTCTTTCTTCTTCTTTTCCTTCTTCTCCTTAGGAACTTGACTTTTGGCTTTACCAGCCCCATCAAGCGAAGAGGAAGGAGGAGAGGAAGAATTAGAGGAAGCAGAAGGTTGGTGGGAAACTCTGGACTCGTCTAATTGCTGATTCGATTGTTCATGAATAGTGGTGTTCTGAACGACAGAGGTTGAGAAGAGCCATACAGGCAAACCAATTGTCAGTCCTGGAAGTGACAATGTGGCCATATGGGGCGCACCAACATCTCCCCAAGAGGAGAAGGGACTAGGATTTCCACCAAGGGGAATTCCTTGGTTGGTAGGCTCCATTTTCTCAACCCAAGATCAACGTAGGAAAGGGGTATGAATATTCCGTTTAAAATAAATTTTAACACGCTTTGACACAACTTTTTTTTTCAGTTTTTAAGAGTTGAGAAAAAACAAAAGATGACTCTAGTCTCCTTCGATTTTTAATGAGCCTGAAGTGACAAGTGCTCAGATGGACCTTTTCCGTTAAGGAGTCTGAAAAGGAACGAAAGGGACTGCTCTGGAGGTCTAGGTAGAGGGAGTACCAAACCAATCGAAAAACTGCAGAATACTTTTTACGGTACGGCAGTCAATCTTCCCGAATGTTGTGTTCAGTGCATTGCGATCAGTAGGGCGGCCGACACGGCTTCCTATGGATAAAGGATTTAAGCCTATAGGGGTCTCCCAAAATATACTCGACGGTACGTGGGAGCACAAGTCCGTACTGGCACTTATCATCTCAAAGTGGAGGAATCACCCAACCATCAGTGAGGACAACAGTTACCAGGCTTTACGACGCTGGAATACGTCTCTAGCCTAGACCTCTAAATGTTGTGCGTTAAGTTCCAAAGCGTTGTTAGATTCATTGAATTTATTTTAAGTTGATCTTTCTTATGAAGTTTTCCTTTTGGGTTCACCACGAGATGTAGATGTAATTCCTAAAATGCAATCTAAAGATGATAAACAAACTTTTATCTCTTTTCGGCAATGAAAATCCTAGCTACTAGGGGAAAAGAAAGACACAATCTTTTCACAAAGAGCAAAGAGCACACAGTAAATGCACTTTCCTAAATCAAGCCAAACAGACTGTCTATATGCAAATGCACATGCATGTATTTGTTTTTCACTTTCTTAGTATTGATGCTAAAAAGAAAGTTGATGTACAAATCTGAATTTGCTTCTAAGCGACAAACACAAACAAGCTTCTTTTCGAAATCAAAAGATAGAGATGATTACGACACTCTACGATTTTGAAATGAATACTCGTTTTGACACTAGAAAATCATAAATTCAGACCAAAGGCAATAGTAAAAGCATAATCGCCCATCAACAGCAAATAAACTTTCTCCTATGATCGAAATCGACACTTGCGACAGATCTAAATCAAAGGACGATAGTACGATTATTATACTTCTTTTGTACAAATGAGGCAGAATATCAGTAAGGAAAAGGGGTTTGAAACAGTCATATACTGATCACAGGCTGCAAAATTCAGAGACAAAACTGGAAAGAATGAAGCAAAGAACCTCAGCTGCACAGGGCTAGGCTGATCAGCGCACCTGTTACACAGAGAAACTGCATTGCAGCGCAGGTTGCCCTTTCGGGAAGTGCGTTGAAATGCATAACCTCTTCACAGTGCCTGCGCTGGGGCAGAAACGAGAATTCTATCCGGGTTCTGGGTCACAGTTTGCAGTTTAGTCTTTGGTTTTTGGCCGAGTAAAAGCAATCAGTAATGCACAATCAGGGGTAGATCTAAGGAGGGTCTAAGAGCTATCACAAGGGCAATCAGATAGTCTATGAATCAGCTGTTCAAATCATAAACAGATCCAGTGAATGGATTGAAGCAGCAGATGTCTACTTTGCATTCGCTATGGCAAATGCAGTTCGATTGCTACTTATAAGTTTACGAAACAAACAACAAGAGATACACAAACAAACTAATTAGACAATCTCCCCAGCGGAGTCGCCATTTTGTTACCGGGAAAAGTGTCTATTTAGAACTGCTCTATCCCACTAAGGTGTGATAGCTGCCTTAGAAACAAACAGAGAAAACTACTCTTGTATCTCCTTTATGAACTATAAACAAAGAGGAATAGGAAGAACCAACCTGTGTCTTGCGCTAGTCCTTTGATCCAATCTCTCTCCTCTTTGACAGCTTCCAGCTACCTGCTCCCTTACTTGCCCAGCTTCAACAAGTACCTGTAAGATCACAGAAGAAGAAAACTATACAAAGACATGGATTTATATTCATAAATAACTTAGGATCAGATTTAAGTTAACCATACAAATGTAACAAGCATCAATGATACAAAAGCATGGAGGAGAAACTCAAATAGTTTTTATTGATATACAAGAAGATCCAGGAGGAGTTACAACCGATGATTCCTGACCCAACATCAACCTCCCAGCAAAGAAGCCCCTCTTCACCTCCAACAAAGCATAGATCACCCAATTCTCTGATATGTGTCTCAAAACCAACAACAATTCCTTACAATGTGCAAAATTCCAGCCTCTGGATCTCTGGGATGAGGGATCCATATATAGATGTATGCAAGGAGGATGAGTCAGCTTGTGATTTGATTAGTGGCTTCTCTCTGTCAGTTCTTGCTTCCACTTGGAGACTGAATGTCTCTTACTCATCCTTGGTCGAATTCAGTGAGGCAAGTGTCATAGGAGAAGATTCTGGAAGCTTCCATTGTCTCTCCACCTCGCGGAATGACACTGCCATTTGTCATTTCTCGCTCAACGCACCTTGATAGTGCATACAGGTGCATTGCAACGCACCTAGCCAGTGGATTTAGGTGCTATGCAACGCACTTAGCTAGTGGAGCAGCTGAAATGATCCTGTTTTGACTTATTCTGAGCAGTTTCTGGTGGAGAACTTCTGGGAGAAGTTGTAATTTGTTGACCTTGTTCTTTTATGGGTTGGAACAACACTTTTAGGGACTTAGGAGCCCTTGGTTTATGGACATTTCATGCTTGGAGCTGCAAGGCACAAAAATGTCTATAACAGACGTACTGGAATCTTGTTGTAGCTTTCGAATAAGTGCCCACACTTGTTCGTCATTCTTCCATTCCTCCTTTGCTTCATTTATCCAATCTGGTTGGATGATAGAAATAGCGCACAACAATGCTTCCACATCCTCATCCTTTCTTGAGAGTGCATCTGCCACCACATTTTGCTTCCCTTTTTTGTAGATGATTTCAAAGTCATAACCCAACATCTTTGTGACCCACTTTTGTTGCTCTTCAGAGGATAATCTTTGTTCTAAAAAGTATTTAAGGCTGTCATGATCCGTTTTTACCTTGAAGTGTCTTCCCATTAGGTAGGGTCGCCATTTCTTAAGTGCATGGAGTATTGCCAACATTTCCTTCTCATAAATAGCTTTTCTTAGAAACTTTCCCTTGATTGGACGACTTTCAAAAGCAATGGGTCTTTCATCTTGCATTAGAACAACACCAATTCCATTTCCTGAAGCATCACATTCCACAATAAAGGTTTTTGTGAAGTCCGGTGTAGCTAAGACCGGTGCTTCGCACATTGCCTCTTTAAGATGTTCAAAGGCCTTTGTTTCTTCCGGAGTCCATGAAAATGCATCTTTCTTCAATAATGTCGTTAGAGGTGTTGCTATTCTCCCATAATTCTTAACAAACTTGCGATAATACCTTGTCAACCCAAGAAATCCGCGCAAATGCTTTATGGATGTGGGGATTTTCCATTCCTTAATGGCTTTAATTTTGCTAGGGTCTAACTTAACTCCTTCATGAGATACAATATGACCCAAATATTCCACCTCCTGGACTCCAAAAAAACATTTGGATCTTTTGGCATATAATTGTTTCTCCTCCAATAGTTGTAGCACCCTGTCAACATGTTCAACATGATCCTTCCAAGACTTGTTGTAGATAAGTATATCATCAAAAAATACTAACACAAATTTTCTAAGGAATGGTTTGAAAATTGAATTCATCAAACCTTGAAATGTTGAAGGTGCATTGGTAAGGCCAAAAGGCATGACCAAAAATTCATAATGACCCTCATGAGTTCTAAATGCCGTTTTCGGAATGTCTTCAATCTTCATTCTGATTTGATGATATCCTGAACGAAGATCCAACTTGGTGAAGTAAATTAATCCATGCAATTCATCCAGTAATTCATCAATGACAGGAATGGGGAACTTATCTTTAATAGTGAGCTTGTTGAGCTCCCTATAATCCGGACACATGCGCCATGATCCATCCTTCTTGTGCACCAATACTACTGGAGCAGAGAAAGAACTTTGACTCGGTTGAATTATACCAGCCTCTAGCATTTCTGCAACCATACGTTCAATTTCACTTTTTTGGACATAGGGATATCTGTACGGCCTGATGTTTGGAGGAACACTTCCTGGAATCATATGAATAGCATGATAATGATCACGCATAGGTGGGAGACCTTTGGGAGTCTCAAATACCTTGGAATGATTTTCCAGGACTTTTTGGAGATCTGGAGAAATAGATGATTCTAATGTGGAAACATCTAGCGAACATAATTGTGCAATTACACCCCTTTGCTCCTTTTTTAGAAGCTTTGTCATACCATTAGAGCTGATTATCTTTCCTGGTTTCCCTGCAATACCCCTTAATTCAACTTCCTTTCCTTCCGTAGAAAATTTGATGAAAAGTTCTTGAAAATTAAAAGCTATTGTACCCAAGGATTGTAGCCATTGGACTCCTAGTACAACATCAGCACCTCCCATTGGAATGGAAAGCATTGGGCTAGTCAATACATATTCTCCCATGGATAGCTTGATATTATGGCACTTTCTAGAGCAATTTATTGTTCCTCCATTTGCAATCATCACTTGACACTCTGGTGCTGGATATAGGAAGCAATTCAATTCTTTTGCTACCCTACAATGAATAAAATTGTGGGTGCTTCCTGAATCAATCAACACTATTACCTTTTTCTTCTTGATTTGTCCTTCTATCTTGATGGTTTGAGGAGTGGTAATTCCCGCCAATGCATTACAAGATATGGTCGGATTTATTTGTTCTTCATCTAGGCTTTGTTCCTGGAGCATATCCTGTTCTTTTGACCTTTCTTGCTCCTTTTCTTCTTCCTCTTCACAATCTATGTAGAATAATTTCTTCTCAGCACACTTATGACCTTTAGTGTATTTGCTATCACAACTATAACAAAGCCCTTTTCCTCTTTTTTCTTCCAATTGTTGTGGTGTCAACCTTATAGGTTGTGGAAGACTAGGGGCAACTTCACTTCTGTCTTTATAGTTGTGAGTGGTATGCTTCTTGGTTGCCATAATTTTGCTTTCCATTTTTCTTGCTAACCTGAATGCCTTCTCTAATGAATCAGGTTCCCAAAGTCGAACATCATGTTTGATATTATCCTTTAAAGACCCTATTAACACATCAACCCTATGCTCCTCTAGAATATCTTTTACCCTTATGTTCAATTTTTGGAACTCCTCAATGTGCTCCATTATTGAACCCTTTTGTTTGAGACTTATCAATTGGCTAAAAAAGTGTTGCTTTTTGTATCCTCATAATGTGCTATCAATTCTTCCGTAAAAATTGCCCAAGTGATAAATTGTTTACGAGAGCAAAGCCATTGATACCATACAAACTGATTTGGTTCCAAATATAAAGTTGTCATACGTACCTTTTGTGTGTTTTGCACATTATTGAGATCGAAGAACTGCTCCATCTGTAATATCCATGTGGCGGGATCCTTGCCATCAAACTTCCTCATATCGATTTTTGGAATATGGTGGGTCTTCGATCCAACATTAGAGTCTATGGAATCATGATTAACATTTCTTTTGTTCACATCATGAGTTTCCTTTACAACCTTTTCACCATTAGTAAGTATTTCTTGTAGAAAATTTGTCAAATCTGTCTTCAAATCTGCCATGTCTGTCTTCAAATCTGTCCTCAAATCTGCCTTCAGATCATCCATCTTAGCTTCCATGCCCTTTATCTTAGATTCCACGCCATTTATCTTAGCATCTGTTAGCTTTTGTGAGCGTGACATTTGTTGCACTTGTTCTTGTAATTTTGATATATCATGTAGCATTTCTTCCTCTTCTTCATGAGTCATGCTAGAGCTTTCAAGTTCCTTACTAGGTGTTTGCATTTTCTTTCATCGGGGCATCAGTTACCGATAATAATGCTTTACTATGCCCTTTGAATTCCTTCAAACCAAGCTTATGCAAAAATTTAAAAAAAAAACTACACACTTTTTTTACTTTGTAGAAGCCTGATATTGAATCTGATGTATCTCTATAATTTCGAATCATCCAGTTCTGAAATTGTGACCTGTAGTAGCGTTCTATGTCCTCTTTCCAATGCCACTAGTCTGATCCATATTTGATTCTTCAAGAAATAGTTATGCACAATCTCCCGCAGTGACCTGATTATAGACTAGTTCAGTAGAGCGAACTTGTATGAAGTTCCACGTGTCACTGTTTCAACCTTTGACTTTGAAAAATATATAAAAGAAAACTACAGTCCGTCCTCTTTCTATACCTTCTTACGAAATTTCAATCCGATGCTCAGAAAGAAAGTTATGACGATTTTCCCCAGGTCACCTGTTTTGAGTGTAATTCAGGAGTCTGCAAAAAGACCAACTTCCTCAGATCATATCTCCGAAAATATCGCGCAAAAAGCTCTGAAATTTGGACCCAAGGTTCAGCGCAATTTCTTATCAAATGGGTTTTTTTTGCGACTTCTGAAACGTCACAGAAAAAAAGTTATAGCGAAAATTCCACGATGACCTATTTGGAGCAGCGAAACCCTAGAATCCCAAGCTCTGATACCAAATGTTATGAAACCAGCTCAAGAAAAGATAGAAAAGATAGATCAACGCCTTAGAATTCAGCCTCTTTGAGGGGGCAACCTCCTTTACATTACATAAATGAACAATTCTTGGATGATTCAAATGACAAAACCTCCTTTCTATATATAGGAGTCTAAGGAGTCACAATGTAATCCAGCCGACCTAACAATAATAATATAAAGCCACAAAAATAACAATAGAGGGATTCTATGGGCACATTAATAACAATATGGGGGCAATGGGGGCACAACAATATAAATAAGGGGTATAACTACAATAGTAATGGGGTAATCACTAGTATTATAAGGACCCAACATGATTCCCCCATTACTATTGTCATTGTAGCCCTTATTGTTATTATTGTGCACTATTGTCCCCATATTGTTATTAGTGTGCCCCATAGAATCCCACTATTGTTATTGTTGTGCCCTTATATTATTATTTCTATGTCAGCTTTGGTTATACTGTGACCCCTTAGACTATTATATATAGAAAAGAGGTTTAGTCATTTGTATCATCCAAGAATTTTTCATTTGTGTAATGTAAAGGAGGTTGCCCCCTCAAAGAGGTGTTTTTGAATTTTTTTTTCTATCTTTTCTATCTTTTTGTGAGTTGGTTCATAACATTTGGTATTAGAGCTTTGGATTCTAGGGTTTCGCTGCTCCAAACAGGTCATCATGGAATTTTCACTATAACCTTTTTTATGCGATGTTTCAGAAGCTAAAAAAAAAACCCATTTGAGTTGACATCTCGATAATCCTCGGGTCGGAATTTCAGACATTGTCTCTCTATATTTTGGGAGATATGATCTAAGGAAGTTAGGGTTTTTGTAGCCTACCAAATTACATCCCAAAGAGGTTACTTTTGGAAAATCGCCATAACTTTCTCTCTGAGTATCAGATTGAAATTTCGTAAGAAGTTAAAAAAATAGGACAGATTATAGTTTTATGTGCATCATTTTCAGGTCTGAAGGTTGAACAGTGACACATGGCATTTCGTACAAGTTCGCTATACTGAAAAAGTGTATAATTAGGTCATATTGGGAGATTAGGCATAAATCTTTCTTGGAGAATCCAATTTAGATAAGAATAGTGGTGTTGCCATAGTTTGCAATTTTAGACACTGGAGATCCAAAATTTCAGAGATACATTAGATTCAGTATCGAGCACCTAGAAAGTGAAAAAATGTGTGTAGTTTTTTTTAAATTTTGCATAAGTTTGGTTTGAAAAATTAGTTTGAAGGAATTCGAAGGGAATAGTGAAGCATAATTATCATTAATTGATGCCCCGAAGAAAGAAAATGGAAACACCTTGTAAGCAACCTGAAAGCTCTAGCATGACTCATGAAGAAAAGGAAGAAATGCAACATGAATATCAAAATTACGAGACCAAGTGCAACAAATTTCACTCTCACAAAAAGTAACAGAAGCTAAGATGGATGGTTTAAAGAAAGGAGTAGAGGCTAAGATGGATGGAGTGGAAGCTAATATGGATGGTTTAAATAAAGGCATGGAAGCTAAGATCAAAGGCAAAATGGAAGATTTGAAGACAAATTTGACAAAGTTGCTACAAGAAATGTTTACTAATGGTGAAAGGTAGTAAAGGAAACTCATCATGAGAACAAAAGAAATGTTAATCATGATTTCATAGAATCTAACATTGGATTGAAGACCCACCATGTTCCAAAGATCGCTATGAGGAATTTTTATGGCAAGGATCCCGTAACATGAATACAACAGATGGAGAAATATTTTGATCTCCATAATGTGAAAAAGACACAAAAGGTACGCATTGCAACTTTATATTTCGAACCAAATCAGTTGTATGGTATCGATGGCTTTTCTCTCATAAAAAAAATTGTCACTTGGGAAATTTTTATGGAAGAAATGATAGCACATTATGAGGATACAAAAAACAACACTTTTTTTAGCCAATTGATAAATCTCAAACAAAAGGGTTCAATGATGAAGCACATTGAGGACTTCCAAAAATTGAATATAAGGGTAAAATATATTCGAGAGGAGCATAGGATTGATGTGTTCATAGGGACTTTAAAGGATAACATCCAACATGAGGTTCGCCTTTGGGAACCTGATTCATTGGAGAAGGCATTTAGGTTGGCAAGAAAAATGGAAAGCAAAATTATGGCAACCCGGAAGCCTACCACTCACACCTATAAAGATGGAAGTGTTGTTGACCCTGGCCTTCCACAACCTACAAGGTTGACACCACAAAAATTGGAAGAAAAAATAGCAAAAGGGCTTTGTTACAGTTCTGATAAAAAATACACTAAAGGTCATAAGTGTGATGAGAAGAAATTATTTTACATAGATTGTGAAGAGGAGGAATAAAAGGAACAAGAAACATCAAAAGAATAGGATATACACCAAGAAAGAAGCTGATGCAGACAAAGCATAGATGGAGCGCGCGAGCACCACAGGACTGCGTAAGGGTTTTGGATAACCCTCTGCGGTCACCGCAAGGAATCGGAGAACCGCATACCTAGACTGCAGCCCGATCCCATTACTTCCCGTATACCCATCGCCGACAGTAACGTTTCCTTGCCCGTTTTTACCGGCCATCTGTCATTTTCGATGTCTTCCTCTGCAGGTATATTGGGCAATACAATGGATTTGGAGGAGGTTGACTACTCCGAAGATCCCCATCTCGACCGCATCATTTTCGGTGGCCCTCATTTTGGTTTTTCGGAAGCCGGCCCTAGCTATCAGTCTGATCTATTCCCTCACACTCTCCCGGTGGTTACCTTGCCGGATCCCCAATCGGCATAACTCTCTGCTGGGCTCTCATAGTCTCCATCGGCTCTGGATTCACCCCCTCTATCACCCGACACCCTACACATCCTAGCTACTATCGCACCTCCGTCGCCCCCTTTCGACCCCCATCCGCCCGTCACCTCCCTCCTCGCGGAGCCTACTGCAAACCCTATTCCTCCGGTGGCCCCAAATCCTGTGGTTCCCTTACACTCGCCATCTGGATGTTTTGAGACTCCGGCGGTTAGGGTTCGAGCTACCCCCCCGGCCGGCACACCGACCCGCTTGCAGACCATCCATCTGCACCCTGCTCGCGAAAAAGGAAAACGAAGTGCGTTAAATCTACCTCAAGGGACATCTCGATCCGATTTGGGGAATCCTCTGCCATAGGGGAAGCAGCAGCCATGGCTCGCACTATTCTGGTTGGCCATGTTCGTGGACGGGCATATTCGGCTGCTCGACTTACACAATGGGTCAAGGAAATATGGGGTGGGGTACTCCAAGAACTACCTGAGGTACAAGTGCTACCCAGAGGCTGGTTTGCTCTACACTTTGCAAAGGAGGCCTACACTGATTTGGTGCTTGGCAGATACTGGCACATAGAGATGGCACGGGTCCTGCTAAAGTGATGGAGTCCTCTTTTCGACCCCGAGAGAGAACAAATTGGGGCTGGTCCACTATGGGTTCGCCTGCCCGGCCTCCCTCTTCAGTACTGGTGTGAGGAGGTCTTCATTCGGATAGGAAATGCTCTGGGGACTTACCTTGACCATGATAAAACCTTCGTGGAATCAAGGAACAGAACCCTCGCTCGCATACTTGTACATTTGGACACCCGTGAGGGGCTGGAGGAGAAAATTACTCTTCACTGGGGAAACTACACCAAGATTCAGATCCTGGACTACGAGGGGGTGCCGTTTCGATGCCGCCGATGTCACAAGGTTGGGCACCTATTTAAGGACTGCCCCCTCAACAAGAAGACAGAGGACTCCCCCACTACACCTGTTAACACCCAGGTTGTTCCCTATGACTCCCAAGGGAATACTGCCGGGGTAACCACTAACCAATCTTTGGATTACAGCTTCTAGCCAAACTGTAATCGGAGAGGGCTCTCTCTTTATAATTTATCTCTGTTTTGATAATATTTTAGGCTAGCTATGTTGTTCAAACTTTTGTTTTTGTGTTTGGTTGGAGAATGTTTCAGTCAAGGTATATATGCTCTCATTAGAATGTTATATGTCATTGGGCAATGGAGTCAGTGGTCCTTTAACTGTTTTGAGGTGCTGTGTGATGCTGTAGTGAAGCTGCAGAGCAAGGTTAGTGTCTGAGAAACAAACGTTCATAAAGTGATTTGGTGGATTGTGTCCAGTTTATGCAAGGCAATCAAGAATCATACAGTAAACTGCTAGAGAAAGATAGTGAGAATATTGACCTAGGAGCATTTAAGAATTTCTAGGTAATATTCATACATATAGAATTACCAGCTACATGAGCAATTAAGAATTCATGTCCATGGTTAATTCTGAAGACAAACATTTACAGCAGTAAAAATTGAGTACAAGGTGTAGTAAAACAAATCCTGCACTATTCTTTTTCTTTACTACTAGTTTAGTGTAACATGAATATGATTTGATAAACATAAGAAAGACAAGAATAGGGATTAAGGAAAAAACTTGTTATTCCATCAGACAGCACAGGAATTCTGCATCAACACATGAATCCTCAGCCAAACACCATAGTTCCGGGAAATCACTGAGCTGATCTAGCTCTTTGTATTAAACAATTCTAAAAAAGAGTATACATGCCTCAGAGTGAAAAAATTACCAACCCCTTATGCGTTACTAAGGGGAGTATATATACAAAGTTTACATAAGAAAATATCTGAATGGAGAGTAAATGCTTCATTAGTAGCATGCCAACCGCTGGAGTGTAGTAGCTGAGAAAGTTAATGCTGTAATAACTTTTGTTGCCTTAGCTGTCAAAAATGGTCAGAGCCTGTTGACTTGGTGGTAGTTGGAGTCGGCTGAGGGTACGCTGTCAAAATTTGCACATTTCTTTACCTTTTGGGCTAGCCGTCGTTGTCTATGTGCTGAGTCACATTTCAGCTGTTTTAAATGCTGACTTTATCATGCTGTTTGTCTTGTAGTGACCTGGAGCTGGCAGTGACCGAACAGCTGAAGCTACCGTGGCAGAATTTGAAGCATTGCTTGCCACCAATCCTCTTTTGGCATTTGATGCCTCCTAATCTTTATCAAGGTCTCATCGGCCTCTGTATATCTGTAGAAATTAGGAGGAGTCTCAAAAAGATGATTCACTTCATTCTCAATAAAGAACAGGCCTTCCAATTTGTCATACAAGCTCTGTCCTGAGGGAGGTCCTGTTTGTTCAGATGTACTGCCAGATGCAGTAATCTGATTCTCAATGTATGTTGCCATTCTGTTGGCAAATTGATCCCGGGAGACTAGTTTTCCTGCACCAGTTAGGAGGCTGGGCAGGCCTTTTGCTTGCAGCACTGCCAACTTGACTTTGAATTCCTCCACATCTGCTGTGATCTCATAGCACTTCCTCTCCACAGTTTGTACATAGTTCCTGAGAGTTAGCACCTTCTTGGCAGTGAGCACAGCCTCTGTTCTGTTGGGAATGCCTATGGCTGCCAGTTCCTCCTTTTCCTGTCTGTTCAGGAAGTCTATCATTCTGTTGGCCTGCTCTGGTCTGTTTTGCAGCAGTGTTTTGGCCTTATTTATTTCTGTTTGTGCTTGGCCCAACAAGTCCATCTGTTCATGCATTGTTTTTATTGATCTCCATTGTTGAGTGATGGATTGGCCAATTTTGGCCCATAGAATCCTCCTTATGTCGGCCATGGCAGTTTCCAGATTTAGCTCTTTCTCTAAGGCCTTTATCTTATCCTTTAGGGCCATTATCTCTCTGCCCTGTTCTGCCACAGTTACCTTCGACTTGTCATATTTGGCATCCAGTTCTGCCAATTTTTCCTTGGCCTTCTTTATTTCATTGGCCTGGAACTCCATTTCTTTGATGGCCTTGGTCAATTCCTCTACACTTTTGCTGGCTTCTGGTGCTGTTGTTGTTCCTGCTGCTTCTGTTGTGGGGGCCACTGCTGCCCCTGAAGTTGTTGCTGTTGTTGAAGTAGTTGGAGGAGCTTGGGAAGTGGATTCTCCCTGTTTATCTTGCAATGCTCCTTCCAGCTCTTTCTCCAAATCCCTGATCCTCTGGTCTTGTTGCATTAAGAGGTCTAATTGGTCATCAACCTGTTTTTGCTTTTGAAGCTCTGCGGTTTGAGGGTGCTCTGTGGGCTGCAGCTTCAACCTTTTCTTTAATGCATTGAGGTCATCATCTTTCTTCTTCATAAGGGCCTTCACACCCTTTGGATCACTAGGATCATGTCCTAGATCAATGATGATCTCCTCAAGAGACTTTATTCTATTGTCTTTGGCCAGAGAGGACATTCTCTCAAAGTCCAATTGTGTATTGGTGTTTTTCAGGGACTCTTTCAGCTCATGTGCCATGGTGGCCTTCTCCACCAAGGTTGCATAGACCATCTCCCCAGCCTGTTTATGGAGTTCAATCTGGTCCATGGGATGTATATCTCTGGCTAGGACCTCCACCCTTGTCTTTACAAAATCTGCAGCTGACTTAGGCTGCGGCCCTTTGGGCTTAAAATGGCTGAGGAGCAATTTTTCCTCCTGAATGTCATATACCGACATTAGCCTTTCTTGCTGGGCTGGGGTTGCATCAAGAAAATGTTTATAAACCTCTACCCTCAGCAGATCATTCTGAGCTTTTATTTGTTTGAAAGAAGCCTTAGTGCTCTTGGGCTTCTTGCTCTGCTGGGAAGAGGAGGACACCTCTAAGCCAAGTTGTAAACCTTGCTCCTGCTGAAAGGAGCTTGTTCCTGTGTGCTAGCTGCCCTCCCTGTTTTTCCTTGAGCTGTCAAGGAATTCTTCAGTGATGTCTTCCACCTCTGGGGAGTCTAGCCTTTGCCTTTTGGCTTCTGGTTGCTGGGAGGATCCACTAAGAGGAGTGGACTCTTCTCTATCTCTTTTTGTACCCCTTTCCTCATGTGCTGGGGTCTGCAAACAAGGAGCAGTCAATGGCTCAGTCTGTGGTGGTGGTGTTTGCATTATTGGAGCTGCTGGCAGCCCAGTTTGTGGCAGGACAGTTTGCCCTTGCTGCTGTTCTGGCTGCTGTTCTGTTTGTTGCTCTATTTGCTGCTCTGTTTGCTGCTCTGTTAGCTGCTCTGTTACAGGGGCAGGCTTTTCTTTCACTGCTTCCTCCTCTGCACCCATTATGCCTTTGCCTTTGTCTGTCGCCGGTGCTGATGTAGAGGGTGCCTGTGGTGCAGTCCTTGTGGCCGAGGTCCCTTCTCCTGCTGAGTGAGGCCGTTTGAGGGGTACCTGCTGCACAGAGTCTAGGTCAATGGTCTTTTCAAGCTCCTTCATATTCTTTAGCATTATTTCTTCTTCAGTTAGCTTTTCAACTAAAGTACCCTGTAGCCATTCTTGCTGGTTGGCATATCTCTCAATATGTGGGTATTGACAATGCCTATAACCTAGTAGTCTGTATTTGGTTCTTCTTGCAGTGATGAAGCCCTCAGGGTCATAAGGGACCCACCGGAAACTGTATGATAGTTTATATTTGTCCTTGAGGATGAGGTCAGCATCTTCCCATCCTTCTTTTTTATTCATGATGAATGGGCCCAACTGATGTTTGAACTTGAGGTGAGCCTTCTTCCTGGAGCTGTGGAAATGGGTGAGGTCAGACTGAATCAATTGCCTATAATATTCCAAGGCAAATATCCTCATGGGCACATACTTTGGGAGTCTGAAAGGACAGAGCTCACAGCCATAGACCCTGATGACTGTGTGTTCCTCATATAGGTACCAATCACCTATTTTACATTTTTTGGAAAGTTGCAGAGCCTTCTGTATCTCTGTTGACATTCTGGGAGGAGGGGACCTCATTAATAGGCAAGAGACTGGATATACAAATTGGTCAACAAACTCACAATAGGAATAGGGTGAGTTTGTGACATTGTGATAGACAGAGGTCCAGAAGATGACAGATCTTCTTTCCCCTCTATAATCCAGCTTTTTGATATAGCATGGAAAAGCCTCAGACTGATAATACATAAAGAGATGATAAATATAGGCCGAGTACTTGAAGACACCCTGCCTGTCCACTTTGCTCAGCTGATCATGAATCTTATTAGCAATGAACTTGGAAAAGTTGTATTTGCGGGCAGGGGGTTGGCCTGGGCTGTAAACAGCCAGCAATACTAGCATGGTTTGATCCACATGCTCACTGGTGCTGTACCCCAACACATAAGCAATCATGTCCAGGAGTAATCTGCCTACTTCAGTGAAGTGGACATTTAAATAAGGAGGTGGCCCTGCAGGCTGGCACTCAGGTCTCATGAATGTCCTGGTGACCCTTTGAATCTCCTCACTGGTCATTTTGGTACCAGTGTCCAGCAAATAGTTCATAGAGAATGGGAAAAATAGCTTTGTCTGGTCAAAATGTAGCATTTTGTTGATGGTCTCAGGATTAATGTAGAAAAGGACCCTCCCAGATGGGGTGCTGATGGCCCTGTGGTGCACATCATAGTTTTCAGCACATAGGCGAATGATTTCAGGAAACACATTTACAGAGGGGAGACAATAGTATGGCAGGTTTGACTCCCAGATGCCATATGTATCATGACCAATTAGGTAGTCCTCTCTCAACTGTCTGAAGGTTTGCAGAAAATCTTTGTTTCCCACATAGTCTTCAATAAGGTAGTCCTGGTCAGCAAGAGATAAAGACTGCAGGTCTTTATTGGGTGGATTTAATGGAGCAACACTGAGAGCTGTGGGTGCAGGGGCAGCCATTGTATGGCTTGATTTTGAGTGATATGAGTGCACTGGTTTGCAAAGCTTTTAAGAGCTTAAGTGATAGGCCAACTGTGGACAAAGTCTGAAATGCTTTTTTATAGTGAAAAAACAGGCTTGCTTCTGCAGTCTTGGTAGGTTCACAGAGATTGTGAATTGCTAGGGGTGAATTGCAGAGGGTGAGTGAGATTTACTTTGGTGGAAAAAATGTTGTTGGTTTGCACCTAGCAAAAGGGAACAATGCCAGGCACCTCAAAGATAATTTCACAATTTTTGGCTCGCGAATTGACTGTTTCAATGCTGAATTTGTGGTTCTGGGGGTAAGCAGGTTAGCTTGGCTCACTTTAGATAGTAGGTGCAGAGTTTATATGGAACTCAACAGGTATTTTAATGGCAATTTACAGAGAAATGGTATGCATGGGTGAAAATGGGGAATTACGGTGAATACCTGGATAGAACGCTTAAACAGCCTGCGGGCCGAACTCTGAAGGTTGACTTGACGAATAGGAACGGTTGCAATTTGAATTTGGAGGCCTGAAGGTGCTTTGGCAGCTGCAACGGCTATCTCTTCCTTTACGCGAAAATGACATAAAAACTGCCCAAAACGTGACTTTAACGACAAAATTCGGAAAAAATAGGTAATTGGCGCCTTTCCGCCGATGACGTCAGCATGACGTCATGGCGGGCCCGGGTACGGAGGATGACGTGGCTGCTGAGGTGTAGGCCAGGGTGGCAGGACATGGTGGCGGGTGGATGAGGTGGCAGGGCTACGTGGAGGGCCACACGGCGCGGGGGCGGGGAAGGGCGCTACGTCATGCTGACGTATTGATGACGCAAGGGGGAGGCGGTAACGGGATGGTGGTAAGCAGGTTCCCCGCACCACCTTTGGGCAAAGGCGGTATCGGGGAGGGGGGCTCCGAACAACCCCACCGCCTGCCACGCGTCCCTTGTACGGGGCGGAAAACCACTTTCCCCGGACGCTAAAGGTCGGTAGGTCGGGGAGCGAAAATGACCGCCCACCGTCAGATCTGGGCGGCGGAGATCGGACGGCTGGCGGGTCCTCCGACGGATCGTGCAGGTTGGGGGGTCCCGCTGGCCTATTAAAATATTCAATTAAATATTTTTGGGCGGAGAACCTTAGGGTTAAGGGTTTTTGCATGTATTTTCGGGATTTTTGGGTTTTTCAAGGGTTTTATAAGGAAAAAGAGGTTTAGGAGTGGGTTTAGCAGGGGGAAAGGGGTTTTCTGTGGCATTTTTGAGCAGAGGGAAGGTGAGGGCTTAGGGGAAAGGTTGTTGCTCATAACCAGAGGTTAGAGCAACCCCAAGACAGGGTTGACCACAGCCCCTGGTGGACTGAAGTCTCCCTAAACAACTTATTTAGCTATAGTGCCAAGGGGAGGGATATTTATACCATGTTTGGGGTTTATACACCATGGTGTTATAATAGTAGGGAAAGGGCAGTTTAGGGGATTTAGATAATAGAAGTTAGGGGTTAATGTGAATGAGGAAAGTGAATGAGGAGTGATTTCATCAAGTGTATTTGAAAGTCACTTAGTTTAGGGAGTAGATCAAAATGAAAAGATTTTTAGACAAGAAATGTGGCTTTTAAAGGAACAAGAACCACCATAAAACCTCAGATCTTCTCACCAATCTCAAATAGATGAAGGGATGTTAGTAATGAGAGTGAAAGGGGAAATTTGGGAAGTTAGACATGCTTCCTTGCTTTGCTGCAACCTGA
This sequence comes from Pinus tabuliformis, assembly GCA_031772625.1. NCBI lineage: Eukaryota > Viridiplantae > Streptophyta > Pinopsida > Pinales > Pinaceae > Pinus > Pinus tabuliformis. The sequence goes on from CM062812.1 coordinate 57,497,925, forward strand.
TGGAGAAGAGGAGCTTCTCAACCATTGATTTTCCTTTGTGGACATTTCAGCACACATTTATTTGCAAGGAATGATATTTCTACAACCCCAACTGCCTACCCATCTACTTGCCTAGCATTTTTTGTTTCTTCTTGGAGGGTGCACTTGGACTTGCAGACCCTTATTTGCCTTTTCTTTTCTTTGGCCTTTTCCTTTTGATTTTCTATCTAATTCTGCCCTTATTGCTTCCAAGGTCCCAGATTAAGCAGTTGGGAACCTTAGTCCTCTACCTAAGCTACTTGTCTGCCAAGATTAAACAGTTTGGACAGACTTCTTTCTCTATTCTACAACTGAAAATTTAAAACATGGCATGATCCAGATTAGGCTGTTGGACCATCCATCAAAATTGAGACAACGTCAAGCTATATACACAGATTGTTTTCTCTTGGAAATATGTGATCTTTGCATGATCAAAGCAGAGCATATTTGGAACTTTTTATTGTCAATCATGAAATATGAAACCTATTGGTATAGGTAGCTAACAGTGGCTCCACATGGGGATGGTTTTTCATTTGAAAGACCAAGAACAGCAGGTCAGAATGCCTTGGCCCTTGACTGCTTTTACCAAACTTGAAGTATGCTGCTTTGAAATGCCCAAAATTGTGCACTTTCCTTCTTGGTAGATCTCTGAATCTATTTATCTTTTGTTGATAGTTAATAAAACTTGAGAAACTGCATTTTTATATTTTCACAGAAAGTAATATATACACCTGAATATGTACAAGGGAAACTCAGGCTGCACTTATGGGTAGTGGTCAAAATAGTGCTTCAGCATCCTGCCATTCACAGGGCCTTCATCCAAGTCAGTCTCATTAAGATTTTTAAGGAAGTAGGTGTTGTTTCCTTGCACTGCTTGGACAGCAAATGGTCCTCTCCAGAGGGAATCAAATTTTCCATGTTTTCCCTTATCCTCTCTCCTTGAGTCCCATTTGAGGACTTTGTCTCCAACATTAAAGTCTTCTGCCTTAGTTCTTCTGTCAAAGGCCTTCTTTAGCTTTTCTTGTAACACTTGAACTCTGCTGTACACTTGATCTCTAGTTTGTTGTAAACATATTATTTGATTGATCCTTCTTTGCATATCATTTGGTTCTGCTTGGATTTCTTGAAGAAGTTTCATAACAGGCACCCCTAGTGATGAAGGAAATTTAGCTTCTAATCCATAAACTAACTCATATGGGCTGGTCCCAATTGATCTCTTGGTTGTTAGTCTATATGCCCATAAGGCATTAACCAGCTTCTTATGCCAATTCTTCTTATTTTCTTCCAGCACCTTCTTTATGATGTTTACTAGGCTTTTATTTGATGATTCAGCAAGGCCATTTCCTTGGGGATAATATGCAGTAGAATGACCCAAGGTAATATGAAATTTGTGGCAGAAATTCACCATTTTTTTAGATCTGAAAGCAGCAGCATTGTCTGTTATTATTTTGTCAGGGCAGCCAAATCTAGCCAATATGTTATTCTCTAAGAACTGAATGATTATTGAATCATTTGCTTGTCTGCATGGAGCAGCTTCAATCCACTTAGTAAAGTAGTCCGTAGCTGTCAGAATCCATCTATGTTGTCCTGAAGATGAGGGATGAATTTCCCCAATGAAATCCAAGCCCCATTGTTGAAAAGGTCTCTCTGTTGCAATAGGCCTCAAGGGAAGTGGCAGCAACTGTCTCTTTCCCTCAAACACTTGACATTTATGACATGAGGTGGTGAATTTCTTAACATCAGAGAACATGGTGGGCCAGTAGTAACCAGCTCTCAGTATTTTATCCATAGTGGACTTCCAATACAAATGTCCACCACAATCACCTGCATGAAATTCTTTTATGATATTGTTAGTTTCATTCTCAATTACGCAGTTTAACAATATCCCTTCATGGTTTTTCCAAAGTAAATTTCCATCCATAACACAAAATTTAGAAGCTTTCATTTTTAGGAACCTACATTTAGTTCTGGACAGCCCTGGGGGAGCACACAGGTTTTGTAACACATAACAGATATCAGAATACCAGTGGGATTGTTCAAAGGCTACATTGATCTTTGGAGTCGCCAGCTCCGGTTCACTGTCCAGCTGGTTGATGTCCAAGGCTTGGAAATTTGTTTCAGACATTAATTTAGCCAATCCTTGTCCTTTTATCAGTTTTGTAGGTTTTATTTCAATGTCAAATTCTAGAATATTTGCAATCCATTTTCCCCTTCTGCCCTCTAAGTTCTCTTGAGTAAGTATGTCTTTGACAATTGGGCTTGGTACATAAGCTATAACATGTGAATAGAGGATGTAGATCCTAAAGTCTTTGATAGCTTTGACCAAGGCATATGCTTGCTTTTCCATAATCTGGTATTTCAGGGGTGCGTCTCTAAGAAGCAATGGGTTTCTCATTTCCTTGGTCATCTTTCTGTAATAAGACAGCAGCAATTGTGTGTTGGGAAGCAAAGGAAAATATGATGAATTCCCTATCAAATTGAGGATTTGTTAGGACTGGAGTCTGAGTAAGGGCCAATTTTATACCTTCAAAGGCTTGATTTGCTTCCACAGTCCATTTCACTTTTGAATCCTTCTTTAGCATGTTATTCAGTAATCTGCTCAATTCAGCCAGATTTGGGATAAATCTCCTCAAGAAGTTAATCTTCCCCAAGAATGCTTGCAACTCTTTGATATTTCTTGGGTGGGGCATTTGTAAGATAGCTTGTATCCTATCTGGGTCAATTCTTATGCCATCTTTGGAAATGATGTGTCCTAGCAGCTTACCCTCTTCCAAACCAAATAGGGACTTCTTGGGATTCAAGGAAATTCCATATTTCCTACATGTTAAGAAAATCTGTCTTAAGTGTTTCAAATGTTCTTGATCAGATTTTGAAAAAGGTGTGAGGTCATCTAAGTAAATGACTAAAAAGTCATGAATCTCCTTTGCAAAAGCAATATCCATTGCTCTTTGAAATGTTGCCCCTGCATTTTTCAATCCAAAAGGCATTTTTACATATTTGAAAGTTCCCCATGGAGTTGTAAATGCAGTTTTGTCTTGATCATCAGGGTGTACCAGGATTTGATTAAAGCCTGAGAATCCATCAAGTAATGAGATCCTTGAGGCCCCCACCACTCTTTGGAGAATGTGATCCATCTTGGGTAAGGGATAATTGTCCTTTAAGGAAACTTGATTCAAGTTCCTTAGGTCAACACATAGCCTTATTTCACCGGTTTTCTTTCTTGTAGGGACTAAGTTTGAAATCCACTCAGAGAATCTGATTGGTGCTATGATGCCTGCCTTGAACATTTTCTGTACCTCTTGTTCCATTGCTGGGAGAAGCATAGGATTGATTCTCCTCAATTTTTGTTTGAAGGGTTTTTGATCTGGCTTAAGAGGGATAGTGTGTTGAATTACAGAGGTGTCATAGGATTTTAAATCCTCATAACTCCATGCAAAGACATCCTGGAACTCTTTAAAGAGGTCAATGTATTTAGGCTTTTGGTCAGGAGGTAAGGAAGCAGACAATTTTATTATTTTGGGTTGTGCAGCAGTCCCAATGTTGCATTCTTCAATGGCAGAGTTAAGGGGCTGCATTTTTGGTTTTCTAGGGATGTCATTTGAGTCAAAGATATCCTCTAATGGAGTTAGGCCTGTTGGAAGAAAATTGTCCTTCAGCTCTATGATTTCAGCTTCAGCATTGGCCACTTCTTCACAACTGATTTGTTGAATTTGCTGAATGTTTTCCTTGTTGAAGATAGTTGGATTTAGCATTTGTTTTGCTGTTCTAGGTGATATTGGGTGGTTAGTCTGTTCAAACTGTATTTGTGATTGACTTGCTCTGTCAAGTATTTGTGATTGACTTGCTCTCTCAATGTCAATATTTAGTCCTGCAAATTCTTGTTGCAAGGTCAAGAAATTGTTTATTTGTGCATCATCTTCAAATACCTGCCAGTCTTTGACATTGTTTGGGACAGAAGGTCTGTGTTTTACCTCAGCTGTAAAGCAATGATGGGGCTCAAAAGGCAGCTTGCAGGTACTTGCAAATGTGGCTAAACTATGGGCCTGCAGGTTCTGGGTTCTGGGAATCTTAGTAATTTGAAATTCAGTAAAAAAGCTTAGTATTTCAGCCACAGCAGACCTATAAGACCTCAGTCTCTTGTCATTGGTGACAAAATTTCCCTTCACTTGTTGGATGACTAAATCTGAATCCCCCATAATTGAGACCTTTGTGGCTTGTAATAACTTTACTAGCTTGAGGCCTAGTAAAAGAGCTTCATATTCTGCCATATTATTAGTACACTTGAAATTCAGTCTATAGGCTCGGCCTTCTGCCTGATTGTCTTGTTTATTATGTATCCAAACTCCAGCTCCTGCTCCTAATTTGTTGACTGACCCATCAAATTCAAGGAACCATAGGATCTCTTGTTCCAGGGAGAACTTAATGACCTCCTTGTGTGCTGGAATTGTAAGTTGAAGCTGTGTTTTGCCATCTGGTTGGTTTTCTAGGGCAGTTTGCTCACTTGATGGCACCTGTTCGCTTTCTTGAACAGCAGCTGTGTTTAATGCTTGCTTAATCATTGTTTCTTTGGTAGTAGTTTGGTCATTGGTTTCTTCCTCTTGTATGAGTGCCTTGGGTTCAGCCTCATTGTCTGAGAGAGTTGCATTATCACTGAAGAGAATGTATGAGTCTATGTCCGAATGGACAGCATATATGGGAAAGTTTTGAGGCTTTTCTTCACTGTTGACCATGTATTTCATTAATGTTTCTCTGTATAATCTCTTTGGTTGCCCAAAAACAATGATGGTGGCATATGACATATCTAACTGCAGGGAACCTTGAAGTTTAGCCCCCCATGACCTTGATAACAGCATCCCATACTTGGGTGGGATGTCTGCAACTACAACATCCATCAGAATTGTTTTGTTTGGGTACTGAACAAGAGACACACATAGATCTTTTATTAGGCCTAAGCACTTGACTTGGTTGGAATCAAAGGAGAACAGGTCCTTGTATGGTCTTGTAATATCCAGGTTTAGTCTTTCCATGACTGATTTGGGCATCAGGTTGTGAGAGGCACCCGAGTCAAACATTGCATTGTGTAGTATTTTGTCATGAACATGCAGGCTGACATAGAAAGGTAAAATGCCTACACCTGCTGTCTTTCCATCCACCTCTGGGCCAAAAAGTAGCTCTGGGGTATCATCCAACACATTAACATCATCTTTGTTGCTAGTAAGTTGGAGGGATTTCCTAATTTGTTGTTTGTAAATGCTGTGTTTGGCCAATTCTGAGAGAGGAATTGCTATCTTCACTTTACTAATCTCAGTTTCTAGGTCAAAAGGTTTTTCAGATTGGGTCTTTTGGCTGTGGATAACATTTCTTTCCTTGTTCACTAACTCTTCTTCTTGATTCTTATCCTGATTTTGAGGCTTGCCCTTCTTGGTCATCTCTTGAGGAGTGACACTTGGGTTAGGGTGCAAGGACGATGCCTCCATGGGCTGCTGTTTTGAAGAAGCTGGTTCAGTAAGTTCTTCAATGGTTACTTCTTTTGTAAGCGAATCTGTTGGGTTATTTGGCTCTGTAACTATGGCTCTTTCGGGCTGCTGATTTTTTTTTATCTTTTCAGGTTGAGTTATATTTACAGTTCTGCTCCTTAGCTTGTATTGCTTATGGACTTCATAAACAGCTGTGTCATAGCCTTGTTTGAAGTCAAATGACTCACCTGATTTGATTGGGAACAGCTTGATTACTTCATCCTCATGGTCTTCTTGTGTCAGAAAAACTTGACTTTCACCATCTAGACCCATTAAATTAATCTGAGAATCTTCATTGGGTTCACTTGATGTGGAAGTTTCAGCATAGTTTTCTTGGAAAGGGGGTCTTATGTCTTGGTCAGGATTAGTCTTGCCAACGTTTGGATTTTGATTTCTCCTAAAATTTGGATTCCTAGGAGGGTTGTTTTGTGGTGCTTCCCATGAGGACTTTCTCTCAACCGATTCCACTCTATCCCCCAATCTCTTCATACCAGTGAGTATTGCATCCAGTTTTTGATCAAAGGCTGAGGGTTCTTCTTTGAAGGTGGTTCTCTTTTCCAACCTTGCCCTGTTTCTTTTGGCAATCAGGTTAGCCTCTACAGTGACAGCAACCTTTTGGGCCTCTGCAAGGGTTTGAGGGTCTCTTTCCTTTAACTGATAGGCCATGTCAGGGTCGAAACCATCAGGGAATTTGTACAAAGCTAAATCAGGAGGGGGTCTTAAATTTTGTGGGATTGCGTTATATACATTGTTGAATCTTGCACAATACTCCAAAACAGTCTCTTGGGGACCTCTTTTGATAGTGTCATACTCCCCAAGTATGTGCAGAGGATCTTTCTTTTTCTCCCATCTGTTAGTAAAGGCTTGATACAGTTCATCAGGAGTTGTAATGGAATTTGCATTCAGGGATCTAAACCAAGTTCTTACATCCCCAGTTAGGCTTTGAACAAACATCCTCATTCTCACACTGTCATCATCTATTTCATAGGTCTCAAAATGGTCTTGCATCCTTTTGGCATGCTGAATAGCTGTCAAAGGACCAGTGGAGTCAAAATATGAGATTTTGGTTTGGTAGTCTTGGGGTAGAGCTGCAGCATTAGCTGGTATCTGCAAGGGTGCATATCTGTTAGCCATATTCACAAGGTTTGGGGGATTTACAGGAGCAACTGGGATAAAAGGAACGGTGTGTACTATAGGGGTAACAGGTGCAGCAGCACCTAGAGTGTTGTTCAAGGGGATATGTGCAGTGGGTGAAGATGTGAAAGGAGGGCTTTGGGATGTAGATGGTGAACTGGGGGAAACAGGAGTAGAGCGAAATAGAACCTTGATAGGGGTTGGAACTGGTTCAGGGTGAGCTATCTCAGGACTCAAATCAGTAGGATTTTCCTGCCTTTGCTGCTTCCTAATGGTTCTAGGGATTATATTAGGATTTTCAAAAACTGCTGGTGGATTTGGGTCAGGGTTTGACCTAGTGTGTCTGGTTTCCCTTTTAGGAGCCAGCTTCTGAATTTGTTTTTGGTATTTTCTAAGATATTTTAGGATTTTTTTAAGGGACTGCTCAAGCTTTTAAAGCCACTGTCTTGGCAAACAACAGTTGAAAAACAATATGCTCAGTCCCCAGTGGAGTCGCCAATTATGTTAACACCCAGGTTGTTCCCTATGACTCCCAAGGGAATACGGCCGGGGTAACCACTAACCAATCTTTGGATTACAGCTTCTAGCCAAACTGTAATCAGAGAGGGCTCTCTCTTTATAATTTGTCTCTGTTCTGATAGTATTTTAGGCTAGCTATGTTGTTCAAACTTTTGTTTTTGTGTTTGGTTGGAGAATGTTTCAGTCAAGATATATATGCTCTCATTAGAATGTTATATGTCATTGGGCAATGGAGTCAGTGGTCCTTTAACTGTTTTGAGGTGCTGTGTGATGCTGTAGTGAAGCTGCAGAGCAAGGTTAGTGTCTGAGAAACAAACGTTCATAAAGTGATTTGGTGGATTGTGTCCAGTTTATGCAAGGCAATCAAGAATCTTACAGTAAACTGCTAGAGAAAGACAGTGAGAATATTGACCTAGGAGCATTTAAGAATTTCTAGGTAATATTCATACATATAGAATTACCAGCTACATGAGCAATTAAGAATTCATGTCCATGGTTAATTCTGAAGACAAACATTTACAGCAGTAAAAATTGAGTACAAGGTGTAGTAAAACAAATCCTGCACTATTCTTTTTCTTTACTACTAGTTTAGTGTAACATGAATATGATTTGATAAACATAAGAAAGACAAGAACAGAGATTAAGGAAAAAACTTGTTATTCCATCAGACAGCACAGGAATTCTGCATCAACACATGAATCCTCAGCCAAACACCATAGTTCCGGGAAATCACTGAGCTGATCTAGCTCTTTGTATTAAACAATTCTAAAAAAGAGTATACATGCCTCAGAGTGAAAAAATTACCAACCCCTTATGTGTTACTAAGGGGAGTATATATACAAAGTTTACATAAGAAAATATCTGAATGGAGAGTAAATGCTTCATTAGTAGCATGCCAACCGCTGGAGTGTAGTAGCTGAGAAAGTTAATGCTGTAATAACTTTTGTTGCCTTAGCTGTCAAAAATGGTCAGAGCCTGTTGACTTGGTGGCAGTTGGAGTCGGCTGAGGGTACGCTGTCAAAATTTGCGCATTTCTTTACCTTTTGGGCTAGCCGTCGTTGTCTATGTGCTGAGTCACATTTCAGCTGTTTTAAATGCTGACTTTATCATGCTGTTTGTCTTGTAGTGACCTGGAGCTAGTAGTGACCGAACAGCTGAAGCTACCGTGGCAGAATTTGAAGCATTGCTTGCCACCAATCCTCTTTTGGCATTTGATGCCTCCTAATCTTTATCAAGGTCTCATCGGCCTCTGTATATCTGTAGAAATTAGGAGGAGTCTCAAAAAGATGATTCACTTCATTCTCAATAAAGAACAGGCCTTCCAATTTGTCATACAAGCTCTGTCCTGAGGGAGGTCCTGTTTGTTCAGATGTACTGCCAGATGCAGTAATCTGATTCTCAATGTATGTTGCCATTCTGTTGGCAAATTGATCCCGGGAGACTAGTTTTCCTGCACCAGTTAGGAGGCTGGGCAGGCCTTTTTCTTGCAGCACTGCCAACTTGACTTTGAATTCCTCCACATCTGTTGTGATCTCATAGCACTTCCTCTCCACAGTTTGTACATAGTTCCTGAGAGTTAGCACCTTCTTGGCAGTGAGGACAGCCTCTGTTCTGTTGGGAATGCCTATGGCTGCCAGTTCCTCCTTTTCCTGCCTGTTCAGGAAGTCTATCATTCTGTTGGCCTGCTCTGGTCTGTTTTGCAGCAGTGTTTTGGCCTTATTGATTTCTGTTTGTGCTTGGCCCAACAAGTCCATCTGTTCATGCATTGTTTTTATTGATCTCCATTGTTGAGTGATGGATTGGCCTATTTTGGCCCATAGAATCCTCCTTATGTCGGCCATGGCAGTTTCCAGATTTAGCTCTTTCTCTAAGGCCTTTATCTTATCCTTTAGGGCCTTTATCTCTCTGCCCTGTTCTGCCACAGTTACCTTCGACTTGTCATATTTGGCATCCAGTTCTGCCAATTTTTCCTTGGCCTTCTTTATTTCATTGGCCTGGAGCTCCATTTCTTTGATGGCCTTGGTCAATTCCTCTACACTTTTGCTGGTTTCTGGTGTTGTTGTTGTTCCTGCTGCTTCTGTTGTGGGGGCCACTGCTGCCCCTGAAGTTGTTGCTGTTGTTGAAGTAGTTGGAGGAGCTTGGGAAGTGGATTCTCCCTGTTTATCTTGCAATGCTCCTTCCAGCTCTTTCTCCAAATCCCTGATCCTCTGGTCTTTTTGCATTAAGAGGTCTAATTGGTCATCAACCTGTTTTTGCTTTTGAAGCTCTGCGGTTTGAGGGTGCTCTGTGGGCTGCAGCTTCAACCTTTTCTTTAATGCATTGAGGTCATCATCTTTCTTCTTCATAAGGGCCTTCACACCCTTTGGATCACTAGGATCATGTCCTAGATCAATGATGATCTCCTCAAGAGACTTTATTCTATTGTCTTTGGCCAGAGAGGACATTCTCTCAAAGTCCAACTGTGTATTGGTGTTTTTCAGGGACTCTTTCAGCTCATGTGCCATGGTGGCCTTCTCCACCAAGGTTGCATAGACCATCTCCCCAGCCTGTTTATGGAGTTCAATCTGGTCCATGGGATGTATATCTCTGGCTAGGACCTCCACCCTTGTCTTTACAAAATCTGCAGCTGACTTAGGCTGCGGCCCTTTGGGCTTAAAATGGCTGAGGAGCAATTTTTCCTCCTGAATGTCATATACCGACATTAGCCTTTCTTGCTGGGCTGGGGTTGCATCAAGAAAATGTTTATAAACCTCTACCCTCAGCAGATCATTCTGAGCTTTTATTTGTTTGAAAGAAGCCTTAGTGCTCTTGGGCTTCTTGCTCTGCTGGGAAGAGGAGGACACCTCTAAGCCAAGTTGTAAACCTTGCTCCTGCTGAAAGGAGCTTGTTCCTGTGTGCTGGCTGCCCTCCCTGTTTTTCCTTGAGCTGTCAAGGAATTCTTCAGTGATGTCTTCCACCTCTGGGGAGTCTAGCCTTTGCCTTTTGGCTTCTGGTTGCTGGGAGGATCCACTAAGAGGAGTGGACTCTTCTCTATCTCTTTTTGTACCCCTTTCCTCATGTGCTGGGGTCTGCAAACAAGGAGCAGTCAATGGCTCAGTCTGTGGTGGTGGTGTTTGCATTATTGGAGCTGCTGGCAGCCCAGTTTGTGGCAGGACAGTTTGCCCTTGCTGCTATTCTGGCTGTTGTTCTGTTTGTTGCTCTGTTTGCTGCTCTGTTACAGGGGCAGGCTTTTCTTTCACTGCTTCCTCCTCTGCACCCATTATGCCTTTGCCTTTGTCTGTCGCCGGTGCTGATGTAGAGGGTGCCTGTGGTGCAGTCCTTGTGGCCGAGGTCCCTTCTCCTGCTGAGTGAGGCCGTTTGAGGGGTACCTGCTGCACAGAGTCTAGGTCAATGGTCTTTTCAAGCTCCTTCATATTCTTTAGCATTATTTCTTCTTCAGTTAGCTTTTCAACTAAAGTACCCTGTAGCCATTCTTGTTGGTTGGCATATCTCTCAATATGTGGGTATTGACAATGCCTATAACCTAGTAGTCTGTATTTGGTTCTTCTTGCAGTGATGAAGCCCTCAGGGTCATAAGGGACCCACCGGAAACTGTATGATAGTTTATATTTGTCCTTGAGGATGAGGTCAGCATCTTCCCATCCTTCTTTTTTATTCATGATGAATGGGCCCAACTGATGTTTGAACTTGAGGTGAGCCTTCTTCCTGGAGCTGTGGAAATGGGTGAGGTCAGACTGAATCAATTGCCTATAATATTCCGAGGCAAATATCCTCATGGGCACATACTTTGGGAGTCTGAAAGGACAGAGCTCACAGCCATAGACCCTGATGACTGTGTGTTCCTCATATAGGTACCAATCACCTATTTTACATTTTTTGGAAAGCTGCAGAGCCTTCTGTATCTCTGTTGACATTCTGGGAGGAGGGGACCTCATTAATAGGCAAGAGACTGGATATACAAATTGGTCAACAAACTCACAATAGGAATAGGGCGAGTTTGTGACATTGTGATAGACAGAGGTCCAGAAGATGACAGATCTTCTTTCCCCTCTATAATCCAGCTTTTTGATATAGCATGGAAAAGCCTCAGACTGATAATACATAAAGAGATGATAAATATAGGCCGAGTACTTGAAGACACCCTGCCTGTCCACTTTGCTCAGCTGATCATGAATCTTATTAGCAATGAACTTGGCAAAGTTGTATTTGCGGGCAGGGGGTTGGCCTGGGCTGTAAACAGCCAGCAATACTAGCATGGTTTGATCCACATGCTCACTGGTGTTGTACCCCAGCACATAAGCAATCATGTCCAGGAGTAATCTGCCTACTTCAGTGAAGTGGACATTTAAATAAGGAGGTGGCCCTGCAGGCTGGCACTCAGGTCTCATGAATGTCCTGGTGACCCTTTGAATCTCCTCACTGGTCATTTTGGTACCAGTGTCCAGCAGATAGTTCATAGAGAATGGGAACAACAGCTCTGTCTGGTCAAAATGTAGCATTTTGTTGATGGTCTCAGGATTAATGTAGAAAAGGACCCTCCCAGATGGGGTGCTGATGGCCCTGTGGTGCACATCATAGTTTTCAGCACATAGGCGAATGATTTCAGGAAACACATTTACAGAGGGGAGACAATAGTATGGCAGGTTTGACTCCCAGATGCCATATGTATCATGACCAATTAGGTAGTCCTCTCTCAACTGTCTGAAGGTTTGCAGAAAATCTCTGTTTCCCACATAGTCTTCAATAAGGTAGTCCTGGTCAGCAAGAGATAAAGACTGCAGGTCTTTATTGGGTGGATTTAATGGAGCAACACTGAGAGCTGTGGGTGCAGGGGCAGCCATTGTATGGTTTGATTTTGAGTGATATGAGTGCACTGGTTTGCAAAGCTTTTAAGAGCTTAAGTGATAGGCCAACTGTGGACAAAGTCTGAAATGCTTTTTTATAGTGAAAAAACAGGCTTGCTTCTGCAGTCTTGGTAGGTTCACAGAGATTGTGAATTGCTAGGGGTGAATTGCAGAGGGTGAGTGAGATTTACTTTGGTGGAAAAAATGCTGTTGGTCTGCACCCGGCAAAAGGGAACAATGTCGGGCACCTCAAAGATAATTTCACAATTTTTGGCTCGCGAATTGACTGTTTCAATGCTGAATTTGTGGTTCTGGGGGTAAGCAGGTTAGCTTGGCTCACTTTAGATAGTAGGTGCAGAGTTTATATGGAACTCAACAGGTATTTTAATGGCAATTTACAGAGAAATGGTATGCATGGGTGAAAATGGGGAATTACGGTGAATACCTGGATAGAACGCTTAAACAGCCTGCGGGCCGAACTCTGAAGGTTGACTTGACGAATAGGAACAGTTGCAATTTGAATTTGGAGGCCTGAAGGTGCTTTGGCAATTGCAACGGCTATCTCTTCCTTTACGCGAAAATGACATAAAAACTGCCCAAAACGTGACTTTAACGACAAAATTCGGAAAAAATAGGTAATTGGCGCCTTTCCGCCGATGACGTCAGCATGACGTCATGGCGGGCCCGGGTACGGAGGATGACGTGGCTGCTGAGGTGTAGGCCAGGGTGGCAGGACATGGTGGCGGGTGGATGAGGTGGCAGGGCTACGTGGAGGGCCACACGGCGCGGGGGCGGGGGAGGGCGCTACGTCATGCTGACGTATTGATGACGCAAGGGGGAGGCGGTAACGGGATGGTGGTAAGCGGGTTCCCCGCACCACCTTTGGGCAAAGGCGGTATCGGGGAGGGGGGCTCCGAACAACCCCACCGCCTGCCACGCGTCCCTTGTACGGGGCGGAAAACCACTTTCCCCGGACGCTAAAGGTCGGTAGGTCGGGGAGCGAAAATGACCGCCCACCGTCAGATCTGGGCGGCGGAGATCGGACGGCTGGCGGGTCCTCCGACGGATCGTGCAGGTTGGGGGGTCCCGCTGGCCTATTAAAATATTCAATTAAATATTTTTGGGCGGAGAACCTTAGGGTTAAGGATTTTCGCATGTATTTTCGGGATTTTTGGGTTTTTCAAGGGTTTTATAAGGAAAAAGGGGTTTAGGAGTGGGTTTAGCAGGGGGAAAGGGGTTTTCTATGGCATTTTTGAGCAGAGGGAAGGTGAGGGCTTAGGGGAAAGGTTGTTGCTCATAACCAGAGGTTAGAGCAACCCCAAGACAGGGTTGACCACAGCCCCTGGTGGACTGAAGTCTCCCTAAACAACTTATTTAGCTATAGTGCCAAGGGGAGGGATATTTATACCATGTTTGGGGTTTATACACCATGGTGTTATAATAGTAGGGAAAGGGCAGTTTAGTGGATTTAGATAATAGAAGTTAGGGGTTAATGTGAATGAGGAAAGTGAATGAGGAGTGATTTCATCAAATGTATTTGAAAGTCACTTAGTTTAGGGAGTAGATCAAAATGAAAAGATTTTTAGACAAGAAATGTGGCTTTTAAAGGAACAAGAACCATCATAAAACCTCAGATCTTCTCACCAATCTCAAATAGATGAAGGGATGTTAGTAATGAGAGTGAAAGGGGAAATTTGGGAAGTTAGACATGCTTCCTTGCTTTGCTGCAACCTGATGGAGAAGAGGAGCTTCTCAACCATTGATTTTCCTTTGTGGATATTTCAGCACACATTTATTTGCAAGGAATGATATTTCTGCAACCCCAACTGCCTACCCATCTACTTGCCTAGCATTTTTTGTTTCTTCTTGGAGGGTGCACTTGGACTTGCAGACCCTTATTTGCCTTTTCTTTTCTTTGGCCTTTTCCTTTTGATTTTCTATTTAATTCTGCCCTTATTGCTTCCAAGGTCCCAGATTAAGCAGTTGGGAACCTTAGTCCTCTACCTAAGCTACTTGTCTGCCAAGATTAAACAGTTTGGACAACTTCTTTCTCTATTCTACAACTGAAAATTTAAAACATGGCATGATCCAGATTAGGCTGTTGGACCATCCATCAAAATTGAGACAACGTCAAGCTATATACACAGATTGTTTTCTCTTGGAAATATGTGATCTTTGCATGATCAAAGCAGAGCATATTTGGAACTTTTTATTGTCAATCATGAAATATGAAACCTATTGGTATAGGTAGCTAACAGCACCTACTATCCCCTCCAAGATTGCGGCATAGACGAATCAACGCACTCCTGCACCTGGCCCGGTGCCCTCGACTCAACTGACAGCAGCTGTGACTCACTGTTCGCCCTCTCCACCAGTCACCAAATCACGGGCAGCAGCAGAAGCCGCAAAAGCTTTGGGTACATCTCTATCCTCTCCCTTCTCATGTATTTCGCTCTGCTCCTCCATGCATGTACCATCTATATCTGCTGCACATTGCACATTGCCATCCTCTCCTATTATGGCACCTCCTGCTCCTTCCTTGCCCTCTCCTCCTTCACACCCTTCTCCTCCCTCCTCACCTCGAGAATCAAAGGCCCATGGCTATAACCTGCACCCTCGCATCTCCACCCGGGATCCCCCTCTACAATTTTTTGGATTGGGTCTTACCATACCTGGTACATCCTCCTTGACATCCAGTGGGCGAAAATCTGACCTTTCAAAGGCTATCCGACAGGCTGGAGCTGAAGTAGCCTCTAGTCGTCAATCTACTATAGATGGGGTTCTTAGAGCAGTGAACACCCCTGTCAGCGTGCCCCCATGAAGTGCCTCACCTTCAATTGCAGAGGCTTGGCTAGTGCCTCAAAGAAACTAGCCTTGCGAAGGCTTTTTGAGATTATTCCTACTGACATCATTCTGCTTCAAGAGACTCTTGGCCCGGCTGATCTCATCTCTGATTCATTAAACAATATGTGCCCGGGGTGGATATTTTTTGCCATCGACTCTGCTGGTCGATCTGGAGGTCTCACTATTGGGTACAACCCAAAAACCATCAAAGTTAATGCATCCTGAGGAGGCCGAGGGTACATGGGTATTGATCTTTATACAGCTGAACTGGGGATCAACCTTCGGGTAATTAACATATACAGTCCTTTTCAGTAAAGGGAACAGTTTTGGCATCATCTACTTGGACTTTCAATTGTTTCTCAGGAGAATATCATCATTGGAGGAGATCTAAATTTCTCTCTGGGCCATGGTGAATCCTGGGGATCCATGGCACAGGTCGACTCGATCACGGGGTATATGACAGATCTAATGGAAAGGCACAACCTGATTGATGTCCCCATGAACAAACCTCTCCCCACTTGGTGGAATAGAAGGGTGGGCGAGGCAGCCCTAGCCTACAGACTGGACAGATTTATCATGAAAGGATCCCTTATACAGCAATTGCATCAATATAAACAATGGGTTGGAGCTAGTTGCATATCGAATCACTCCCCGGTATACTTGGAGATATTGGGTCCTTTCCAAAAACCAAAAGCCCCCTTTAAGTTTAGTCACACATGGCTTCAAGAACCATCTTATATACGAATGATCTTGGACTTCTGGGCTGCGAATCTGATTGACAGATCAGAAACATTAGCAAAATGATTTTGCTCCAATCTAGCGCATCTTAAGCATTTGTCCATCAAGTGGGCAAAAGAGAAGTATCAGCAGGAAAATACGGCTCTACTGAACATCGAAACTGAGCTCTGCACACTGATGGATGAAAAAGGTATGGGGTTTGTTACGGCAGAAGATAAATCCCACCTGATGGCTCTTGAAAGACAGAAGTCTCAGATATTGAAAGACAGAGAGGAATCTATTCGTCTGCGCAGCAGAGCTATATGGTTAAAGGCAGGGGATGAAAACACCCGGTTTTTTCACAATTATGCACAGGGCAGGAAGGTCACCAACACTATATGGAGCATGCCGAATCCAGAAGGAGGTGTGGCTGACACATTTAGCAAACTCTCTCACCTGGGATCAACACATTTCAGGAATCTCTATAAAAACCCTCCAGGATCGACTCTTGCTGACATTATAAATATTGCTGGTCATTTCCCCAGATTTGTAAATGGGGATGAAGCAGAGGCACTATTTGATCCAGTGACTCCTGGGGAGCTAGAGGGCACCTTGAAATGGTTCAAAAAGGATAAAAGCCCAGGTCCAGATGGGTGGACCATAGAATTCTACCTGGCGTTCTACGAGCTTCTCAGCAATGACCTGCTAAGAGTCGTGGAGGAATGTCGGATATCCGGAACAATGTATAATGCTATCAACACGACTTTTATCGCCCTCATCCCCAAATTGGACTCCCCATCCTCCTTTGATGACTACAGACCCATCTCACTTTGCAACTGCCTCTATAAGATCATCTCCAAGATCATTGCCAATCGTCTCCGCCCAATCCTATCTCGACATATTGCTCCTCAACAATTTGCTTTCCTTGAGCACTGCCAGATTCATGAAGCTATTGGCTCGGCCAGGAAGCCATCCACTCCATTTGGAACAAACACCTAAAGGCCATCACCCTTAAGATAGACCTGGCTAAGGCTTTTGACCGTGTCAGTTGGCTATATATTAAGATGATTCTCATACACTTGGGGTTCCCCCACAACTTCATCACATGGATCATGGCTTGTATCACCACCCCTACCTTTAGTGTGCTCATCAATGGATCTGCGTCGCATTTCTTCCACTCTGAAAGAGGGCTCAGACAGGGCTGCCCCCTATCACCACTTCTTTTTTTGATTTTCATGGATGGCCTCAGTCAGTTGATTGCATCAGCTAAGAGGGTGGGTGATCTTGGTGGTCTCAAGATATCAGAGGACTGCTATCTCAGTCATCTCTTGTTTGTGGACGATGTTATCATTTTTCTTTATGGCAGTATCAGGGACTCCCACACCTTCTCAAAGATCCTATCCCTCTTCTCATCTGCCACTGGCATGCTAGCAAATCACTCAAAATCCTCCATCATATATACTTGCACATCCATCCAAGAGTCCCAATATGCGCACCGCCTGTTTCCCTATGGAATCACCCCGCTTGATCGGGGTCTAAAATATCTAGGTTACTGGATAAAGCCTGTTGCTCAGAAAATTGCAGATTGGACTTGGCTAGTAACAAAACTGGAGAAGCGGTTAAAAATTTGGAGCCACAGATACTTATCAAAAGCTGGCAGGCTTGTACTGGTAAAATCTGTCCTTGAGGCCACACCTATTTATTGGATGGCTCTTGCCTGGATTCCTAGGAACATCTTGGTCAGGCTACATCAAATATGTAACAGATTTCTATGGAATGGGAACCAAGACAAGAGGATTTTTTCCTGGGTGGCCTGGAACAGGATAGCTGTGCCTAAGAAATGGGGAGGTTGGGGCCTAAAAGACCTGCCTCTATTTGCCCAGGCACTTGCTGCAAAAATGGGGTGGACATTGATCACGGGACAAAATCTTTGGACGAGCATTACTTATCATAAATATATCTAGCCAATGAATATCATGGAATGGATTCGGCTCCCAAATTGGCCCAAAAATGGCATCTCTACAGTCTGGAAGGCACTACTACATTCACTGCCTCTTATCAGGGACAATTTGATCTGGAGAATAAATAATGGACAATCAGCCCGCATAGGTATTGACCCATGGATTGGGAGCGGTGGACGACATCGTTTAACCAGGAATCTTATACAGCATATACATGCCCAAAACATCAAGGTCATGGCAGATATAGCAGACCCTCACAATACCACCATTCTTGCCCAAGGATGGATGTCCGCACAGCACCTCAATCTGCCCCATTGCTGGCACCACGAATGGACTGAATATATCACAGCACTCCTAGAATCTCACATAAGGATAAAAGAGGGACCGGATCAACTTATTTGGAACCAATCAGACAGCGGTACCTATACTCCAAAAGAGGGCTACCAAGTGTTGATTTCTCACAAAGTTCCTGACATGATTACTTTCTGGTGGAAGGCCATTTGGAAGCTTACAGCGCCACCGCGGGCCAAATTATTTTTCTGGTGCATACTAAAAAACAAAGTCCCCACAGCGGAGAACCTTATGCACCGAGCCATTCACGGGCCTACCTGGTGCTCGTTGTGTAAAAACGATGTTGAATCGACGATACATCTCTTTCTGAAGTGCACGGCCCTGAAGGAAATATGGCATAGCATATCATCAGTAATCCACTTCACGGGCACCTGGGAGGGCGACGATCTAAACAGAGTCTGGGAAGACTGGTATCAATGGAACAGGGGCTCCAAAATACAAAGTCTGCCTCTTATCATTAGCTGGCAACTATGGTTGACGCGGAATCGTATCATTTTTTATGGAAAAATCGCAAACTGGCCGCACATATATGCTCGCATTATAACTGTCTATAATGAAATGTCGGAACCACCTCAACCTCGTGCCAGAAGGCCCCGTGACCCGCCTATCATTGATAAAAATACCCCATGGGCGTACTTTGACGGTGCGGCCCAACAGTAGGGATGTGGCGGAGGATTTATCCTCTACATAAACGATCAGCACTATTATAAAGTAAAATTGGGATTGGGGACTAGATCAAACAATTATGTTGAACTCATTACTCTTCGTCACCTCATGCATTTCTCGTTGGGCCACAATTGCATGAACATACATATATTCGGCGACTCAAAGATCATCATAGATTGGTTTAATGCTTCAACTGAATGTCACACACACACACTCAGCAATATACTGGATGAAATAAATATCATGAAGGTACATTTTAATGACATTACTTGTACTCATATTTACAGGGAACACAACTGCAGTGCCGACGAACTATCCAAGGCGGCCACGTCACTACCTCGAGGAGAGTGGATGATCCAGGAGTAGAGAGGGTCAAATGCTTTTCAATATTATCATCGGCCTTATATAGACCCTCAATACCACAGGGCGGACAGCCCATGATCTGAATATGATATAAACTGTACAGGTTTTTTGATTACATTTTGACGGAAAGTATATAACCGGCCCTGCGTGGCAATATGTATATAATCTAAACAAAAACTAAATGATCATCCTGCATGATGAACTGGTTATCTATGCTGATATATATGTCATCTATTTTTCTGAGCCATCAAGCTGACCAGACTATAGCATATGCATTCAGGTGCATCTACAATATGTAATTTTTCAAAGTATAATGAAAGATTACGATTTTTCCAAGGGAAAAAAAAGGATATACACCAAGAAAAAACCCTATATAAAGAAGAAATGAATCAGACCATATCTTGTAATGCATTGGATGGAATTACCACTCCTCAAACTAAAGATATAAGGACACATCAAGAAGAAAAAGGTAATAGTGTGTATTGATTTAGGCAATACCCATAATTTTATTCATTGTAAGATAGCTAAGGAATTGAATTGCTTCCTATATCCAGCACCAGAGTGTCAAGTAATGGTTTCAAGTGGAGGAACCATAAATTGCTCTAGAAAGTGCCACAATATCAAGCTATCCATGGGAGAATATGTATTGAATATCCCAATGCTTTCCATTCCACTGGGTGGTGCTGATGTACTAAGAGTCCAATGGCTAAAATTCTTGGGTACAATAGCTTTTAATTTTCAAGATTTTTTCATGAGATTTTGTTTGGAAGGAAAGGAAGTTGAATATAGGGGTATCGCGGGGAAACTGGGAAATATAATCAACTCTAACGGAATGACAAAGCTTGTAAGGAAATATCAACGAGGCGTAATTGCACAATTATGTTCGCTAGAGGTTCCCACATCAAAATCATCGATTTCTCCAGATCTACAAAAAGTATTGGACAATCATTCCAAGGTATTTGAGACTCCCAAAGGCCTCCCACCTATTCGTGATCATGATCATGCTATTCATTTGATTCCAGGAAGTGTTCCTCCAAACATCAGGCCTTACAGATATCCCTATGCCCAAAGGAGTGAAATTGAACGTATGGTTGCAAAAATGCTAGAGGCTGGTATAATTAACCTAGTCAAAGTTCTTTCTCTGCTCTAGTAGTATTGGTGCACAAGAAGGATGGATCATGGCACATGTGTCCATATTATAAGGAGCTCAACAAGATCATTGTTAAATATAAATTTCCCATTCCTTTCATTGATGAATTACTGGATGAATTGCATGGATCAATTTACTTCACCAATTGGAACTTCATTCAAGATATCATCAAATCAGAATGAAGACTGAAGACATTCCGAAAACAACATTTAGAACTCACGAGGGTCATTATGAATTTTGGTCATGCCTTTTGGCCTTACCAATGCACCTTCTACATTTCAAGGTTTGATGAATTCCATTTCCAAACCCTTCCTTAGAAAATTTGTGTTAGTATTTTTTGATGATATACTAATCTACAAGTCTTAGAAGGATCATGTTCAACATGTTGACAGGGTGCTCAAACTATTGGAGGAGAAACAATCATATGAAAAAAGCTCCAAATGTTTCTTTGGAGTACAAGAGGTGGAATATCTGGGTCATATTGTATCTCATGAAGGTGTTAAGGTAGACCCTAGCAAAATTAAAGCCATTAAGGAACGGAAAATCCCCACATCCATAAAGCATATGTGAGGATTTCTCGGGTTGACACGGTATTATCGCAAGTTTGTTAAGAATTATGGGAGAATAGCAGCACCTCTAAAAACATTATTGAAGAAAGATGCATTTTCATGGACTCTAGAAGCAACAAAGGCCTTTGAACATCTTAAAGAGGCAATGTGCCAAGCGCTGGTCTTAGCTACACCAGACTTCATAAAAACCTCTATTGTGGAATGTGATGCCTTAGGAAATGGAATTGGTGTTGTTTTATTGCAATAAGAAAGACCCATTTCTTTCGAAATTCGTCCAATCAAAGGAAAGTATTTACAAAAAGCTATTTATGAGAAGGAAATGTTGGCAATACTACATGCACTTAAGAAATGGCGACCATACCTAATGGGAAGACACTTCAAGGTAAAAATGGATCATGATAGTCTTAAATACTTCTTAGAACAAAGATTATGTTCAGAAGAGAAGCAAAAATTGATCCGGATTTAAGCAGGAACGCAATAGATTACAGAGATAACCATAAATACAGAGATGCGATAACCATAAAAACAGAGATAACCATAAACATAGATATGCAGCGGGAATAATACTTTACTTCATTAATGTAGAATATTGAAATATTCTTACAAACAGTAATGGAAATAACCCAGCTAGGGCGATGGTAGCTTATCTCTGAGAAGAGATGTGGTGGCTACATGCCTCTGAAATGTCTTACAATGAGGCTCGAAGGCCTATTTATTGTTGAGAAACAGTGGAAAAACCCTTAACATTCCAAAACCTAACCCTAGAAGATGAAACGCCAAACTATGGGCCCCGTTTGGGGTAAGTTGGTACATCAACTTCCCGGGGTCGTAACTTTGGCATACGATCTCCGTTTGACGCATACAATAGCTCGTTAGAAAGATCTATCCGAGCACTACCATTGTTGGAACCTCAAAATGGCTCCGGAAGTTCAGGACCCGAAAAAGTACTAAAAATAGTAAGTTGTGCTACAATTAAGGAAACTGAAAATGCTGAGAAGAACAATGGTGGGGGTCCAGGTGGGCTTGGCAGGTGGCCACAAAGATCCACCTGGATCATTCCTCCCCCCTTAGGAAGCAATGATCCCCATTGCGTTGAGTTCCTCCATGAGATGAGGAAACTTTTGCTGAACTTGGTCCCTGGTGAACCACTTGCCCTGGTGAAGGAATTGGCCTGCTTTGACAACTCGATATAGTTGGATATTCTGTTGGCGAGTGTTCTTGATCTGTGTGTCCATGATCCGATCAGTTGCAGCCTGTTCCATGCAATCTGGGTTTAATTCTGTGGGTGTGAGCTGCTCTGCAATGTCGGATGTGTCTAGCAATGGTGGAAAGTATGGCCGAAGGCGATCCACATTGAACACTGGGTGTAGGCCAAGGAATGGGGGAATGCTGAGCTCAAATGAATTGTCCCCCACAGCCTTAGTAATGGTGTAAGGACCATATCGGAGTGGTCTCAGTTTCCGATAGGCTCCAGTAAGGCGTTCCTTTTGCAGATGCAACCAGACTTTGTCGCCCACCTGAAACTTGTGTGGCACTCGGTGTTGATCATGTCACTGCTTGTACTTGGCATTTGATTTCTCCAGAATGTCATGGACCTGCTGGCGAATATGTTGGATGCGCTCAATGAAGCTGGTTGCCTTATCTGTTTCGGACTGGACATGAGCTAAAGTTGTGTGAGTAGCTGCAAGTGGCAGGGCCACATCAATGGGGCATAGTGGTTGGAATCCCAAGCCCACCTGAAAAGGGTTGTGGCCAGTCGAGCTGTGAAGAGCTCGATTGTAGTTGTGCTGAACATAGGGGAGGCTCTCATCCCATGTGCGTGGATGCTTTGAGTTGTACATGCGCAGAATGTGTACAATCATTCGATTGACAACCTCAGTATGGCCATCAGTTTGAGGATGGAAGGCTGTGGACTTAGTGAGTTTGGTGTCCAGCATTGACCAGAGACTGGACCAAAATGTACTGAGGAACCGACTGTCCCGATCTGAGATGATAGACGGTGGGATCCCAAAGTGCACCCACACTCGTTCAAAGAAGAGTTTAGCAGTGGCTTCTGCTGTGATATTCTTCTTGCAGGCCGCCATAATGGCCATCTTCGAGAACCTATCGACGACCACAAAAACACAATCATTTCCATGCTTGGTGGAAGGAAGCCCTGACATGTAATCCATGGAGATGGATTCCCAAGGTCGACTAGGGGTAGGCAACGGGGTATAGAGGCCTTGCTTCTTGATGGTTGGTTTGGCAATGGCACAGGCAGTACATGATCTGATGTACTTCCCGACATCCTGTCGAAGATTTGGCCAATAGAAATACTTTTGTAGTACTGCCTCTGTTTTCTCAACCCCGAAATGTCCAGTAGCCCGACTGTAGTGTGCTTCCCAAATCATCTTAGCACGCTCGCTTGAAGGAACACAAAGATGACCCAGGTGGCATAATAGTGCACCTTGGAGGTGAAAATCTGGAACATGCTGACCCCCCAAGAGTGTCTGGTATGTGTGGCCAAATTCTCGGTCACTTTTGTAGAGAAGTGGCCAATCAGAAGTCTCGTGCCCACAAGAGTTGAGCACAGTGGTTAACGCCATGATTGGTGGTCGACTGAGGCAATCTGCAACATGATTGGTGCAGCCCTTCTTGTACTTGATGTTCAGATGGAACTGTTGCAGATATGTAGACCACTTCTGATGGCGATCATTCTGCAATTTTCCTTGGGTCTGTATGAACTGCAGGGGTCGGTGGTCTGTGTGGATGACCGTTTCCTTCCCCAAAATGTAATGCTTCCATTGTCGGCAGGCCTGTACAATGGAGTACATCTCTTTATCATAGGTTGGATACTTCTGGACTGTGTCTGAAAGTGTTTCACTGTGATATGCCACTGGATGCCCATGTTGAGTAAGGACTGCCCCAATAGCATAGTCAGAGGCATCCGTCTCGACCTCAAATGGTTGTTGTAAATCTGGTAATGTGAGCACTGGTGCCGTGCAAAGGCGATCTTTCAATTCTATGAATGCCTTCTGTTGAGATTCAGACCAAAAGAATTTCGCTTTCGCTCCTCCCTTGGTGACTTGACTCAAGGGCCAAGCGATATGAGAAAACCCCAACACGAACCTGCGATAGAAGTTGGCAAGGCCTAGAAAGCTGCGGAGCTCTGTCAGAGTGGTCGAGGCTGGCCAATCCCGAATGACTTGGATCTTGGCCGGATCCACATGCACCCCCTGTTCATCAATAATGTATCCCAGATACTGAACCTGGGTCATGCCAAAAGTGCATTTCCCCAAATTGGCACACAGCTTGTGTTGTCGCAGTGTTTGAAGAACCTGCCGGATGTGGTGGAGGTGCTCTTCCCAACTCTGGTTGAAGATCAGAATGTCATCCAAGTAAACCACTACAAATGAGTTGGTGAATGGCCGCAAGATGTCATCCATTAGCCTCATGAAGGTTGCAGGAGCATTCGTCAATCCGAAAGGCATGACCAACCATTCGAAGAGGCCCTCCTTGGCTTTGAAGGCAGTCTTCCACACATCAGAGGGTTCGATCGGTACCTGGTGATATCCTGACTTCAGATCGATCTTGCTGAAGTACTTTGCCCCCTTTAGTTGGTCCAAGAGGTCATCAATCCGTGGGATCGGGTACCTATTACGAACAGTGATCTTGTTCAACGCCCGATAGTCAATACAGAGTCTCCAAGTCCCATCCTTCTTCTGTACCAACACGATCGGGCTCCCACAAGGCGATGAGCTCGGACGGATGTGACCTTTCTGCAGCAACTCCTGAATCTACCTCTTGATTTCATCGTTCTCTAGAACCGAACGCCGATAAATTGGTCCATTGGGTAGCGGCGCACCTGGGGTTAGATCGATGGAGTGCTTGACCTGACAATGCAGAGGAACCCCTGCGGGGGAGGTGAAGATGTCCTCGTACTCCTTCACGACCTTATCCATCTGTAGTTGCCGTGCGGAGGGGTCCTGTCTGGAGGTCATGGCCACCAGCTTCTTCTTTCCTTGAGGGCGTATCATCAGGAAAACAAACTTCCCAGTCTTGGAAATGAGCTTACTACATTGTTTTGCAGTAATCAAGGAGATGGCGGTAGGCGGTGCTACCTCTGGTATCCTGTACAACTTATTCCCCAATGTAACAATAACAGCCCGGGGCCTTGATTCATACACAGCATGTCGCTTCCACAAGTATGGTTGTCCTAATAATACATCACAAACTTCAAGGGGAGTGATGTCACACAATACCTCATCCGTGAAGGGCTTGATGTTGTACGGAAGGCGACATTGTTGGCTCACGCGAAGATCCCGTCCTTGGTGAAGCCACCCGATGGTGTATGGTTGTGGGTGTGCTGTGGTCGGTAAGCCCAACCGCTTCACGACCTCCGCCGAAATGAGGTTCTTTTGGCTCCCGCTATCGACAATGAACTATAGCGGGGAGCCCTTTACCCACATCTGGGAGTGGAAGAGACGCTCCTCCTCCTCTGGATCTTCGGGTTCACTTTTCTGGATCTTGGCGGTAGCAATAGTGGCATTGGGATCCGCATCAATGATCTGCTTCCCTTTTTCATTCCCCTTGTCGAGTTCTGACTCAGAGTCGGAATAGGTATCTGATTTTGGACCCTTTAGCTCGGCCACCAGTGACTGCTTGGCCCGACACTCACTGGTGTTGTGAGTGGAGCTCTTATGGAACTCACACCATTTTCCCGTGTCCTTTTTCGTCTTCGCGGTGCCGTTCTTTGTCTGCAGCTTTGGCGGGTTGTCTTGGGCTGCCCCGCCTTGGCTTTGCCCTTTGTTCTGCGTTTTAGGGGCACCTTTCCCTTGCTTCGGAGTCGCAGATCCAAAGTCTCGCTTCTTTTGTTTAAACTTCTGCTCGACCTTGACGGCATATCGGTATGCTGTGCCGAGCGAGGGGATGTTCAGGAATTGTATTTCTTCCTGAATGTACTTGTGCAGGCAGCCGCGGTATTTGAGTATCAAATGTTGCTCCGTATCCTTGATACCCAACTTTGTGCGAAGGTTATGGAAGAGATTGGTGAACTCCGGCACGTCTTGGTCCCTTCCCTGCCGCAGCGTGGTCCATTTTATGTATTCATCCTCATAGCTTCCGACAGGGTAGTACTGCTCCTTGATGGCATCGCGGAATGAATCCCAAGTGGGTGCGGCTGAAAATAGCGAGCCGGTAGTTTCATCCTTCTGCTCGCAGTAGGTTTCCCACCAGTCCTTGACGTGGGGGGCTGCTTTGAGAAGAGCGAAAACAATCTTTTCTCGACTTGAAAATTCATGAACAGAAAAATACCCTTCTAGCAGATTTAACCATTTATCTACCACATCTGCGTCTATTTTACCCTCGAAGATGGGGATTTCAAAATTAACTTGTACCTTAAAGGGTGTGGCATTTCTAGAGTAGCTGCTAGAAGCTGAAGCGTCGCTTCTGGGTAGCCGCTGAAGGATCTGGGCGAAATTGTCCATCATCGCGTTCCGTTGTCGCTCGAGGGCTTCTTCGAGCAAGATTTTGATAGGATCTCCTGCCCCCTCATCTTTCTTCTCGTCTGCCATGGGAGGCTGTTGGGATTTGCGAGGCTGGTCTTGTAAAGGTTCGACCAGTTCAAGCCCTAACTCCTTATATCCCGACCTCGTTGGGGACATGCAAAGAAAAACAGAGAAAAAGCAGACCGCTCTGATACCACTGATCCGGATTTAAGCAGGAACGCAATAGATTACAGAGATAACCATAAATACAGAGATGCGATAACCATAAAAACAGAGATAACCATAAACATAGATATGCAGCGGGAATAATACTTTACTTCATTAATGTAGAATACTGAAATATGCTTACAAACAGTAATGGAAATAACCCAGCTAGGGCGATGGTAGCTTATCTCTGAGAAGAGCTGTGGTGGCTACATGCCTCTGAACTCTCTTAAAATGAGGCTCGAAGGCCTATTTATTGTTGAGAAATAGTGGAAAAACCCTTAACATTCCAAAACCTAACCCTAGAAGATGAAACGCCAAACTATGGGCCCCGTTTGGGGTAAGTTGGTACATCAACTTCCCGGGGTCGTAACTTTGGCATACGATCTCCGTTTGACGCATACAATAGCTCGTTAGAAAGATCTATCTGAGCACTACTATTGTTGGAACGGGCAACATCGATCCATTCCATGGACCCATGTTGCCCCGGATTCCCCAAAAAACGTCGTTTAGGGCCTCAAAACGGCTCCGGAAGTTCAGGACTCGAAAAACTGCTAAAAATAGTAAGTTGTGCTAGAATTAAGGAAACTGAAAACACTGAGAAGAACAATGGTGGGGGTCTAGGTGGGCTTGGCAGGTGGCCACCAAGATCCACCTGGATCAAAAATGGGTCACAAAGATGTTGGGTTATGACTTTGGAATCATCTACAAAAAAGGGAAGAAAAATGTTGTGGCAGATGCACTCTCAAGAAAGGATGAAGATGTGGAAGCATTGTTTTGCACCATTTCTATTATCCAACCAAAATAGATAAAAGAAGCAAGGGATGAATGGAAGAATGACGAAGAAGTGTGGGCACTCATTCAAAAGATACAACAAGATCCCAGTACATATGATACATTTAGCTGGAAAAATGATTCGTTATGGTACAAAGATCGCTTATACCTATGTAAATTCCCAACTCAAACAAAATATTCTTATGGACTCAGGATTTTTAAAAACTTACCACAGGGTTAAGAAGGAATTTTTTTGGGATGTCCTTAAATCAGATATTCAAAAGTTTGTGGTGGAATGTTTGGTTTGCCAACAAAATAAAGTTGAAATAATTAAGACCCCAGGTCTATTAAAACCTTTATCCATTCCAAGCCAACATTAGGAGGAGGTTTAAAAGGATTTTATCACAAGTTTACCCAAGTCCGAAGGAAAGAGTGTCATCATGGTGGTAGTTGACAGACTTACCAAGTATGAACACTTTTGTGCATTATCTCATCCATTTAAAGCCAGTATAATTTCTACTGCATTTATGGAAACAATTCAAAAGCTACCTGGAAACCCAAATATTATTGTAAGTGACAGAGATCCCATTTTAACTGGAAATTTTTGGACAAAATTATTTTCTTGTCTCGGTATTGAGTTAGCTCGTAGCTCATCTTATCATCCTCAATCTGATGGGCAAACTGAGATAGTAAAAAAATGTTTGGAAGGATATTTCCGTTGCTTTGTCTTTGATAAACATACACAATGGGTCAAATGGTTGCCTCTAGCTGAATGGTGGTATAACACTTCCTTCCATACTGTAACAAAAATGACCCCATTTATGGAACTTTATGGATATCATCCACCATTCATCACATCATATTTAAGAGAAAATTCTAAGTTTCAAGCAGTGTAAGATCACATCGAGCATCAACAACAAGTTCTCCAACTCTTAAAGGATAACCTCACTTTGGCACATAATAAAATGAAAAAACAGGCATATCAATATTACAATGAAAGAAGTTTTGATGTAGATGACTAGGTATTCCTATGGCTACAACCATATAAACAAATGTCTCTCAAGCAAGCTAAGAAGGATAATAAATTATCACCAAAGTATTATGGTCCATACAAGGTGTTGCAAAAGATTGGTACTATGGCATACAAATTGGAGCTTCCTGCAGCTTCTCGAGTGCATCTAATTTTCCATCTTTCATGTTTAAAGAAGGTTATAGGTGACAAGCTCCTAGTTCAAACAATATTGCTAGAACTTGACGAGGAAGGAAAAATCATATTGGAACCTGAAGCAGCCACAAAAACAAGAACTTGACAGCTAGGAAATCAATCAATTTTGGAGTATCTCATTAAGTGGAAGAACTTACCCGCTGAAGATTCCACATGGGAGGATGAAAATTTTATATAGAAGAATCCAAAACTACTCAAGCATTGAGGACACCACTTTTTTGAAGGAGAGGGGCATGTTAGGTCCCTATGATACTAGTGATTCCCCCATTACTATTTTCATTGTAGCCCTTATTGTTAATATTGTGCCCCTATTGTCCCCATATTGTTAATAATGTGCCCCATAGAAGCCCACTATTGTTATTGTTGTGCCCTTAGATTATTATTGTTATGTCAGATTTGATTATATTGTGACCCCTTAGACTCCTAGATATAGAAAGGAGGTTTAGTCATTTGTATCATGCAAGAATTGTTCATTTGTGTAATGTAAAGGAGGTTGCCCCCTCGAAGAGGTTGATTTTGAAGTCATTGATCTATCTTTTCTATCTTTTTGTGAGCTGGTTCATAACGTCCTCACTATATTTTCCCTCTGACCTTCCATGCCCCTAAATTCACCGGAAAATGCCAAGCCTGCTATGTTCCTAACCAAAGAGCCATTATGACCCCATCTGGTGAAATCCTTTTTTCAATCGTTTCCCAATCTATTAATCAGATGATGCTAGCTCCCCCCGTGGAAAACAATACCTCATTTTCCTTAAAAGCCATCACAGAACTCTATTATAAGCTTGATTTTTCCAGAAAAGCCAAGATTTTTGATATCTTATTGCCAGAAAATGCCCAATTGCCAAAGAAGAATCCTCCATACCCTTCCTCAATCTTCCCTGATCAAGCTAAATATCATAACCATAATTTCATACATTTTGGGTTATTATTCTGATCAGTGGGTAGGTGAACCCATTCCATGGTTCCTTTCCATATTTTCCACAGATAGCAAACCATCTATTTTGTTTAATTTCAGCCAATTCCTGGGTGATAACATTCATGAGCAGTTTCTGAAATTTCCAACAGAACAAGTGTTTAAGTACACTTCAATTTTAGTTTATATGTGATCTGGATCTTGGGAGGTGGCCCCCAAGATCTGAAAAATTGAAATGCAAGAAGAAAAGGAGGAGAATTCCCAATAAACAAACCACAAAGAATTTTTTTATTAAAACATAGAATAACTGTAAAAGTTACATTGTGGCGGACAAACTGTCCTTTTACAAAATGTGACTTGTTACTTATAGTATATTTTAGTTACAATACCACAGGTCAATTCCATGGGTGAATGAATACCATGGGTGGATGTCACAATACCATGGGAAATACCATGGGTGAATGAATACCATGGGTGGATAAATACTATGGGTAGATGCCACTTACAATACCATGGGTAAATTACATGGGTGGATGAATACCATGGGTTGATGCCATTTCATATTCAGATCATTCCTTCCTCCTTAAGAAGCAATGGTCCCCATTGTGTGAAGTTCCCTCCTGCGAAGCCCTTGTTGAATATGAAGAGCCACTTAAGAGAAGGGTTTTATGTGGTTAACCCATAACCATGATGAACGAAGATCCAAGGATAGAGATACCCTGTAATTCTTGTGACCAACTATGATACTGACAGTGTGCGACTGAGCAAATGGACTTCGATGAACTGTGGGTTTGTGGATGACCCATAACCATGATGAACGAAGATCCGAGGACAGAGATACCCTATAATGTTTATGGCCAACTGTGATACTGACAGTGTGCAGCCTAGAAAATGGACTTCGAAGAAGTGTGGGTTTGTGGATGACCCATAACCATGACAAACGAAGATCCAAGGATAGAGATACCCTGTAATGATTGTGACCAACTGTGATACTAACAATGTGCGCCTAGCAAATGGACTTCGATGACAAGGATTTTATGCAGTTGACCCATAATCGTGATGTTGATTGTTGATGAAATAGCAGGTGCCTACATAGCCTGGGGTGGGAGGGCATGTCTCCAAATAACCCAAGCCGAATGCTGCTATGATGAAACTGATGAATGTGAAGTAGGTGCCTACTAAAGTGGGGTGGGCGGGCACGTCTCCAAAGGGAACCTGCTACGAACGCTGCTCCAAAATTAAAATGGATATAACTCAGTCAATATAACTCAGAATATTTATTATAACATGTTTTTGGAAATAGAAGGACCATTTTACATCTTCCCGTGTGTTAGAAATCCTTATTTGGACACTCTAGTATTTCAGATTTGCGCTACAACTTTTCGGCCATCACAAAAGTTCTGAAAAAATAGCTGATTTTAAATCAGCAATATCTCCCACATCCGAACTTCGATTTGACCCATTTTTTTTTGAAATTGGGTGATTTTTTTAGAGGAGATCAGATCTGCAATCATTGTTCTAAAATTCTGCACAAAAACTAAAAATATTATAGTAAAGTCATCATTCACCAGTTGTCGTTAATATATATATCTATATATATATATATATATATATATATATATATCTATATATATATATATATATATATATATATATATATATATATATATATATATATATATATATATAAAACATAGCTCATTTTAAATCAGTAATATCTCCCTCATCCGAACTCCAATTCGGCCGATTTTTTTTATTTGAATTTTGATATTTTTTCGAAAGGAATCCAGATCTATTATTTGTTTTTTTAAATTTTGCACCAAATGTGTTAGATCTGATATGCAAACTCGTAGCCCAAAAAAAATATTCCTGCAAAAAAATGAAAAAGAAAAATTCTTCCCTCTTTGCCCAAGAAAGTTCTTTGTGGAGGTTGAGGCACGTGCATGAATATTGTTGAAGATTTATGAAAAAATTTGAAACTGAAATATGCATCAAACCTTCATTCTCATGGAGTCATAACCTGCTCTGATACCATTGATCTAGATCTTGGGAGGAGGCCCCCAAGATCTGAAAAAAAAAAAAATTAAAATGTATTTTGGGGGAGAGGCCCCAAAGATTAGAAAAATTGAAATGCTAGAAGAAAAAGAGGAGAATGCCCAATAAACAAACCACAAAGAATTTTTTTATTAAAACGGAGAATAACTGTAAAAGCTACATTGTGGCAGACAAACTGTCCTTTTACAAAATGTGACTTGTTACTTAAAGTATTTTTCAGATACAATACCACAGGTCAATTCCATGGGTGAATGAATACCATGGGTGGATGTCACAATACCATGGGAAAATACTAATATCCCCTGAAGGACCTTGGGATCTGCCCAACCAGTCCTGTTATCACTTCATTTTTGTAAAATACTAAGTCAAGCTTTGACTTTCTTCAATGAAAAGAAGCCACATTTCTTGTGTAAAAATCATTTCTCCACATTCCATTCACTTCTTCTGTCTAAGTTTTAGTCCATAAAATTAACCTTTGCCCTACTATTTCACCTCGCAAACTCATATTAACTTCTAATTCTATTTATATAGCTCCCTAACCCATGTTCCTATCCCTATTGCTACAAAAAACTATATAAAATTCCAAAAAATAATACATATTCCCATCCCCTGGCACTATAGCCCTATAACATCAGTTTGGGGAAATGCTAAGTTCATTTGGGGCTTGGCATTAGCCTTTCCGTGTTCAAACCTAGAATTAATTTAGCATTTGGTTAAATTAATAACCATTCCCTTCCCCTTTCTCACCCATAAACCATAATGTTTTACCCTGCGCGCTCGCATTTTCAGGTTTTGTTTAAATATTTTAAACAGTCAAACTTTACCCCTGGTGCACATACCATAACCCACAAACCCAAAGGTTTGAATCCCTGCCAGGCCCTGTACATTATCGTACCCGCAGCTCACAGTTTCGTCCACCGTCGGATCGGGCCCTCCCCATCTGACGGCTCTCACCGATTTCGGAGCCACTTCGATGTCCGACGGTTAGCTTCCGATAGCCTAGCGGTTTCTCCGCCGTACAAAAGACGCGTGTCTCCACGTGATTGCATCGGAGCCCCTCTGACACTTACCGCCCTCGTATAGGAGGCGGTCCGACAAAACCACAAACCGCCTTCTGTCTCTCTGCCCTGATGTCAACGCCATGTCGCCCCTCACGTCACCTCCGCGTCAACCCGCCACTGCTACGTGTCACCGCCAACTCATCTGTCAGCGTCCCTACCCCGCCACCGTGTCCTGTGCCACATCGTCAAACTAGTCAGCTGCCACATCACCCTGCCGTACCCGGGACCCGCCGATGACATCATGCTGACGTCATCACAGAAAAGGCACAAAGGGCGAGAATTGCGTCAAAGAATGCCTGAATCAAGAAACAGAGGCAGTTTTCGATGCAAGATTAGCGCCTAGCGCTAATCGCGCATCGCTAAGAAAAATTACTCAAAAAGGAGAGCTTCCTATTGCTCAGCTACCTGCAAAACCCAAAAATTTGCAATAGGCAACGCTGGAAACATAGAACTAAAGAAAAGACAGCAGGCACAAGGAGTCAAGATATGACTACGGCAATTTTATAAAAAGGCCAAGTATGCATACCGAGAGCAGGATAATAAAGCAGTGACTCAGCAAAGCACCAGGGCAGCAGGTCCAAAAAACGCAAATTAAAAGCACAGCCTCAGCCGACTCAGTTGATCCCAAAAGTATAAATTCTCTGACAGAACGGATAGCTAATACCCTAAATATCTACTGCATCATTTACTCTTTCATCTACTATTCCTCAAGAGTTGGTAAAGAGGTTATGAGTTATTAACTCATCAGCTAGATATTTTGTAATTCATTTTTGTATATATACCTCCCCACAGAACATATTTGGGGTTGGTCGTTGGTGACTTTCACTCTAAGAGTTGCGCTGTAATTTTCATACTCTCTAATACAAATGGCTGGGAAAGTTCATGGTCTCTGCACTGTTTGGATGTGAAAGTAATCAACTCTGTTATGCTACAGAATTCCTGTGTCGTTTATCGGAACAATAAGTTTTCCTAAACCATGTTTTGTCTTTTCTTTGTTTACAAAATTCACATATATCTTTCATAATCTTAGAAACAGAAAAGAAGAATAGCTCAGGACTTGTTTAAATACACCCTCTGCTCAATCCCTGTTTCTAATTATGTTTTCTTCAGAATTGGTCATAAATATGAATTCTTAATTGCTCATGTTTGCACTAATTCTCTCATTATGAATGTTGTTTAGGAATTCTTAATTGCTCCTAGATAATATTCTCACACTTTCCCTCTATCAGCATAGTGAAAGATCCTTGACTGCCTTTCATTCCCTGATTTCATGCCATCATTTCTCAGATTTCAAGGATTGTTCCATAGATGCATGTCTGGCTTTGTAGCATTACACTTTTCCATGAAACACTTTCAGCAGTACACCGCCATTGACTCCATTGCCCAATAGTTTAGACTGTTCCGAGACTGCATCCCAGATCTACCTGAAATCATCATCCAACCAAATCTAGAACAAAACCTTGTGTTGTGTGTGGAGCATGATTGTTCAGAGGTCTTTGTTTCAGCCAGATGTATACCCCAGGAAGTTTGTACACCCCTCCACGCGGGGGGGTGGGGGGGGGACTTGTCCCCCCCGCGGGGGTCCTAGGGGGCCTATTCCCCCCGGCTGGGGGGTCCGGGGGCTAGCGGTCCCCCGCGGCGGCTCGGGGGCAGCGCCCCCGAAGCTAAAAACAAATGTAAAATTGCCTTGTAAAAGTATAGTAATTTCTAGTCAATCTGGGTCGTTCATTAGGCGGATGATCTGACGGTAGAACTTATGTTTAGTTTAGGGTTTTTTGCCCTAGAAGGCAACCCCTCTCTTTGTATGCAGGTATTGTATTTGAGGCTGTGATATATATGTGTATTCTGTGAGCGAGAAATAGAGAGGTGAGACTGTGAGAGAAAACAGAGGATATTACAGCAGATTTGTTGTAGGTTGTGTCTCTTCATTTTGCTGGATAATAGAAAGGAAGGACTAGCTGTTCGGGGTGGACGTAGCCCAAACTGGGCGAACCACGTATATCTATGTCTCTCTTGTTTTGTGGGTTTTCTGTGTTTATATTTCTGCAATATTTTATGTGTTCCATTGCTCCGTAATATATAATTTTCTAACAACTGGTATCAGAGCCGAAGGTCTATTTGGCTGATAAACTCGCAGGAAAGAAGGGTTCCTGGTTCAAGTGGGAGCAATGGCGGAAGATGGTAAGTTTAGGGTCGAGAAATTTAACGGCCAAAACTTCTCGCTGTGGAAGATGCAGATAGAAGATTACCTGTATCAGAAAGATCTATACCTACCATTGGGCGGAAAAACAAAGATGCCGACGGGTATGAAAGACGAAGAATGGAACCTTCTCGATAGAAAGGCACTCGGAACAATACGGTTGTGCCTTGTTGCGTCAGTTGCCTTCAACATTTCGAAGGAAACCACGACAGAGGGTTTGATGCAGACGTTGTCGAAACTATATGAAAAACCCTCGGCCTCAAACAAGGTATTTCTTATGAAACGGTTATTTAATATGAATATGTCGAAAGGTGGATCTGTTGCAAACCATTTAAATGGTTTTAATACAGTTACAAGTCAGTTAAGTTCTGTAGGGGTAAACTTTGATGATGAAGTTAGAGCTTTGTTATTCTTGTGCTCATTACCAGAAAGTTGGAATGGTTTGGTAATGGCCATTAGTAACTCCGTTTCTGGATCTAGTACTTTAAAGTTTGATGATGTTGTCGGTGCTATCCTTAGCGAGGAAATGCGACGGAAAAGCTCCGGTGAGACATCGGGAAATGCTTTGAGTGCAGAGTCTAGAGGAAGAAAAATGGAAAGAGGAAAGAGCTCAGGATATCGCAGTAAATCAAGGAAAGGCAGATCCAAGTCCAGATCGGGGATAGTGTGCTGGAAATGTGGAAAGAAAGGACACCTAAAGAAAGACTGTAGATCTCAGAAGGGAAAAGAAGGAGATGCACAGCAAGAAAGCAATCATGAAGCAAATGTGACAGGTGAGGTGTTACAAGATGCTTTGATTCTTTCTTTCGAAAATATTACTGATTCCTGGGTGGTAGATTCAGGGGCTTCATTCCATGCCACACTTGATAAGAAATACTTTCATGACTATGTTCAAGGAGATTTTGGACAAGTTCGTCTGGGTGATGATAAACCCTGTAAAATCGTTGGAATGGGTAAGGTTCTTGTAAAACAGCAGAATGGAAACCAATGGCTATTAAAGGAGGTAAGGCATGTTCCAGATCTAAAGAAAAATCTGATTTCAACAGGGCAGTTAGGCAGTGAAGGTTGTGTGACAAATTTCACAGATAAAGCTTGGAAGGTCACCAAAGGAGCCCTGGTAATAGCAAAAGGCGAAAAGGTTGGTACATTGTATTTATGCAATGGTATTTCTAACTCTGTTGATGCTTTAACTTCCAAAGGAGCAGATGCAGCATTGTGGCATCATAGGCTCGGACACATGAGTGAAAAGGGGATGAAGATTCTTCACTCAAGGAATTTGTTGCCGGGTTTGAAGAATGTTGATTTGGACTTCTGTGAGAATTGCATTTATGGAAAACAGAAGAGAGTCAGATTTCTCAGAGTTGGGAAAGAAAAGAAGAATGAAAAATTAGAGCTTGTGCATACAGATGTATGGGGACCTGCTCAGGTATCATCTCTCGGTGGCTCTCGTTATTATGTTACTTTTATTGATGATGCAACTAGAAAAACTTGGATTTATTGTATTAAGAATAAATCTGATGTATTTGATACTTTCAAGAAATGGAAAGCTTTGGTTGAGATTGAGACGGGAAAGAAATTGAAGTGTCTTAGATCAGACAATGGAGGTGAATATTGCTGCAAAGAGTTTGATAGGTACTGTTCAGAGCATGGAATTCGCAGAGAGAAGACAGTTCCAAGAACACCACAAGAAAATGGTGTGTCAGAAAGGATGAACAGAACAATCATGGAGCGTGCAAGGTGCATGAGATTGCATGCAGGATTGCCTTTACAGTTTTGGGCAGATGTTGTAGATACTGTTGTTTATCTAATAAACAGAGGGCCTTCAAGTTCCTTGGATGGTGGTGTCCCAGAGGAAGCATGGACAGGTAAAAAGGTAAACTACTCCTTTTTAAAGCCTTTTGGTTGTGAGGCCTTTGTCCATATTGATAAAGAAAATAGAACAAAGCTTGAGGCAAAGTCAAAGAAATGTACCTTTATTGGATATGATGTTAATGATTTTGGTTATCGCTTATATGATTACGTAAATCACAAAATCATTAGGAGCAGAGATGTAATATTCAATGAAAAGGTCTTGTATAAGAATCAGTTGCAGGAAAAGAAACAGGAAAAGGAAAACAAAGAATACGCAGTTCTTGATGAGATCACTGAAAAAGGAAAGGTGCCTGAAAATAATAATAATCAACAACCACAACAACAGCAACCACCACAACAACAACAGGCACCCCAAACACCTGAAAGTGGTGTTAGAAGATCTACCAGGATAAGTAGACCCCCTGAACGATACTCTCCTTCATTATATTATTTATTGTTGACTGATTCCGGTGAACCCGAATGTTATGAAGAAGAAATGCAGGTTGAAAGCAGGAAGAAGTGGGAGGTAGCCATGGAAGAAGAGATGGACTCCTTAATGCATAACCAGACTTGGGATTTAGTCAGGTTGCCTGTAGGAAAAACTACATTGAAGAATAAATGGGTTTACAGGCTGAAGGAAGAAGATGGAGGAAAACAGAGGTATAAAGCTAGACTTGTGGTGAAGGGGTTTGCACAGAAGAAAGGTATTGATTTTGATGAAATATTTTCTCCTGTTGTTAAAATGACTTCAATCAAAACCATTTTAAGTCTTGTAGCAGCTGAAGATTTGCATCTTGAGCAGTTAGATGTAAAGACAGCCTTTCTCCATGGGGATTTGGAGGAAGAGATATATATGCAGCAGCCACAAGGATATGAGGTGAAAGGGAAGGAGAAACTAGTGTGCAGGTTGAAGAAGAGCTTGTATGGCTTAAAACAGGCTCCAAGGCAGTGGTATCTAAAATTTGACAAGTTTATGTCTGAACAAGGTTATACTAGATGTCACTCTGATCATTGTGTTTATTTGAAAAATCAAAATGATGGCAGCTATATTATATTGTTATTGTATGTAGATGACATGCTTGTTGCAGGATCTAACATGCAGGAAATAAATGTGCTCAAAATAAAATTGGCAAATTCATTTGCAATGAAGGATTTGGGAGTTGCAAAACAAATCCTTGGTATGAGAATAACTAGAGACAGGAAAAATCGTAAATTAACATTGTCTCAGAATGAGTACATACAAAAGGTGTTGAAAAGATTTAACATGCACAATGCAAAACTAGTTAGTACACCTTTTACTAGTCATTTCAAACTTAGCAAGGAAATGTACCCAAAGACCCAAGAAGACATGGATTATATGTCTAAAGTTCCATATGCATCAGCAGTTGTATGCAATGGTCTGCACAAGGCCTGATATTGCACATGCAGTGGGATTTGTAAGCAGGTACATGAACAATCCAGGAAAGGAACATTGGATGGCAGTGAAATGGATTCTCAGATATTTGAAAGGTACCACAAATAAAGCATTATGCTTTGGTGGTTCAAACATCTCCCTACAAGGATATGTTGATGCAGATATGGCAGGTGACAGAGATAACAGGAGGAGCACTACAGGATATGTATTTACTGTTGGAGGAACAGCTGTCAGTTGGGTTTCAAAAATCCAAAGTGTTGTTGCACTTTCAACAACAGAAGCAGAGTATGTTGCTGCTACAGAGGCTAGTAAAGAAATGATTTGGTTACAAAGGTTTATGGGTGAATTGGGTAAGGAGCATGATATGGGCACATTATACAGTGATAGTCAAAGTGCCATTCATCTTGCAAGGAACTCAGCATTTCATTCTAGGACTAAACACATACAGCTCAAGTACCATTTCATACGATCAGTGTTGGAAGATGGAGAGTTGAAGCTGGAAAAGATACACACTAGCCAGAATCCTGCAGATATGCTAAAAAAAGTTGTAACCAGGGAGAAACTGAGAATATGCTCAGTTTCAATTGGTCTTCAAGGATGACGATGAAGATGAGAAACAGCCAGGTCCAAAGAGGAGTCATTGTCCAGCAAATGAAGCAGCAGTGGAGTTTCTACAATCATTCTCCAAGTGGGAGATTGTTGTGTGTGGAGCATGATTGTTCAGAGGTCTTTGTTTCAGCTAGATGTATACCCCAGGAAGTTTGTACACCCCTCCCCGCGGGGGTCTGGGGGGTCCGAGGGCCAGCGGTCCCCTAGCGGGGGTTCGGGGGCAGTGCCCCCTGTTAGCACTTGAAATTTCACCTCAGGCTGAGACAGGTAAACCTCAAGGCCACATCAAACCATTCAGCCCCGTAGCTAGCCCTACGGGGCAGGAGAAGGCTCTCTCCGGTCAATCTCGGTAGATCTTCAATTGATGAGATGACCAAACGGGTAACACTGATATTAGGCTAGTAAACTGATTAGAAAGATTGATTTGGGGTTTTTAATTAAATAACGGGGTTTTTCTGGGCTGCATGGGCAAAATCACAGCTTGAAACAGAGAAATATAATGAACAACACGGGTTATCGACTGAGGCAAGGTAGGCAAGAAATTTAGCATCAAATCTATATTTAAATGGGATGGCAAGACTGGTGAGGAGCTAAGGAGGGCAAACAGTAACTTTGAATCCTCCTTAAACAGTAGAAAACATTGAATTGAACAAACTTAAAAGCAGAGCATGGCAGGCATGAATTCTTACTTTAACACTTCATTTGTTAAATTAGAAATGATCATGTAGTGAAATGAAACATAACAGATCACATATGAAACAAGAAACACTTATGCTAAATTAACATACCACAGGGATCTCAGAAGTCAGAAATGTGTAATTTCATTAAGTTTTCTGCCAAAAACTGTACATGGTAAGCTTTGTTCTCCAGCACTCTCAGCACTCAGAAACTCTCCCCTCTCCTCTCTCTAACCTTTTTTTATTACAAATGATGATTTTTATAAACTATTCTAAAACAAAAACAACAGATCGACCCCATAATCAGAGCGCTGTTTAAACTGCAATTTACAACAATAGAAAGGAGCGTTACATTCTATCCTAAAACAGAACCGTGTCCCTAAAAATCCTCTGATCATTGGCTAATTAAAAGATGAATGCTGGAGCGCAGATCTCCATAGGATCAGGATTGGAATCTTAAACCAAATCGCATTTTTAGCTATGATAAATAATCTTGACTTAAGTTCGATTTGCCACGTTGCATTTGCCATTTTAATACAACAACCTTTAAGCTAATATTCCGCCGATTCAGCTTACGGTGACAACTAAACTGAGAGCGGTTTACATGGTTGCATCCCAACAATCGCCCGCAATCCCACAAAACCATCTACATATACAGCTCCAACACCATGCTTGCTCTCCAAATTACTCATATGTCAAGAACCTCCTTATATTTCTCACCTTGCAAACATGTTGCACAAACTCTTTCTTCTCTTGAATAAAAAGCATACCGACTGCCATTTCCAACCTGCTAAAAAGATAAAAGAAGTTGAAAGCTCAAATGACCATACTTTCGATGCCAAAGTAAATTGACATCAGTGTGTCCATTGTGCTGCAATTCTTGTGAACCTACCACGACCACATCCTGCAAATTCATTAATGCCACATCTTGAAAAGTAAGTAAATGACATCAATATATGTCCACTATACACCAAATTGTAACTTCCACTACCGCATCCTGTAGATCCCTCACTGCCACATCCTGAAACCTGTAGTTCTCCACTCCTGAAGCATTAATTTATTCGCTCCTCTTGTCCTTCACAAGACACTTGTTCATTGTGCGCAAGCCAGTGTTAGTTCGGTCTGATATTTGGATTGAATTGGTTACAGTTATGCTGCAAATGCACGCTCAGATACCACATGCCGTTATGGTTTACTTTTACTGATTTCAGAATAATATCCTTGATGAGAGACTTATTCAAACATTCGAGATGAAGAACCTTGAAATTACGGAATAATCGTAGATGCCAAAGAGTTATTTGCTAGGCATTACTGGTCAGAAGAAGAATAGTACAAATTTTCCATTGTCGGCTACAAATACTCCTGTAACTTTAAAATTCATAGAAATAGGAACGTTGCGGAGACCTGGAATAAAACTAGGAATGAAGAAAACTACCAAGTGACAAAAGGCAAGTCTCCAAGTTAAGATACCAAGTAAGCTAAAATTAAGGAGACATGCAGAGCAAGAAGTCGTTTTCCTCGCGCCCGGATGATCTTAAGAAGCAAGTACTTATGACTGTAGGGAGGTGTCTTTGAAGTCATCGAGGGGTTGCAGATTTGTGACGAGGTAGCGTGTTAAAGGGGTCTCCTCAAATTTCATGTTGCTCACCATTCCCAATTGCCTTTGTACTATAATCTGTAATCATTTTCTAATCCACTGTATACTCTAGAAAACCAATCAATTTATTTGCCTCTCATCCAATGCCAAAATAATGATGAAGAAAACCCTTGGGGGTACTGCCAATCCCATTTGCAATTGCCAGCATATTTACAAATTTTTCATGTTCTTTCTCTGCGGAGTTTTCAAGGGTGGGAGAAGGATTGTTTGCAAAATCACAGTTTGTCCCCTCCAGTTGTCAGAAGATACTAAGAACAAAATCCTTCTGAGCAAATAGTTTCTGTTGAGCGAGCTTGAATTCTGTTTCCTGTGACTGCCGCAACATATGAAGAGACTGGAAAACCATATTCTCCAATTTTAATCTTCTAATATAATCAGGTAAATTTTGTAAATCAGAAGCTCTAAGAGTATCTTCTGAAAGCAATCTTGTCTTCTTGAATTAGTCATGAGCAGATGCATTTCCTTTTTCAGAACTCATATCAGGTGCAGGAGTCTTTGATTGCAGCAGGTCAGAACACACTGTACGAGATGTTGACCGAATGCCATAATCAGCTCCTTCATTGGTTGCAGCTGAGTTAGAAACAGAGGATGCTGGAAGACGCTCAGTTTGATAATGAATGCCCCCTTTACAACCCAACTTGGTGAGCAAAATAGGGGTATTGCTTGAAGGCTCCATCAGAGAAGGAATATTTCCCTTAATATTATCCACTTTACAAGGGTATATGAGGCTATGAATATTTGATCAAGAGCTGGACTTGCAACATCAATTTTCCAGCATCAATTTTCCAGAAGAATTCTCTTTCCCACACGACCCCTCTCTAACTTCATCCAACACACTTGCAAGTTGAAATCGTTGAGCTGCATTGATCTCATTCATTGCCTTCTGTACTGAAGGATCCGGAACTATATCAACCACAAGTATCTGTTGTATGTTATACCCATATGACCCCATTGCTTTTTCAAACTCTTCTAACACAACTTTGGCAACATCGCCCTTTTGCTCAAATAATTCATCCAAATTCATCTTTGGAACATTTGCTCGAACCACATCAAACACATAAGCTTGAATTTGTTCTTGAGGATTTTGCAGCTCATAAAATGCATCGTCAGCGTTCTGTTTCACAACACGATACTGGATGGAGCAAAAATAATTGCACAAAGACGTTGTCCTGAAATTTATCTGAAACCATATGACGAAGTCGTTGATAGTAAACTGGACCAAATTCATCAACAATAGAGTCTGATGTATGCTTTGTTTTGTGTTTGTGCTTTTGCAGAGATAGGAGCTTGAAGTCGCTGCCAGTTGAAGAGCTGAAGAACAAATTACATAATCTAAAAAAGCAACATATTAATGATTT
The DNA here is from genome assembly GCA_031772625.1 of Pinus tabuliformis. NCBI lineage: Eukaryota > Viridiplantae > Streptophyta > Pinopsida > Pinales > Pinaceae > Pinus > Pinus tabuliformis. Next base: position 57,540,061 of record CM062812.1, read on the forward strand.
CTTCTTCAAAACAGGGTTTTGAAGAAGAATCAATCTCTGACATGAGACGGAGTCTAACATCAGCTCCACTTGGGATGGCAGTTGCTGCTTCATGGAGGTGCCAAGAACCGCAGAACTTTGGGAGAGCAGACAGTGCCTCCACCCATTGGGCAATGGAGTCATCATCAACACAACTCGTGACTTATTTTCAAACTGAAACTGAACTCAAACAATCTTCAAGCAAACTAAAACAAGATGTTGCTCTTATGGTTGCTTATTTATTTACAAATCTACCCTACTTTGTTGTATAAACACTAGATCAGGTAATACTAAAATGCCAAATTAACCACTCAAGTAAACCTGAAAATGAAGCCGCTTGAGAATGCTGCCACGAAGTCACAGATGCGGTTGCTGGCAGCCCTTCATGCACGTACTGAGCCTGATCACGTACAAGACAGTCTGATCTATCAATCAAACTGAAAAATGTGTCCATGTATGCCGCAATAGGATCACGAAAGCTGGACTCTGTTGGCTGCCCCAACTCTGTGATGCATACTTCCAGCTGCACACTGTCAATGTAAACGACTGTAGACAATTCTATGATATCTTGTTTCGAATGAGGAAGGATTTCCAAGAACTTTTTAGGGTCTTGGAAATCATATGACTGAATTTGCTCATCGAGATACTGAATCTCATTTTCAACTCTTTCAACAACTAACTCACAAAATCTAGTTTTGCTTTCAAGATGAAGCTTCGGAGATTTCAAACATTGAAGGAAAATACTGAAAAATTCTTCATTAGTTTCAATATCTACTAACCACTCTCTAACTCCGTTTAGAGCTTCACAAAGTGCAGGGTCTGCCACATACCCTATCATTGCCTGAACAGATCAGCATGCGTTGGAATGTCTGGATTGAGTTGGAGTCGCCAGGTGAATGGTTCAGCCTGCATATGTGTCTGACTGTTGTCCACCATCAGCATCAGATCTGCACCTTGATTGCATGTACTGGGACAAGACAATCAACAAATTGAATGTTCTCCCTAGTATGGTCGCCAGTATGTTAGCACTTGAAATTTCACCTCAGGCTGAGACAGGTAAACCTCAAGGCCACATCAAACCATTCAGCCTCGTAGCTAGCCCTACGGGGCAGGAGAAGGCTCTCTTCAGTCAATCTCGGTAGATCTTCAATTGATGAGATGACCAAACGGGTAACACTGATATTAGGCTAGTAAACTGATTAGAAAGATTGATTTGGGGTTTTTAATTAAATAGCGGGGTTTTTCTGGGCTGCATGGGCAAAATCACAGCTTGAAACAGAGAAATATAATGAACAACACGGGTTATCGACTGAGGCAAGGTCGGCAAGAAATTTAGCATCAAATCTAGATTTAAATGGGATGGCAAGACTGGTGAGGAGCTAAGGAGGGCAAACAGTAACTTTGAATCCTCCTTAAATAGTAGAAAACATTGAATTGAACAAACTTAAAAGCAGAGCATGGCAGGCATGAATTCTTACTTTAACACTTCATTTGTTAAATTAGAAATGATCATGTAGTGAAATGAAACATAACAGATCACATATGAAACAAGAAACACTTATGCTAAATTAACATACCACAGGGATCTCAGAAGTCAGAGCTGTGTAATTTCATTAAGTTTTCTGCCAAAAACTGTACATGGTAAGCTCTGTTCTCCAGCACTCTCAGCACTCAGAAACTCTCCCCTCTCCTCTCTCTAACCTTTTTTTATTACAAATGATGATTTTTATAAACTATTCTAAAACAAAAACAACAGATCGACCCCATAATCAGAGCGCTGTTTAAACTGAAATTTACAACAATAGAAAGGAGCGTTACATTCTATCCTAAAACAGAACCGTGTCCCTAAAAATCCTCTGATCATTGGCTAATTAAAAGATGAATGCCGGAGCGCAGATCTCCATAGGATCAGGATTGGAATCTTAAACCAAATCGCATTTTTAGCTATGATAAATAATCTTGACTTAAGTTCAATTTGCCACGTTGCATTTGCCATTTTAATACAACAACCTTTAAGCTAATATTCCGCCGATTCAGCTTACGGTGACAACTAAACTGAGAGCGGTTTACATGGTTGCATCCCAACAATCGCCCGCAATCCCACAAAACCGTCTACATATACAGATCCAACACCATGCTTGCTCTCCAAATTACTCATATGTCAAGAACCTCCTTATATTGCTCACCTTGCAAACAAGTTGCACAAACTCTTTCTTCTCTTGAATAAAAAGCATACCGACTGCCATTTCCAACTTGCTAAAAAGATAAAAGAAGTTGAAAGCTCAAATGACCATACTTTCGATGCCAAAGTAAATTGACATCAGTGTGTCCATTGTGCTGCAATTCTTGTGAACCTACCACGACCACATCCTGCAAATTCATTAATGCCACATCTTGAAAAGTAAGTAAATGACATCAATATATGTCCACTATACACCAAATTGTAACTTCCACTACCGCATCCTGCAGATCCCTCACTGCCACATCCTGAAACCTGTAGTTCTCCACTCCTGAAGCAATAATTTATTCGCTCCTCTTGTCCTTCACAAGACACTTGTTCATTGTGCGCAAGCCGGTGTTAGTTCGGTCTGATATTTGGATTGAATTGGTTACAGTTACGCTGCAAATGCACACTCAGATACCACATGCAGTTATGGTTTACTTTTATTGATTTCAGAATAATATCCTTGATGAGAGACTTATTCAAACATTCGAGATGAAGAACCTTGAAATTACGGAATAATCGTAGAGGCCAAAGAGTTATTTGCTAGGCATTACTGGTCAGAAGAAGAATAGTACAAATTTTCCATTGCCGGCTACAAATACTCCTGTAACTTTAAAATTCATAGAAATAGGAACGTTGCGGAGACCTGGAATAAAACTAGGAATGAAGAAAACTACCAAGTGACAAAAGGCAAGTCTCCAAGTTAAGATACCAAGTAAGCTAAAATTAAGGAGACATGCGGAGCAAGAAGTCGTTTTCCTCGCGCCTGGATGATCTTAAGAAGCAAGTACTTATGACTGTAGGGAGGTGTCTTCGAAGTCATCGAGGGGTTGCAGATTTGTGACGAGGTAGCGTGTTAAAGGGGTCTCCTCAAATTTCATGTTGCTCACCATTCCCAATTGCCTTTGTACTATAATCTGTAATCATTTTCTAATCCACTGTATACTCTAGAAAACCAATCAATTTATTTGCCTCTCATCCAATGCCAAAATAATGATGAAGAAAACCCTTGGGGGTACTGCCAATCCCATTTGCAATTGCTAGCATATTTACAAATTTTTCATGTTCTTTCTCTGCGGAGTTTTCAAGGGTGGGAGAAGGATTGTTTGCAAAATCACAGCTTGTCCCCTCCAGTTGTCGGAAGATACTAAGAACAAAATCCTTCTGAGCAAATAGTTTCTCTTGAGCGAGCTTGAATTCTGTTTCCTGTGACTGCCGCAACATATGAAGAGACTGGAAAACCATATTCTCCAATTTTAATCTTCTAATATAATTAGGTAAATTTTGTAAATCAGAAGCTCTAAGAGTATCTTCTGAAAGCAATCTTGTCTTCTTGAATTAGTCATGAGCAGATGCATTTCCTTTTTCAGAACTCATATCAGGTGCAGGAGTCTTTGATTGCAGCAGGTCAGAACACACTGTACGAGATGTTGACCGAATCCCATAATCAGCTCCTTCATTGGTTGCAGCTGAGTTAGAAACAGAGGATGCTGGAAGACGCTCAGTTTGATAATGAATGCCCCCTTTACAACCCAACTTGGTGAGCAAAATAGGGGTATTGCTTGAAGGCTCCATCAGAGAAGGAATATTTCCCTTAATATTATCCACTTTACAAGGGTATATGAGGCTATGAATATTTGATCAAGAGCTGGACCTGCAACATCAATTTTCTAGCATCAATTTTCCAGAAGAATTCTCTTTCCCACGCGACCCCTCTCTAACTTCATCCAACACACTTGCAAGTTGAAATCGTTGAGCTGCATTGATCTCATTCATTGCCTTCTGTACTGAAGGATCCGGAACTATATCAACCACAAGTATCTGTTGTATGTTATACCCATATGACCCCATTGCTTTTTCAAACTCTTCTAACACAACTTTGGCAACATCGCCCTTTTGCTCAAATAATTCATCCAAATTCATCTTTGGAACATTTGCTCGAACCACATCAAACACATAAGATTGAATTTGTTCTTGAGGATTTTGCAGCTCATAAAATGCATCGTCAGCGTTCTGTTTCACAACACGATACTGGATGGAGCAAAAATAATTGCACAAAGACGTTGTCCTGAAATTTATCTGAAACCATATGACGAAGTCGTTGATAGTAAACTGGACCAAATTCATCAACAGTAGAGTCTGATGTATGCTTTGTTTTGTGTTTGTGCTTTTGCAGAGATAGGAGCTTGAAGTCGCTGCCAGTTGAAGAGCTGAAGAACAAATTACATAATCTAAAAAAGCAACATATTAATGATTTCTTCTTCAAAACAGGGTTTTGAAGAAGAATCAATATTTGACATGAGAGGGAGTCTAACACCCCCAAAGCTAAAAACACATGTAAAATTGCCTTGTAAAAGTATAGTAATTTCTAGTCAATCTAGGTCGTTCATTAGGCGGATGATCTGACGGTAGAACTTATGTTTAGTTTAGGGTTTTTTTGCCCTAGAAGGCAACCCCTCTCTTTGTATGAGGGTATTGTATTTGAGGCTGTGATATATATGTGTATTCTGTGAGCGAGAAATAGAGAGGTGAGACTGTGAGAGAAAACAGAGGATATTACAGCGGATTTGCTAAAGGTTGTGTCTCTTCATTTTGCTGGATAATAGAAAGGAAGGATTGGCTGTTCGGGGTGGACATAGCCCAAACTGGGTGAACCACGTATATCTATGTATCTCTTGTTTTGTGCGTTTTCTGTGTTTATATTTCTACAATATTTTATGTGTTCCATTGCTCCGTAATATATAATTTTCTAACACCCTGCACTTCATATCTAGCCTAAAATAACAAAAACAAAGTTAAATCATAAAGAGAGAGCCCTCTCTGGTTGCAGGTAGGCTAGGACCTGCAGCTAAAATATTGGTTAGTGGTTACCTCGGCCATATTCCCTTTAAGGAGCTTAGGGAACAACTGAGTGATAACATCATTGGTGACTCTGCTGGGGATCGAACTTTGAATAAATGTTTGTTACTACTGTTTATTTTCTAAAACTACAGATGGAGCCTGAAGTTAGCCAGATAGCCTTTGAAACTGTTTTTGCTTTGAATTTACAGGAGTAAATAAAAGTTGCTTCAGTCAATCTCCAACCTAGTTTTAGTCTTTAAACAGTTGTCCCAAAGGCTTAATCAATCCCCGTTTCAAACTCATCTGAAGGAAATTCAAGCTCCTATTTTTATTAACTTCCTCTTTTTTCAAATTGTTATACAAGTTTAGATCTGATCTCTGATGGTGGCCAGGGATCAGACATACCAAGGTTAAAATCATCCACTTGGCGACTCCACATCATTTTCAAAATCAAAACTCCACTGGAGAAATGGACCTGAAAGAACTCTATAGAAAAATCAGTCTTTTGGTTTGGATTGTTATCCAAGACATTGTGTTCTTTCTCATTGACAAAATTTCTCAATGTATATTGTATTATAAAAATGATTTTAGATTAAGTTTTTATTATCTTCTTTCCAAAAATGAATACAAAAACTCTCCTTATGCATTCAAACAACAGTCTTCTAATCCTGAAGATCATTTTTCAATTAATGAGAACCCAAAATTTCAGATAAATCATCCAATCCTTGAACATATTCCACTGCCTCATAAAGTTCCTGATAGATACAAAACCCTCATTTTGCCTCCTGCACTCAATAATCTACCTAGCAATCATCCCAAGTATCTCCCTAGATTTGATGGAGAGAATGGTATCTGCCCAAAAGCATGTCCAAGTTTTTGAAGATTATCTTAACTTATTTGAAGTGGATGTTGAGGATGTTAGTATTAGGCTTTTCGCTCTTTCTTTGCAAGGCAAAGTCAGGAGTTGGTTCAAAACTCTACCTCACGCAAGCATCTCAAATCTTGAGCAATTTCTCAAACTCTTCCTTGATAGATGGATAACAAAAGTCAATCTCCTCATGATCATAGAAGAATATAATCAGTTAAAAAGACATCCAGATGAGACAGTACAACAATTTTCAAACAGATTCAATCAAATCTATCATTCAATACCATTGAATATAAAACCTCCATCTGATTTGGCTCTACTGCATTATCCAAGAGCATTTGATTCAGAGATAGAATTTCATCTGAGAGAGAGAAACCCCTCCACTATGCAACAGATGCAGAACATGGCAGTAGATGTAGAGGTTAATCTAAAAGTTAGGGAGAGGAAGCTGAAAGCAAAAAAAGAGGAAGAAATGGATATCTTGATAAAGAAAGCAGAGGAATTAAAGCAGAAGGTCACAATGAAAGTTGAATGTTTAGATCACCATGACACTTTTGCTCCACAAGAAGAAAGGGTTGACATTTTTGAACAGATTTTTACCAATTCAACCAACCATAGATCAGAAAATAGAGTCACAGAACAATGTGTGGAGGAGAAATCCCCTAGTTTACTATGTGCATTCGATAATATGGCTTCTTTTAATAATGTGGCCAAATATGATCGATATGATGATGATTATGTTTTACATATCCAAATTAACCTTGCAGACGAATCAGAAGATAATTTGGGCAAAAACAAAGAGATTCAGGTTCAACAGCTTCAAAGTACTAATCAGCTTGTTCACTTCAGCAATAAGAATGAGGAGGAAGGTGCAGAAAATTTTGAAATAAGTGAAGGAAATTTACCATTTTGTTTTGAGTCTTTTTAGTTTATCAGAGATAACTATCATGCAATTAAAAATCAAATATCAACAAGCCTTGGTATTGACCATCTGGAAAGAAATCAAATCTTTGTTCAAAATTGGTCATATCTAAATTTGTAGTCCCAGAATCCCATTGAACATCAGATTGCAGAAAAAGGCTTGGAAGCAGCAACAGATGATCAAAAACTCCAAGTTGGTTCCTTGCCCTTTTGTTTTGAATCATTTGAATTATTCAAAGAAAAAGCAGAACAGCTGGTAGGAATCTGTCAAGTTCCATTTGAACCTGTATGTAATAAATTACAACAGTCCTTCCAAACTCCCTATGATCCAACAGCTGACAGGTTGAATGAGGAAAGAAATCAGAATTCTTCTCCATTAACAGACCATGAAGGTCCAAATCAATATGATAATGGTCGCAGTACACAGGCCCTACAGTCAGTTAAAATATCATCGCAAACAGCAGTTGAAAGCATGAAGGGTGGTGAAGACAAGGATGATATTTCAGTTTCATGGCATGAAAGCTATCTAGAACATTTGCGCAGTTGTTTGATTCAGCTCAGGAGTAGTGTATATATTTTGCAAGATCCTTTTTTACAGTTTCTAGATTCAGAAAAGGAGATCAGGAGTTTCCTTATCTTCTCAAAGTTTAATAAAACCAGATTTGATTGTAAGATCTCAGTTTTAAACACCATCAAATACAAGCAGCAAAGGTCACTGATGTATATAATGCTTAAGTGGTTGCACTGGCTGTTTCATTTTACCTAACCAGCAGTCAGAAAGTTGATTAGGATAAGTAGGTAGGATTTCAGTTTAGTTTGGATAGTAACTTGCTGCAGTTGAAGCCCGAAGAGAAGGCCCTAAGCTCCACAAGTGTGTTGTCATATATGCAAATAAAGCAACCCGCAAAGGGAAGTTTTTAGAGTACAGCAAAAATTGAAGATCAAGGCCATCTGACCTATTGTTCTTGACTTTTCACAAGGAAAATCCATCCCCAAGTGGAGCCACTGTTAGCCTCCTATTGCAATAGGTTTCATATTTCATGATTGACAATGGAAGTGCCAAAAATGTTCATCTGTTCCATGCTGCAAAAGTTCCATTTTTGAAGGATTTCTCAGTTAAGGGAAGGCCAAACAACTTAATCTTGGCTTCCCTAGGTTTAAATTTCTTTTTTTAGAAGATAGAGAATGAATATCTGTCCAAACTGTTTAATCTTGGCAGATTTTAGCTAGGTAGAGAAATGAAGGAGCCCAACTGCTTAATCTGGGCCCTTGGAAGAGATAAGGGTACACTTAGATAGGAGGGCAATAAAAAAAAAAAAAAGATAATCAGGGTCTGCAAGTCTAAGTGCACCCATGCAAAAGGAAGAAAAAATGTTAGGTGTATTAGGCTGGGTAGGTAGTTTGAAGTTGCAAAAGCAAGGTTTTGATCAGTTTTGTCTTATCAAAGGAGAGCTCATCTCATCAATAACAAAAGTGCCAAAGCAGTGGTTTGATGGCAGAATTATGGAAGCATGTCTAACTCCCTTTCACCCCCCCCTTCAAAGTTTCTTACTAATATCCCCTGAAGGACCTTGGGATCTGCCCAACCAGTCCTGTTATCACTTCATTTTTGTAAAATACTAAGTCAAGCTTTGACTTTCTTCAATGAAAAGAAGCCACATTTCTTGTGTAAAAATCATTTCTCCACATTCCATTCACTTCTTATGTCTAAGTTTCAGTCCATAAACTTAACCTCTGCCCTACTATTTCACCTCGCAAACTCATATTAACTTCTAATTCTATTTATATAGCTCCCTAACCCATGTTCCTATCCCTATTGCTACAAAAAACTATATAAAATTCCAAAAAATAATACATATTCCCATCCCCTGGCACTATAGCCCTATAACATCAGTTTGGGGAAATGCTAAGTTCATTTGGGGCTTGGCATTAGCCTTTCCGCGTTCAAACCTAGAATTAATTTAGCATTTGGTTAAATTAATAACCATTCCCTTCCCCTTTCTCACCCATAAACCTTAATGTTTTACCCTGCGCGCTCGCATTTTCAGGTTTTGTTTAAATATTTTAAACAGTCAAACTTTACCCCCGGCGCACATACCATAACCCACAAACCCAAAGGTTTGAACCCCCGCCAGGCCCCGTACATTATCGTACCCGCAGCTCATAGTTCCGTCCACCGTCGGATCGGGCCCTCCCCATCCGACGGCTCTCACCGATTTCGGAGCCACCCCGACGTCCGACGGTTAGCTTCCGATAGCCTAGCAGTTCTCCACCGTACAAAAGACGCGTGTCTCCACGTGATTGCATCGCAGCCCCTCTGACACTTACCACCCTCGTACAGGAGGCGCTCCGATAAAACCACAAACCGCCTTCTGTCTCTCCGCCCCTGACGTCAGCGCCACGTCACCCCTCATGTCACCTCCACGTCAACCGCCACTACTACGTGTCACCACCAACTCATCTGTCAGCGTCCCTACCCCGCCACCGTGTCCTGTGCCACGTTGTCAAACCAGTCAGCTGCCATGTCACCCTGCCGTACCCGGGACCCACCGATGATGTCATGCTGACATCATCACAAAAAAGGCGCAAAGGGCGAGAATCGCGTCAAAGAATGCTTGAATCAAGAAACAGAGGCAGTTTTCGATGCGCGATTAGTGCCCAGCGCTAATCGCGCATCGCTAAGAAAAATTACTCAAAAAGGAGAGCTTCCTATTTCTCGGCTACCTCCAAAACCCAAAAATTTGCAAGAGGCAATGCTGGAAACAGAGAACTAAAGAAAAGACATCAGGCAAAGGGAGTCAAGATATGACTACGGCAATTTTATAAAAAGGCCAAGTATGCATACCGAGAGCAGGATAACAAAGCAGTGACTCAGCAAAGCACCAGGGCAGCAGGCCCAAAAAACACAAATTAAAAGCACAGCCTCAGCCGACTCAGTTGATCCCAAAAGTCTAAATTCTCTGACAGAACGGATAGCTAATACCCTAAATATCTACTGCATCATTTACTCTTTCATCTACTATTCCTCAAGAGTTGGTAAAGAAGTTATGAGTTATTAACTCATCAGCTAGATATTTTGTAATTCATTTTTGTATATATGCCTCCCCACAGAACATATTTGGGGTTGGTCGTTGGTGATTTTCGCTGTAAGAGTTGCGCTGTAATTTTCAGACTCTCTAATACAAAAGGCTGGGAAAGTTCATGGTCTCTGCACTGTTTGGATGTGAAAGTAATCAACTCTGTTATGCTACATAATTCCTGTGTCGTTTAACGGAACAATAAGTTTTCCTAAACCATGTTTTGTCTTTTATTTGTTTACAAAATTCACATATATGTTTCATAATCTTAGAAACAGAGAAGAAGAATAGCTCAGGACTTGTTTATATACACCCTCTGCTCAATCCCTGTTTCTAATTATGTTTTCTTTAAAATTGGTCATAAATATGAATTCTTAATTGCTCATGTTTGCACTAATTCTCTCATTATGAATTTTGTTTAGGAATTCTTAATTGCTCCTAGATAATATTCTCACACTTTCCCTCTATCAGCATAGTGAAAGATCCTTGACTGCCTTTTATTCCCTGATTTCATGCCATCATTTCTCAGATTTCAAGGATTGTTCCATAGGTACCTGTCTGGCTCTGTAGCATTACACTTTTCCATGAAACACTTTCAGAAATACACCACCATTGACTCCATTGCCCAATAGTTTAGACTGTTCTGAGACTGCATCCCAGATCTGCCTGAAATCATCATCCAACCAAATCTAGAACAAAACCCTGCACTTCATATCTAGCCTAAAATAACAAAAACAAAGTTAAATCATAAAGAGAGAGCCCTCTCTGGTTGCAAGTAGGCTAGGACCTGCAGCTAAAAGATTGGTTAGTGGGTACCTCGGCCGTATTCCCTTTGAGGAGCTTAGGGAACAACCTGAGTGATAACAAATACCATGGGTTGATGCCATTTCTATTCGAATCATTCCTCCCTCCTTAAGAAGCAATGGTACCCATTGCGTGAAGTTCCCTCTTGCGAAGCCTTTGTTGAATATGAAGAGCCACTAAAGAGAAGGGTTTTATGTGGTTAACCCATAACCATGATGAACGAAGATCCAAGGATAGAGATACCCTGTAATGCTTGTGACCAACTATGATACTGAGAGTGTGCGGCCTAGCAAATGGACTTCGATGAACTGTGGGTTTGTGGATGACTCATAACCATGATGAACGAAGATTTGAGGATAGAGATACCTGTAATGCTTGTGGCCAACTGTGATACTGATAGTGTGCGGCCTAGAAAATGGACTTCGATGAAGTGTGGGTTTGTGGATGAACCATAATCATGACAAACGAAGATCCGAGGATAGAGATACCCGGTAATGCTCGTGACCAACTGTGATACTAACAGTGTGCGACCTAGCAAATGGACTTCGATGATAAGGATTTTGTACAGTTGACCCATAACCGTGATGTTGATTGTTGATGAAGTAGTAGGTGCCTACATAGCCTGGGGTGGGAGGGCATGTCTCCAAAGAACCCAAGTCGAATGCTGCTATGATGAAACTGATGAATGTGAAGCATGTGCCTATTAAAATAGGGTGGGAGGGCACGTCTCCAAAGGGAACCCGCTACGAACGCTACTCTAGAATTAAAATGGACATAACTCAGTCAATATAACTCAAAATATTTATTATAACATGTTTTTGGAATAGAAGGACCATTTTACATCTTCCCATGTGTTGGAAATCCTTATCTGGATGCTGTAGAATCTCATATTCGCGCTGCAACTTTTCCGTCGTCAGAAAAGTTTTGAAAAAATAGTTGATTTTAAATCAGCGATAGCTTCCACATCCGAACTCCAATTTAACACTTTTTTTTTGAAATTGTTTGATTTTTTTAGAGGAGCTCAGATCTGCAATCATTACTTTGAAATTCTGCGAAAAAAAAATAAATAAATATATATATATATATATATATATATATATATATATATATATATAAATAAATAAAATTAATTAATTAAATAGATGAATAAATAAATAAAATGAAAATTAAAAAATTAAAAAATGTTAGGAAAGTCGCCATCCACTAGTTGTCGTCAGAAAAAAATCTACAACATAGATGATTTTAAATCAATGATATCTCCCTCATCCAGAATCCGATTCGGCTGAATTTATTTTTTGAATTTTGGTATTTTTTTGCAAGGAATCCAGATTTGTTATTTTTTTTTTTTAAATTTTGCACCAAATGTGTCAAATATGATCTGCAAACTCGCCACCCAAAAAAAATATTTTTGTAAAAAAATGAAAAAGAAAAATTCTTCCCTCTTTGCCCAAGAAAGTTCTCTGTGGAGGTCGTAGCACGTGCATGAATATTGTTGAAGATTTATGAAAAATTTTGAAACTAAAATATGCATCAAACCCTCATTCTCATGGAGTCATAACCTACTCTGATACCACTGATCCGGATCTTGGGAGGAGGCCCCTAAGATTAGAAAAATTGAAATGCCAGAAGAAAAAGAGGAGAATGCCTAATAAACAAACCACAAAGAAATTTTTTATTAAAACGAAGAATAACTGTAAAAGCTACATTGTGGCGGAAAAACTATACTTTTACAGAATGTGACTTGTTACTTATAGTATTTTTCAGTTACAATACCACGGGTCAATTCCATGGGTGAATGAATACAATGGGTGGATGTCACAATACCATGGGCAAATACCATGGGTGAATGAATACCATGGGTGGATGTCACTTACAATACCATTGGTGGATGCCACTTACAATACCATGGGTGGATGCCACTTACAATACCATGGGTGGATGAATACCATGGGTTGATTCCATTTTCTATTTGGATCATTCGAATCATAACCATAATTTCATCTATTTTGGGTTATTATTCTGATCAGTGGGTAGATGAACCCATTCTAGGGTTCCTTTCAATATTTTCCACAGATAGCAAACCATCTATTTTGTATAATTTCAGTCAATTCCTAGCTGATAACATTCATGGGCAATTTCTTAAAGTTCCAACAGAACAAGTGTTTAAGTACACTTCAATTTTAGTTTATATGTTTCTGTATTATCAAGCAGACAGGTTCAATTTTTCCATGCAGAAGCTAGATGAAGAGGGAAACCAACAGTCTGTAATATTTTGGACTTCTTTAGTGATGAAAGAACAATAATTCTCTTATAAGCAGTGCATTGAAGAGTTTGTTCACCCAACCATGAATATCCTAAACAACTCAGCACAACCCACAATCAGTGAAGACATCAAGAGGATTCTACATTTGATAGATGAGGCCAGAACTGGAGACTGGTATTTATACCAAAATTACACTGAAATCAGAGTTTATGGATGCGAGTTAACACCATACAATATCCCAAAATACCTCCCCATGAGGAATTTTTCCCTTGAATATATCAGACAAATTCTAAATTCATATGATATTCATTTTGTGGTGGAAAAGAAGAAGTCCCAGTTTTGAATAAAGACATAGGTGGGCCCTTTCATATGCAACACCAGGTCAACACGAGAAGAAGCATATAAAATCCTTAAAGAGAGAAATTCAGCCTGAGTTTCACATGGGCTTATAACACTTCGGGTATCATTTCTAAGCTGAGAGTAGAAAAAAAAACTACTCCATATATCCATACCCAAGGCTTGAGATAGAGAAATATGTGAACCAATCTGACTGGGAAGTGAATACATTATAAGAAGCTGAAGAGAAATTGTTTTCTACTTCAAATTTACAGACTCCCACTCCTCAAGAGAAAATAAGTAAAAGACAGAGAGGAGGGATTATCATCAACAACAGGTAGTGAGGCTAAGGAGTTTAGAATCAGTTACAAGAAAAGAGTCAAGATGACTCCTAGGACAAGTGTAGAAAAGGAGGTAGAAGATCAAGTTGTCGTCATAATTGGAGAAACACCATCTGAAAGAAGAAAGTTTGTTACATCTCCTACTGGACCTTCAATATCACATGGTCAAAGAGAAACAGAGCTAGCTTCGCAAGATATCCAACGAGAAAAGGAAAAAAAATGTTTTTGACAAGTACCGGGAGGTCAAACTTAAGAATGAAATTCTTAAGAACATCACCTACACTCGGTTTTGAAAGTAGACTTCCAGTTCACAAAGCAAGCATTTGTCATTTTTTGATACAGAACAAGCAAATATGCAGATGTCCTTCCTTGAGGCCCAAATTCCACATCCTAAGACACCAGAAGATTAAAAGAGCACAACATTTGAATTCAAAACCAAATATATCCATCCCATTGATCAAATGGAGATGCATAAACAGACAGATGAGATGATTTCCTCTACCTTAACTAATATTGTTGGCATTATGATACAGGTATGACACAAGTGTTGTCCTTGATGGCAACTCTCTCAGATGAAATATCACAGTATAGCAAGTAAACAACAAGAATGAAGAAAGAAAGGTATACGTAGGTTCATTATATAACAAGTCGCGTATACACGCAGGTTCACTATATACCAAGTCACGTATACACACAGGTTCACTATATACAAAGGCGCATATATCATACACATGCACTTTCACAGAAGGAAAGGCGCGTACATGTTGGAAAACTAAGTTTTGGTCCGTGGTATTTGGACCATGGTATTTTGGTATTGGTCCATGGTATTTGGTTCAAGGTATTGACCCCGGCTATTGGGTCCAAGGTATCGGTCCTACGTAGTTTTGGACCATGGTATTGAGAGAGGCCTAAACCTATATAAGGAGAAGAAGATCATTAGGCCAAGGTGCAAGTGTGCAAGTGATGAATATCTGATGAAGTGTGAGATCTAGTATGCAGGTTATGGGTATGTGATGCTTTGTTAAGGATGCACCTATGTGGCGAATGAAGGTTGATGGATCGGGATCATGAAGACTAAAATGCATTATCATTATATGGTATGATCATGAATAGTTCAGATCTGAATATTGACGCATTTCTTATCCTTTATATCTGATGATCTGGGTATATCTGAAGTAAAAAATTGCAGCGAAGGTATAAGTAATTATTTTCAGATAAATACGTTGGTTCCCTTTGGGGAAGCGCATATACACGCTGGTTCGACATGGTCAAGTAGCGTATAATTATGAGATTTGATATTTGAGGTTGTTGTTGATTCTAGTGGTTGTTGCAAGGTTCTGGGTTCTGCTATGTGTTCTGGTGACTGTGTTTTGATAACAGGGTTTCAGTGATTCAATGTTGGGTGATTCAGAGATTGATGATGCGGATATAGTTGATGGTTGTATTGCAGTGGTGATTGATTTTGTGCTTTGATGTTATTGATGGATCAAGTCTGAGAATTTATGAAACGTGGTCCTTGGAAGAAAAGAGAAGGTCGTAGCCTTCTGTAGGTTGGTGCCTACGTACTAGTAAATATATCGGATAGTACAAGATCTAGGGGGTTGTAGCTCCCTTCTAGTATAAGCTGGAGAATGAGAGAAGCTTATAGCCTTCTGTAGGTGGGTGCCTACGTACTGGTATGAGTCTACACCAGTACAAGATTGTAAACAGGTTTTTCTTATCTTAAAGAAAACAACAACATGTGGTTTTTGTCCTGCATTGTGTTTCCACCTTATATCATGGTGTTCATGTGTGTCTCTTATGTGTGATGATCTGTTTTGTTTTTACTGCACCTAGTTACTGGTGCAGTAAAAACAAAACAGGTTAATGGTGTTCTGATGCACTGATTAAAGATCAACATATGATGAATTAACTGAATCATAAGTTTGTTGGATATACGCTAATTGCATTAAACACTATTGCGTGTACACGCGAGTTCCCTTAACTTAAGTAGCATATATGAATCTGATTATGGAAATGAAAAGGTTATTGATTTTCTAATACTGATTCAACCCCCCCCCCCCTAGTGTTATTTCCAACAATTGGTATCAGCGCAAGTCCTTCATAAGAAGCTTGATCAGTTAAAGGAAGATCCATCATCATGAGTAATTAGGAAAGAGAGGGATCCATTAGACCACCAATCTTCGATGGGAGAAATTTTGTTTACTGGAAGATAAGAACCACAGCCTATCTACAATAGCTTGGAACGAATATTTGGGAAATCGTGGAAGGAGGATATACATTTCCATCAGCAATTCCGATAGATACGGCAGGTAGAAAGCAATATGAAATCAATGCCAAAGCTATTACTATCTTATTGGCAAGTTTGTCAAAATCAGAGTTTTTCAAGGTCATGTAGCTCAAATCAGCCAAAGAAATATGGGACAAAGTCATTCTAAGCTACGAAGGAGACGCTCAGGTAAAACGTGCTAAGCTTTAAACTCTCAGAATTCAGTATGAAACTCTTAAGATGCATAGTGATGAAAGCATAGCTAATTACTTCCTATGTATAGATGAGATTGTCAATTGTATGAAGAATCTGGTGAAGAAATTAAGGAAGTTGTCTTAGCTGAGAAAGTTTTGAGATCCTTGTCTTCTAAATTTGAACCCAAAGTGTCTGCCATAGAAGAAAAGCAGGATCTGCAGAATATCACTATGATGCAGCTTCATGGAATCTTAACTGCTTTTGAAATGAGAAAAGGAGGACCATCAGATATGAGAGAAGCCGCATTTAAAGTATCAACAAATGGAAAAGAAAAACTCAATGAATCAAGATACATTTTAGAAGAAGAATATGAGGTAAATTTTGTCAAGAATCTTCAATGGGGATCTGGAAGGTTCAAAGGTAAGCTACCTTTCAAATGTTTTTCTCGTGGTAGAGTTGGTCATTACGCTACTAGATATCCTCATAAAAAAGGAAATATGTCTAAAGAAGGTAATAGAAGTTATTATACTCATGATAATAGTGATGACTCATCCAATAGTGATGAAGATAATCAAGAAATTAAACTTCTCATGGCATATGAAAATAATGGCGCAGAAAAAGAAGAAGTTACTAGATTAAAAGTTCAGCTAGAGACAGTAACCAGAGTAAGGGAGCAGCTGCAGGATGTAGTAAAAGATCAGAGCATAACAATCCAGAGATTTGAATCTAAGATCCTCTCTCTAAAAGAAGATCTTGAATAATCAAAGAAGTAGAATGAAGAAGCTCTTGAAGAACAAGAACATGAAGTGCTCGAATTAAGGCAACAAATGGAAGAAGGAAGAAAAGTTGAAGAAAACATAAAGAAGCAATATCTAGAAAAGGAAGAACAAAATCAGGTTGAGGCAAATATCTTAAAAGGTAAATTAGAAGAAAATGATAAATTGTTACAATTTCAAGATAGTACTAAGATTTTGGATGATATTCTTAGTAGTCAAAGATCCCCTGCTATCAAAACTGGTCTTGGTTTTTATGAAACTGTTGAAGGTGAATCTAGCTCACAGGGTGAGGCAAGGAACTCTAATGCAAAACCTGAAATGCTCAACAAGGAGATAAGAGGTCAACCCCAGCAACAACCAAGGAAAGAAATTCTTCAAAGAAAATCTTTTGCTCCTAACTGTGGAAGTGATAGATGGTTATTTCCTCTGATGAATAATGTTGAATGTTATGAATTTCATAATCTTGGACATGTTGTAGCTAGATGCAAAAGTAGAATGGTTCAAGACCATCACACAAAAAGATCATCACGTTCCAGGTACTTTAAGGGAAATTATTTTGCTTGCAATATGTTTGGTCACAAATCTATTGATTGCAATAAAAGAAATATGAAACATGTAAGATGTTATGCATGTAACAAGTTTGGACATAAAGTAAAAGAATGTAGGAGCAAAATTCGGACACCAAAGAAAAAGGAGCATACATCATCTCAATCTTAGGTATTGAAGAAGACAAAATTAGTGTCAGAAAGATGTGGCATAACTCAGTTAGCAGACATAACAGACCCAAGGGAAGCTGAAAGTGTAAACCTTCAGTATTCCAATTTGCATATGCAGATATTATGAAGAGAAGTTGCGTATATACGCGAGTTAAAGGCTGCAGAGTCGCATATATGGAGTTCTGAAGAAAAAGTAGCAGAACAGATTCAGGAAAAGAAGTATGATATGGTTCAGTCATGATATATGTTGATTGGCACAAGTTCAAGGGGAGCAGATGCTTCAAATAAGCATTGTTGGCATTATGGTTAGAAGTATTTGGTGATGATGCTTATGTGGCTAAATGATACATCTTGCTACTTATATTTGGTTGGCCAAAAGAATGGTATTGCAGGTTACAGGTCGGGATGCGGGTGATAGATGCTTATGGTGCAGATCATATATGGTGTACGATAGTTGCTGATGACTATCATGATCTTGTTTAGATTGTTGGTCTTTGTTATAAAAGTCATGAATATCATTTGGTGTAAAGGTCTTGCAAAGACCTAATTTGTACCCCCACTATGCATGGGAAGGATGATGTAATAATTTCTATACCCCCACTTGGTTGGGTGGATGAGTCAAAGTGGTGTATCCCCACTTAGTTGGGAGATTGATGTATGTATGAGTCATTGGTGATAGGAAGGTCATACTCACTTAGTTGAGTTGTAGAGTCATGTTATTCTTTTGAAAAATATCTTTGCAGACTCGGCATGTGCTTGGGGGGAGCATGGACGGATTTATACATCTTAGCATGTACAAAGGGGGAGCTCAATCAGAGATTTCAACGTGTACTTAGGGGGAGTATGGACACAGAATGTATATCAAGGGAGAGAATATCTTGGTCTGCCCTTTGCCCTTGATGTCAAAGGGGGAGAGTGACTTGGTGTGGTTGTTGCCATCAAGTCCAAAGGGGGAGATTGTTGGCATTATGATACAGGTATGACAAAAGTGTTGTCCTTGATGGCAACTCTCTCAGATGAAAGATCACAGTATAGCAAGTAAACAATAAGAATGAAGAAAGAAAGGTATACATAGGTTCACTATATACCAAGTTGTGTATACACGCAGGTTCACTATATACAAAGGCACGTATATCGTACACACGCACTTTCACAGAAGGAAAGGCGTGTACATGTTGGAAAACTAAGTTTTGGTCTGTGGTATTTGGACCATGGTATTTTGGTATTGGTCCGAGGTATTGATCCCAGGTATTGGGTCCAAGGTATTGGTCCTACATGGTTTTGGACCATGGTATTGAGAGAGGCCTAAACCTATATAAGAAGAAGAATATCATTAGGCCAAGATGCAAGTGTGCAAGTGATGAATATTTGATGAATTGTGAGATCTAGTATGCAGGTTATGGGTATGTGATGCTTTGTTAAGGATGCACCTATGTGGCGAATGAAGGTTGATGGATCGGGATCATGAAGACTAAAATGCATTATCATTATATGGTATGATCATGAATAGTTCAGATCTGAATACTGACGCATGTCTTATCCTTTATATCTGATGATCTGGGTATATCTAAAGTAGAAAATTGTAGCGAAGGTATAAGTAATTATTTTCAGATCTGTATGTTGGTTCCCTTTGGGGAAAGCGCATATACACGTTGGTTTGACACAGACAAGTAGCGTATACATTATGAGATTTGATATTTGAGGTTGTTGTTAATTCTAGTGGTTGTTGCAGGGTTCTGGGTTCTGCTATGTGTTCTGGTGACTGTGTTTTGATAACAGGGTTTCAGTGATTCAGTGTTGGGTGATTCAGAGATTGATGATGCGGATATAGTTGATGGTTGTATTGCAGTGGTGATTGATTTTGTGCTTTGATGTTATTGATGGATCTAGTCTGAAAATTTATGAAACGTGGTCCCTGGAAGAAAAGAGAAGGTCGTAGCCTTCTGTAGGCTGGCACCTACGTACTAGTAAATATATCGGCTAGTACAAGAGCTAAGGGGTTGTAGCTCCCTTCCAGTAGAAGCTGGAGAATGAGAGAAGGTTGTAGCCTTCTGCAGGTGGGTGCCTGTGTACTGGTATGAGTCTGCACCAGTACAAGATTGTAAACAGGTTTTTCTTATCTTAAAGAAAACAATAACAGGTGGTTTTTGTCTCGCATTGGGTTTCCACCTTATATCATGGTGTTCATGTGTGTCTCTTATGTGTGATGATCTGTTCTATTTTTACTGCACCTGGTTATTGTTTATATGGTTAATGATGTTCTGATGCACTGATTAAAGATCAACATATGATGAATTAACTGAATCATGAGTTTGCTGGATATACGCTAGTTGCATTAAGCACAGTTGCGTGTACACACGAGTTCCCTTAACTAAAGTAGTGTATATGAATATGATTATGAAAATGAAAAGGTTATTGATTTGCTAATACTAATTCACCCCCCCCCGCCCTCCCACCCCCAATATTATTTCCAACAAATACTACCATGTCATTGTCAAAGCTACACATTTCATATGCAAACATTCAGTCCCAGTTAAAAATGGAGAAGGTATCCTCTTTGGCGAAGGAAAATAGGATCAAATCTTGGGAAGATTTAGTAGTCAAGATAGGATATGATCCTAAAGATATAAATGTTGCAGAGGAGATCATCAAGAAAAATCTTGACATTTTAGCATTGAGAAAGCAGCTAAAATTGCCAGCCACAGAAGATCCCTTGACTAAAGATATTGAAGAAAATGAGACCCAGAGGGTTGATATGATGAAGTTAATCATAGATAAGAATGTTCAAATTAGACGAATGGAGGTAGAAATGGAGAAAATGATCAAAGAGAAAGAAGAGATTCAAAGGGTAGCCATAGTCCCCTTGGACCCTATACCCATCACTCAAATCCCAGCTACAGGAACAAAAACTGTAGCGATCTCTTCAACTCAAGCTACAAGTGTTGAAAAGGTGACAAAGACACTGGAAAATATGTCAATCAAGTCAGAAGAAATTAATAAGTTACAGGGGCAGCTCAAAGCTTTGCAAGAACATAAAGCTAGAACTAAAGCTTCTCATTTGGTTGAAGTACAGAAGTCACAAAGGTCGCTAGAGAGGTTACAGAAGGTGGAGAAGGATACAACAATTGGTCAAACCTTGGCCCAAGCCAAGGAAGCCATTTGGATGGGTATTTTGGACTCCATGAATGAGATTTGGCCATGCATCCAAATCATTTTTGAACTGAAAGAACTGATACAAAAGGCCACTGAAGCCATTGTTGAAGTAAGGGTAAAGCTGGGAGACATGCCTACAAAAGCTTCCAACATCATCAAATTCCATAATTCAAAGAATAAGTATGAACTTGAAGAGTTAGGAACTAGTGACAAGACTGCCACCATCTTGGAAGTCAAGAAGGTTTTGACTAAGAGAAATCTCATTAATCAATTGGAGGAGAAATGTGAAACACTAGAGTTGGGAGTAAACAGATTCTTCAATGGGATTGAAGCATTAAATCAGAAAGGATTTCCCAACATATATGTGATTAATGACAAACTGATTACTCAAGAATATTTTGTTTTAAAGATGAAGGAAATGGCCATAAGAAATATTAAATTTAGTGGTATAAAAGGCAGCATGACAGCTAGAGCGTTCTTAGAGACAATGGGAAATGAATTTTTTATCTAGCATGAGGTAAAACATATCTTCATAGTAAATCCAACATTTGTAAAGTATACTGAGGTTGATGAGATTTACGAAAGGGTAATCAAGTTAACCATTCCATATGAAAAAAGGTGGGAGAAACTATGTGATCTATTAGACTAAAAAGCAACTCAAATTCAGTGAGAATATCAGCCAGCACATTAGCCAACACAACACAGTTATAGGTTGATTCAGCAATCGAATCCTCCAAAACAGAGCCACCTCTTCATGCAACTTTCCACCTTGCCTATGATTCTGCAAAAGATCGATTTTATTGTTTAGGATAATGTTAATAATACACTGTTAGTTGAGACAACAATTTTGTAGATAATTTTTTAATTATTTTTATAAATACTTCACTGTTTATAGTATTATAGGTTGATTGTTGAATATATTTTCCTCTATAAATTGTAATTTTCAAGTTGCTGGAAGCATCAATAATACAAGGAAATTCTTCACAGGATTCATGTGGTGTATGAATTGGTGATGTTTTTCTTCTACTCATGTGTTTAATCATTGTCTCTTTTCTCTGTCATTTCTGAAAAGCTTAATTACATAACAGAAATTGTGACGAATAGGACATGTTATACAGAACACCCTATTCTGGCTGTTAGTAATTTATATGTTTTCTGTTGAAGACAAATTAAGGAATTCTTCATTGCTCCTTAGTTTCTATTGAATCTTACATTTCTTCAGTTTCATAATCCATTTAAAATTCTGAAAGATACAACTAGTGCAACCTATATTGCCCTGTGAAACTCCTTCGAAATTTGATGCAGATCCAATTAATCTTTAGACTCCATAGCCCAATGGAATTATAACAATTTAGTCAACCAAACAATCCAATAAAAAACAATCAGTATAGTAATAACTAGCCTAAAATTCACATAAAACATAGTTAAATTTTACAGAGAGATTCCTATCTGAAGCTGGTAGGGCTAGATCCTAGCTTCTAAAGTGGTTTTGATGTTGTCCTATGTGTTTACTCCCTCAACCTCAAAAATACAAAATGAAAACATGTACAATATATCATTTGATGAATTCCAGAAGATGATTGTACAAGCACGGAGGAAGCACTTTCCGGATGATCACGCATCACCTGCATTCATCAAGGAAAGGGTGATAGTGTCAGACACCAGGAAGCACCCAACTGCCATAGCCCAAGCCATCTTCGCTTATGCAGGAGAAACAAGCTCAACTTTTTAGTACTTGGTGGCTAACAATGAACAACTGGTAAATAACTTGCAGGTTTCCATCCAAGAGGAAGAACAACTCCGAGCATTAGTGCAGGATATAGCTTCTTCATTGGGGGAGATGAGGAGAATGATACTTGCAGAAATATCAACACTTGGTGATACCATGTAGAAGCTCTATGATGAATTTGTCACCATGCATAAAGCAGTTGTCTGTTTGCATGCCTTATAGCAACAGAGCAAATAGTTTGTTCAAACTCTCAAGAAAATACATGTTGCCATCGCCCATGTACAAGAGTGGAAAATGTGGTACAAAGGGGCCCCACTCAACATAGCAAAGAAGATGAAGCCACAGGAAAAGCTAGAGAAAGTGAATGTCCGAATGTTGATTCAGAACAATGAGCAGCTAGCCTCATTCATCAACAACACACATGCCTCATATGTGTCGTATAGTAGGTTGGATGTACTGGTGAGAAAAAACCAGATCCCATCAATTGGTTCCCTCACCAATGCTAAACCCAAGAACCAAGTCCAGCTAGATATCGATGAGTACTTGTAGTAGCTAAGATGAGAAGCCACCAGGGAATAATTGGAGTTCAATGCACACAACATGCAAAAGTACATCGATGGTCCTGTCAAGGTTAATACGATGTTGCTCATGATTCAAAATGAGTTGGATACAGGTTCAAAGACCATATACCCGGATGCCATGGAGGATAGATTCTGCTTCTAGAAAGACACCGTCAAGCAGTTTGGGGACACCATCACATAGTACCAAGCTTGTCACCTATATGTGACCAAGAAACAACAAGTGGAGGTTGCTGAGCTGGACTTTCCCCAAACTCTAGAATCATAGCGTTGTGTCTTGTTAGGATGTCTCTAGCCTATTTTGTCTTATATGGGTACATGTGGAAAATGTAATATTATTTGTAATTATATTGTAAGTGAAATTCCAAGTGTCAATATTGGAATATGAAATTCATCATGTAATGTAATGTGTCATTTAGTGAAGAAGTTGAAGAGTCATGAGGGAATTCAAAGAGTCACAAAGGGGAATTTCAAGGGTCACCCCACCCTTTGTTATAAATATAATCTCATAACTCATAGAACGGGCTTTTGGGAGCCAATATTTTGGCTAGGCTTAGGCTTAGAGAAGGCTTGGGAGTATTGTGAAGAGCCTTGGATTCTCCATAACGTAAAGCGAGTATACTTCTTTCGAGGAGCAGGTGTTCTTGATTGTAATGTTCCACTATTGGGGCTAGTGGTCGTCAATGGTGTATGTATGGATGGAACTTTCACATATAATAATAAAATCAAAGCCACCACACTTTCATGTATATATTGTTAATATAGTAGGACTATTATTGTTGTATTGGAAATGTATGTTATTTAACTTACGCATATGCTTATGAACTACTTTGTATGCATTTGTATGAATCGTGTTGACTACATGTTGTTGGAATAATTCATCACTTTAATTTGTGGACTATTCAACATTTTAGCTTTTGATGTAATTTCACTCGTGTATTCCTTTCAAGCTGCGTACTATTGTAGGATTCTAAGGGGTACATGTTTGGTCAATTTAATGTTCTTAAATTGCAAGCATAAATTATTGACCAGAGTTGGTAAACTTGTGAAGTGCAGGTGTGTTAATTTTAGGTATGTTCTATGCTAGAGAAATTTATTTAAATTTTTACAGTTAGTAATCACATCAGCATTAAAGTAAACTGCAGATAGAACATAAATATAAATCACAGAAGACAATCCAAGACAAGAAGACACAAGATATGGTGCCAGCCAGGGACAAACCCCAATGTGGGGAAACCCTTGATCAATTCTTCTTTTATGTTCTTCAAAGTTCAGCAGAGAAAGTGAGAGAGATAGTACATTTACAATAGAAGTCAATATTTTGACTTTTGATATCGCATGAGATCAGTTGAAGACATATTGATTCAAATGATTCTCTAAGGTGACTTCTTCACCTATCATGCTGCTGCCTTTCGTCCATTTGCTGCACATAACCATGTGACACCATGGTGTACTGTCACAGTTTTGAACCTTGATGACTGAGCTGCTCTCATCTGCTCTCATCATCATGCTGCTCATTATTTATCATGCCTATTGTGCTGCATCTTCTATCATTATGCAGCCCTATTCATCATCATTCATCACTGCTTTGATGAGAGGATTATACACCATGACTGTTCCTAGAGGTTAAGATGATCTTTGTACCTTGAGATCATAACTGCACCTTTACTGTATTGTAATATTATGATCCTATCTCTTACCTTTGATGAGACTAACACTCTTCGTAGAGGTGATCACTATCACTGCATATAGGTACATCATCTAATACTTCAAGTCACTGTTGTACAAGATGTATGTCACCGAGATCTTCTTCATCCAACCGAAACCAAAATCAACATTTATTGTTGTTGTGATCATAACACATCAAGACTTCTGCAAGTATGCAGAGGGATTCTATTATCATGTAGACTATAACATGAGTTATTTATGCTTCGTCTATCTGAGATATATGTGCCCAAATCACATACATTCTTGTCTGCTACATAGGAATGTTGAGTCTGTGGCTATGCTTGACTGCGTATAAATATCTTTGTGCTCTGCGTATAAATGTCTTTATGAACAACATATAAAGTGTCATATAAACAGCGTATAAAGGTATCACATGAACAACATATAAAATGTCACCATGACTGCGTATGAAATCAGCTACTGCAGCTAGGTGTCTTCCTCACTGCGGCTAGGTGTCTTCCTCACTGCGGCTAGGTGTCTTCCTCTCTATGGCTACTGTGGCTAGGGCATCACTGCAACCTTTATTACCCTTACTGCGTCTCCATTACCATGACTACGACTTCGTTACCCTTACTGCGGTTATGGACAGACTTCTCTACAGTTGTGGATAGACCCTTCCTCTTGCTGCGTATAGACTTCTCCATGACCGTTTCTAGGGCTTCTGCGTTTTAGATCTAGGGCATCATTCGTACATAGGCCAGCGTATCCTTTATGTGTCTCTCCTTCACCAAAAACCCAAGACGTGGAGAGGAGGAGATCACATGAAGAATGTGTCTCCTTGACTTCAAGTCCTCACCTATTTATACTAAAACGTAGATGATGAATAGACATGACTATTGGGCTTCTAAGCCTACACAAGTTGCTAGCCGACTTGACAATTTGTCTTATAATACAAATAAATTCATAACTCCATGAATACTTATCAGAATCGGATGATCTTTAGATCAATCCCACACCTCTCAATGAGAGGGATCCAATAAAAATATCAGCTACTATAAATAAGATGACCCACATGGAGTTTGGCACTAGTTTCCAATTTTAACACTCCCTCTCAACTAGGGAGAACTCCATCTACTGATCCATATGTCCAGCTATACTATCTCTTCCATCAGTGCCCTACACTGCTCTACTCGGCTATGCTTATCTCTGCTCAGCTTTGCTGGCTTTGCTCAGCTCTGTTGGCTCTGCTATGCTCTGCTCAGCTCTGTTAGCTCTGCTCAGCTCTACTGGCTCTGCTGAACCATGAAGAAGAAGAATTGGTTGAGATGTGTCATACCATTCTCCACTGACCCGAAGTCAGCCTCAGAGTGTATACCACTGGTCCCAGACCAGTCCTCAACCGACCCGAATTCAGTGTCATAGTATGTACCACTCTCACTGATCCTAGACCAGTCCTCTACTGACTCAAAGTCAGTCTCAGAGTATGTACCACTGGTCCTAGACCAGTCCTCTACTGACTCAAAGTCAGTCTCAGAGTATGTACCACTGGTCCTAGACCAGTCCTCTACTGACCTGAAGTCAGTGTCATGGGTACAACTCCTACAACTAGTCCCAGACCAGTATCATTGATCCCAGATCAATGAAGGTCATCCTAGCATAGGGAGTACGGTAGATACAACGATGCGTCCATTGGTACTACTATGGTCCCTATCCTCATTTCCTTGCTCTTCCCATGAGTCTGGGACTGCATGGGTAGGATGCCTTGACAGGAGAACTAATCATCCTGTCCATATGAGAGCGAATCATCCTGTCCCACAAGGGAGCGAATCATCTTATGCACAGGAGAGAGAATCATCTTGTCCATAGGAGAGCGAATTATCATGTCCCACAAGAGAGCGAATCATCTTGTCCCACAAGAGAGCGAATCATCTTGTCCACAGGAGAGCGAGTGATCCTGTCCACAGGAGAGCAAATCATCCTGTCCACAATCGCCATGGAGAACACATCATCTAGGCCCACAGGAGAACTAATCATCTTGTTCCATAGTTGCCACGGAGAACGAATCATCTTGTTCAACACGTGCCACCAGGGGAGGGTGAGTCACCTTGTGGTAGTATGTTGCTCCAGTAAGAACCCCAAGCCCTCAAAGCTCCCAGAGCTCAATGTATGCAACATGTAGGACTGTTTTACAAGGGTCTTTCGACGACTCCAAGTCATTCAGGAAAATCACAGATTTGATATTTCCCCTGAGGCTTTGACAAAGTGTAGTGACCTGTACATCATCTCCCAGTGATGGAGCTTCCTTGCTTATTGACTTACCATATCCCAGATAAGGTAGTATCTGATGTCTATCTGCTGGAGCAATCATCAAATATGGGATTCCTCAATAACTGAATCCCCTCTCTGGTTGTCATAGAGAATCACAGTGGTATGTATAATCAGCTCATTTAAGAGCTTCTGTAACGATGCAGCTTCACATGAGATCATACTCGTAGCTATGTATTCAATCTCGGCGGTGCTTATAGCAACCGACTTCTGCTTCCTGCTTATCCATGATATCGAAGAAGAATCCAAAGAGAATCAGCACTAAGAAGTGCTCTAGTGATCCTCCACACTGCCTGCCCACTCAGCATTCGAATAATCATGCAGTTTCATATTTTCGGCAGTGTATCTCAATCCATGAGAGATTGTGCCCTGAAGATATCTCAGAGGATTCTTGGCAACAATCCAGTGATGCTCAACCAAATATGAGCTCGCCATGCTAACTGCAAAACATATGTCCGGTCGGAAGTTCACCAAGAACATCAATGCAAATGAGTTTATGAAACTCAGTCGCATTTCCCAAATCTGGTCTGACATCACTACCATATAACTTCTGAAAGTTAATATCCTCGAGGTAGTCACATTCTTTTAGTTTAAAATTCCACATTCGGAATCCAACTCCCTCTTACTTCGGCAAATGAGAGGGTCTGCACCTATCAGAAATAGATCGTCCTCATAAGGTGCCGATATGAGAGGTCTATCATCCACAACCTTTGAGTAATGGTTTGTATCGGTTTCACTCCTAGTGAATCTCAGCTTCAGCAGATAGCTATAAATCCTCTCATTCGCAAGGTGATTTGCTTTAAGCCATAGAGGGTTTTCTTCCACCTGTATACATGAGATTCCTGATCATGAATCTCAAACTCCTCAGGTTGTTCCAAACCTCTGGACCTGTTGCATGAGGGGAATGGTCCCCTTATAATATTTTCCTTCGGTACATCTCAGATATGTACCTTCATGTTCCTTTTGAATTCAGGGATCCTTGTCACCATCTGACTCATAGACCTCCAGTGCTATGTCAATGGACATGGTCCCCAGTGGACTTCCTACTACTTGATACAACCCTGAACTCAAAAACATCTTTGAAAAATCTATTTTCAAACATGTACCTTTCCATTGATGAGTTGCCACCCTGTAACCTTTGACTTCCATTGCTGAAACGGACACGAGGTTCTTCTTGCGATCAGGTACATAAAAGAGATTATGTAAAGGAATCGAGTTACCCTCATTCAATTGAGGGGTAAAATTCCCTACACCCTTTCTGGGATAGTGATGAAAAGAAATCTTGGGGTAAGCCCAAAATCTCCTTTCATGTATAAATTTCGAACCTGGGCCTGTGGGATATGGGCCCACAAGGCCTTATCGGAAGCGATTTAACTTTTAGAACGTGGATCTTCATTAAATACTGAATCATCCCTTATCATAGAAAGCAGTCTTTGAATGCTTTCAAACCAATTGCATAACGCCACAGTCCACCGGGGCCTCCTCTGCCAATATTCGGCCAAACTCATACCATCTTTATCCACGACAACGATCTCACCATGTTTCATCTCGCGTTCATACTGCGCACGTCTCAGAGGCAAAGACCACGGCCCCATTCTTGCGCCTTCCCATGACCAGGGCTCGAAACCCGTGCGGGTCGCGCACATGGCCTCAACAAGCCGCAAAATAAAATAATCTGCCTTCGACTGTAGCCCGCCATGAAGGGCTGAACATTTCTCGCCACAGAAATTAACGTATAATACGATTTGGTAATAGCAATGTATGGATTTTAAAATAATAGGAGCGCCGCTATAGACATCGGTGGCCCACATACCCCAACTCCGATCTGATGCAGATATGAAACCTCTCTGATCGATCCACCACTGATGTAATTTTCCAGAACCGATTCACATCAAACTCCATCACTCCGATCCGAACAATCGGCAATAGGAGGTCGCAATTTCAATGTGCTCCCACCTTTGGACACTTCACGCTTCAGCTGCGATTCCGTTCGAAATCGGAATCACTGTAATTCAATATCGCCTTCTGTAGCCTTTGACTAACCGATCCTCCGACCTGTATACTCTTTTTTTCAAAACATTCAGACCTGTAAACAAACAGATCGACCTATATATATATATTCAATCAGTTAAGACGCATGATTCAATTCTCAATTATGAATCTAACAAACACATCAATCCTCACGTCGATCTTTCAAGTGATCAATATCGATTAACAAACTCACAACACATGCATATACAAATAACACTCGAACAGACTTCTATATATTTACAAAACAGTTCATCCTAAGGCATTCCAGCCTTAGAACAAAATCGCTTTGCTGCTCTTCAACGCCTATCGATTTCTATAGATATATCTCCATCTCTACCACTGTTACATTGAATTTATATAAGAAATGTTATATCGAAAGGATCGATCCGATCCTTTCCTGATTTTCCTCTAACGAAGTTCTCCAAAATACATGCACGTAGATAACAATCCATCAAATCCTTTATAAATCTATTTTAGAGCAGATTTTCCTCCTGTTTTCCAGCTTGACTGTCCACGTCTTCATCGCTCATCTTGGATTCCTCTTTAAATTAGAAAAGGGTTAGATGCTCCTGCATCAGACTCCCGAGGTAAAAAAAATAAAAAAATTATGACCTCCTCGTCATATACTTCTCCTGGTCCTTAGCAATTCTACCCACTGCATTTCTTCAGTTGAACTACTTTCATGATCTTCTATGAGCTGCAACCAACCTCTACAGTAACAGTCTCCTTTTGTTACACGATACCTCACCAAGCCCTCCGCACTCGGTCTTTTGGCATCCTTCTGGTTCTCTCCTCTGGAACCAATTGAGCACACCTTGCTCTAGGTTGATGCAAATCTTCTCACCTTCTGCTGCCACTTTCTACACGACAGTAAGACCATAAACTCTCCAGCTTTAGCACAACTGTACCTCTTTCCCCTTCTACTTGCATTCTTCTTTCTTCTCGCAGGAAATCCTTTCCCCGCTCTGATACCACTTAATGAAAAGAAATCTTGGGGTAAGCCCAAAATCTCCTTTCATGTATAAATTTCGAACCTGGACCTGTGGGTTATGGGCTCACAAGGCCTTATCAGAAGCGATTTAACTTTTAGAACGTGGATCTTCATTAAATACTGAATCATCCCTTATCATAGAAAGCAGTCTTTGAACGCTTTCAAACCAATTGCATAACGCCACAGTCCACCGGTGCCTCCTCTGCCAATATCCGGCCAAACTCATACCATCTTTATCCACAACAACGATCTCACCATGTTTCACCTCGCGTTCATACTGCGCACGTCTCAGAGGCAAAGACCACGGCCCCATTCTTGCGCCTTCCCATGACCAGGGCTCGAAACCCGTGCGGGTTGCACACATGGCCTCAACAAGCCGCAAAATAAAAGAATCTGCCTTCGACTGTAGCCCGCCATGAAGGGCTGAACATTTCTCGCCACAGAAATTAACGTATAATACGATTTGGTAATAGCAATGTATGGATTTTAAAATAATATGAGCGCCGCTATAGACATCGGTGGCCCACATACCCCAACTCCAATCTGATGCAGATATGAAACCTCTCCGATCGATCCACCACTGATGTAATTCTCCAGAACCGATTCACATCAAACTCCATCACTCCGATCCGAACAATCGGCAATAGGAGGTCGCAATTTCAATGTGCTCCCACCTTTGGACACTTCACGCTTCAGCTGTGATTCTGTTCGGAATCGGAATCACTGTAATTCAATATCGCCTTCTGTAGCCTTTGATTAACCGATCCTCTGACCTGTATACTCTTTTTTTCAAAACATTCAGACCTGTAAACAAACAGATTGACCTATATATATATATATATATATATATATATATATATTCAATCAGTTAAGACGCATGATTCAATTCTCAATTATGAATCTAAAAAACACATCAATCCTCACGTCGATCTTTCAAGTGATCAATATCGATTAATAAACTCACAACACATGCATATACAAATAACACTCGAACAGACTTCTATATATTTACAAAACAGTTCATCCTAAGGCATTCCAGCCTTAGAACAAAATCGCTTTGCTGCTCTTCAACCCCTATCGATTTCTATAGATATATCTCCATCTCTACCGCTGTTACATTGAATTTATATAAGAAATGTTAGATCGGAAGGATCAATCCGATCCTTTCCTGATTTTCCTCTAACGAAGTTCTCCAAAATACATGCACGTAGATAACAATCCATCAAATCCTCTTTAAATCTGTTTTAGAGCAGATTTTCCTCCTGTTTTCCAGCTTGACTGTCCACGTCTTCATCGCTCCTCTTGGATTCCTCTTTAAATTAGAAAAGGGTCAGATGCTCCTGCATCAGACTCCCGAGGTAAAAAAATAAAAATAAAATAAAATAAAATAAAAAAATAAAAATAAAAAAAATAAAAAAATTATGATCTCCTCGTCATATACTTCTCCTGGTCCTTAGCAATTCTACCCACTGCATTTCTTCAGTTGAACTACTTCATGATCTTCTGTGAGCTGCAACCAACTTCTGTAGTAACAGTCTCCTTCTGTTACACGATACCTCACCAAGCCCTCCGCACTCGGTCTTTTGGCATCCTTCTAGTTCTCTCCTCTGGAACCAATTGAGCACACCTTGCTCTAGGTTGCTGCAAATCTTCTCACCTTCTGCTGCCGCTTTTTGCACGACAATAAGACCATAAACTCTCCAGCTTTAACACAACTGTACCTCTTTCCCCTTCTACTTGCATTCTTCTTTCTTCTCGCAGGAAATCCTTTCCCCGCTCTGATACCACTTGATGAAAAGAAATCTTGGGGTAAGCCCAAAATCTCCTTTTATGTATAAATTTCGAACCTGGGCCTGTGGGTTATGGGCCCACAAGGCCTTATCAGAAGCGATTTAACTTTTATAACGTGGATCTTCATTAAATACTGAATCATCCCTTATCATAGAAATCAGTCTTTGAACGCTTTCAAACCAATTGCATAACGCCACAGTCCACCGGTGCCTCCTCTGCCAATATCCGGCCAAACTCATACCATATTTATCCACGACAACGATCTCACCATGTTTCACCTCGCGTTCATATTGCGCACGTCTCAGAGGCAAAGACCACGGCCCCATTCTTGCGCCTTCCCATGACCAGGGCTCGAAACCTGTGCGGGTCGCGCACATGGCCTCAACAAGCCGCAAAATAAAATAATCCGCCTTCGACTGTAGCCCGCCATGAAGGGCTGAACATTTCTCGCCACAGAAATTAATGTATAATACGATTTGGTAATAGCAATGTATGGATTTTAAAATAATATGAGCACCGCTATAGACATCGGCGGCCCACATACCCCAACTCCGATCTGATGCAGATATGAAACCTCTCTGATCAATCCACCACCGATGTAATTCTCCAGAACCGATTCACATCAAACTCCATCACTCCGATCCGAACAATCGGTAATAGGAGGTCGCAATTTCAATGTTCTCCCACCTTTGGACACTTCACGCTTCAGTTGCGATTCTGTTCGGAATCGGAATCACTGTAATTCAATATCGCCTTCTGTAGCCTTTGACTAACCGATCCTCCAACCTGTATACTATTTTTTTCAAAACATTCAGACCTGTAAACAAACAGATCGACCTATATATATATTCAATCAGTTAAGACGCATGATTCAATTCTCAATTATGAATCTAACAAACACATCAATCCTCACGTCGATCTTTCAAGTGATCAATATCGATTAACAAACTCACAACACATGCATATACAAATAACACTCGAACAGACTTCTATATATTTACAAAACAGTTCATCCTAAGGCATTCCAGCCTTAGAACAAAATCGCTTTCGGATTACATTTTGTTGCTCTTCAACGCCTATCGATTTCTATAGATATATCTCCATCTCTACCGCTGTTACATTGAATTTATATAAGAAATGTTAGATCGGAAGGATCGATCCGATCCTTTCCTGATTTTCCTCTAACGAAGTTCTCCAAAATACATGCACGTAGATAACAATCCATCAAATCCTCTTTAAATCTGTTTTAGAGCAGATTTTCCTCCTGTTTTCCAGCTTGACTGTCCACGTCTTCATCACTCCTCTTGGATTCCTCTTTAAATTATAAAAGGGTCAGATGCTCCTGCATCAGATAGGTGGAATCGACTCCAAGTATAATCCCACGATTGTTTCCATCTCTACCAAATTAGAGAGTGCACCCTTCTATCCGATGAAGTGCCTTGAAGCACTACAATCAATAAGCCAAATTTCTAAAGAATCTGAAGGAGAGGGCCAATACAAGATAATGCTTCTTTATTTTATCAGAAACAACATTTGGTTCTTCATACCAACGGTTCCTTTCTTTCTTTGAAGAGTCAACCATTTCCATGATGACCTGCATTACCTGTCATTCCTTTGATCATTGAAGATGTCCCTAGAAGGATTGTTATCTTCATCAAGATATGTGTCTCTGCCATTCGGACACTCCTTCGCATAATGGCCGAACTTATTGCAACTAAGGCATCTGCCTTTCCTTCCACCCATAGATCTAAACTCCTCGATGAAGTGATCTTAAGGTAGGCCATCAGAAACTTCCGCTACGTCATTCTGATAATATTCTCTTCTTCGACTTCACCCTTGGTGAATTAGAAGAGGGATGAGGAACCCATTGACCCTATTATCCTGTCCCAACTGTCTTCGGTGATTGCTCTTTCACTCTAGCTTGGGCATTGTCTTCACCTTAGCTTTGATACCATATTAATTTTAGGTATGTTCTATGCTAGAGAAATTTATTTAAATTTTCACAGTTAGCAATCACATTAGCATTAAAGTAAATTGTAGATAGAACATAAATATAAATCACAGAAGACAATACAAGACAAGAAGACACAAGATATGGTGCCAGCCAGGGACAAACCCCAATGTGGGGAAACCCTTGATCAATTCTTCTTTTATGTTCTTCAAAGTTCAGCAGAGAAAGTGAGAGAGATAGTACATTTACAATAGACGTCAATATTTTGACTTTTGATATCGCATGAGATCAGTTGAAGACATATTGCTTCAACTGATTCTCTAAGGTGACTCCTTCACCTATCATGTTGCTACCTTTCATCCATTTGTTGCACATAACCGTGTGACACCATGGTGTACTGTCACAGTGTTTAACCTTGATGACTGAGCTGCTCTCATCTGCTCTCATCATCATGTTGCTCATTATTTAGCATGCCCACTTTGTTGCATCTTCTATCATTATGCAGCCCTATTCATCATCATTCATCACTGCTTTGATGAGAGGATTATACACCATGACTGTTCCTAGAGGTTGAGATGATCTTTGTACCTTGAGATCATAACTGCACCTTACTGTATTGTAAGATTATGATCTTGTCTCTTACCTTTGATGAGACTGACACTCTTCGCAGAGGTGATCACTATCACTGCATATAGGTACATCATCTAATACTTCAAGTCATTGTTGTACAAGATGTATGTCACCGAGATCTATATAAGATCTTCTTCATCCAATCGAAACCAAAATCAACGTTTATAGCTATTGTGATCATAACACATCAAGACTTCTGCAAGTATGTCGAGGGTTTCTATTATCATGTAGACTACCAATATGAGTTATTTATGCCTTGTCTATCCAAGATAGATGTGCCCAGATCACATACATTATTCTCTGCTACACAGGTATGCTGAGTCTGCGGCTATGCTTGACTGCTGTTATGACTGCGTATAAATATATATGTGCTCTGCGTATAAATGTCTTTATGAACAACGTATAAAGTGTCATATGAATAACGTATAAAATTATCACATGAATAGCGTATAAAAGGTCACCATGACTACGTATGAAATCAGCTATTGCAACTAGGTGTCTTCCTCACTACGACTACTACAGCTAGGTGTCTTCCTCACTGCGGCTACTGCGGCTAGGGCATCACTGCGGCCTTTGTTACCCTTACTGCGTCTCCATTACCATGACTGCAGCTTTGTTACCCTTACTGTAGTTATGGATAGACTTCTTTGCGGCTGTGGTGCGTATAGACTTCTCCATGACCGTTTCTAGGGCTTCTGCGTTTTAGATCTAGGGCATCATTCGTACATAGGCCAGCGTATCCTTTATGTGTCTCTCCTTCACCAAAAACCCAAGACGTGGAGAGGAGGAGATCACATGAAGAATGTGTCCCCATGACTTCAAGTCCTCACCTATTTATACTAAAACGTAGATGATGAATAGACATGACTATTGGGCTTCTGAGCCTACACAAGTTGCTGGCCGACTTGACAATTTGTCTTATAATACAAATAAATTCATAACTCCATGAATACTTATTGGAATCGGATGATCTTTAGATCAATCCTACACCTCTCGATGAGAGGGATCCAATAAAAATATTAGCTGCTATAAATAAGATGACCCACATGGAGTTTGTCCCTAGTTGCCAATTTTAACAAGGTGCACTATATATGCTAGAAGCCTATTCTTTCGTTTAGCAAGATGATGGATATGTTTGTTCTGATATTTTTGTTGTTTATCTAGATTTTCATTAGAGTTAGATTTATACAAATCAATACTTGAAAGTTAAGTTATTGTTAGAATGAATGGGAGTTAAGTTATTGTTAGATCAATCTATCAAATCGTATCTAATTGATTATCATCTTAAAATGTCTTATGTTATTCATCCTAAATCTATGTATCTATATAAACACTTTGCTTCTATGAAAACTGAGTATTAAAATTGAAAATATTGTCTATGAAATATATATAATTATGAGTTTAAAGAACATGAAGGAAGTTTCTAATTACAAATTACAGAGTGATATAAACTCTAACTCTAAAAAATCATGAAGAGACTGAATGTAATGAAGCGAAAAGCATTGAATGACTAGACTATTTGAAACACTGTAACTATAAACGAAATGCAAAATGATAATGAAATAACTGAGTCTATACGAAATAATGAAAACAATGAAGTAATTAAACTAGAATGTAGTGATAATAGAAAGCATTTGAATGAAAACAATTACAAAGCAATGAAATAAAAATAAACTAAAACCTTGACTATCTGCAAGGGTCCTTCACATCCAGTAGGTATGATTCACAATCATATACGCATCAAATCAGCAAAGTAACTTCAAATCAATGCAAAATAGAAGGCCTGGTTCACAATCTCTTCATCAATTAACTTAATACTTCCTCCCTGTTATCGTTTACAGAGAATACATATTTATATAAAATGCATGTTCAATCTGTTGAGACTTTCATGCCTATGGATCTAATGTTTAATCCTAATTCAAATATGAAACTTAAACAGGAAAAGCGTTATTTGTCGATTTTCTATTTGGAAAGGAAATCGAGAAAATGTGTTGTGCTTGGACTCCTTGCTACTACATGTTGACCTATCTTTGACTGTGCTGCTGTGCAATCCTTTTGATGAACTGGCTCGAGCGAATAAGAGGAGATACATGAGGGGATCAATCCTGAACTACCCATATGCTTAGTTGTTTCATATACTAGAACCCCGTAAACCATGGAGGTAGCTGCGGATTTACAAAATGGCTTCAGAATCATGTTAATTCTATAGCTAATGCACTCTTTAATATAAAAATAAGGAACATTAATTCATATGAGAAATAAGACATCTAAGAGTTATTACCTTATCAAAATCTATGATTTACTGCCTTTATTGAGTTGATAGTGATGATGAAAAAGAGGAAAATGGTGGAAAAAGGGTGTCAAAACAAAACAGTTATGGAACTCTACATTCCCCCACACTGAAGATTTTGTATGTCATACAAACTACAAAATTGATATTTTGAACTACTGCATTTTCTTGGATACTTCTGCCAGTACATCCAACTTCATCTCTTTCACTTTCTTTCCTGTAATTGCCATCCTTGGTTTCCTCATGAGGATCTTGTATTTCAAATTTATAACATGTTTTTGTAAAGCCTTGTTTTTCTTCTTCGGTTTCTTGTTCTTATTAAACCATAGACTTATATGTAAGAGGAGATTATCACTCCTAGCTATTTGAATTTCATTTTGTGCTTTCAAGGCTTGATTTTCATTTTTGATATACCTGTTTAATGTCTCTAGTTCAAAGATTTCTTGTTTCAATATATTGACTATTGGAGGTTCTTATGGCTCATTAAACTGATTTTTATCTTCCTCTTGAATTGGAATTGATGTTCTTTCTGTGTCCCTTTTCTCCAAGGACTCAATATAATCATAAATCTCCTGTTGCATTGGATCAATCTCATTTGTCTTGGACTTTGTGGAGGCGATGCAACAACTGGTGATGAAACTCTCGGTGGTGAAACCCTTGGTGACGAAACCCTTGGAGATGAAACTCTTGAATTTTCTTCTTCGACTTCTGAGTTTTCTTCTATTTCTATATTGACATGCTAT
Organism: Pinus tabuliformis; assembly: GCA_031772625.1. Lineage (NCBI taxonomy): Eukaryota > Viridiplantae > Streptophyta > Pinopsida > Pinales > Pinaceae > Pinus > Pinus tabuliformis. The sequence goes on from CM062812.1 coordinate 57,577,590, forward strand.
GTGCTTTTTGAGGGTAGTCGTTTTGCTGAGTTGAGTCTGGTACTCCTTCTTAAGGCTATGACAGGGGTCTTTTGAATTTTCTTCCTTTCTATTTTAGGCTTATCTGCTTGTGATGGAATCTCTGTTTCTTTTCTGGCTTTCTTTCTTCTAACATTTATTTTGTTTATTTTCTCTAAAACTTCAGCAAGTGGGATGCCATCTTCTGATAGGTTTTGTGGCTATTGTGGCTCTTGTTCTTGTGTCTTATCAATTTTTCTTTTCCTTTCCCTTTTAGGTCTGCTACTATTTGGCTGCCCATGAGTTTCTTCCTGAAAGTGATTTCTAACTAAAAATATCTCCCAATTATCACGTATGTTTTGGAGATGAAATTCAACAAGTATTTTGACTAGACCATGATGATACATTGTATTATCTATAAACTGAATTCTCCTCTATACATTTCCTGACATCTTCCTAAGACTATTCAACAAGAAATATGGAAGGTTTATTTCATTTTCTTCAAGGAAATTCATTAGCATCCAAATATGATAGAATAACATACACCCAAACCTTCCTTCATAGGTAACAAATTTTTGAATTATTAGAAGTAGGTTTCTCCACTTACTTTTCAGTGTTGTGCTTCAGATGCCCTTCTTGAAAATGGTGGTGTCCATGCTTGGTTTCTTAAGAAAAACCTTCCAATCCTCTGTTTTTATTCCTCTATTCTTGAACCATTTCTCTCCAATCCGCGATGGTCCAGTAGCTTTGGCTATAAATGACTCTGTCAGTGTGAATTTGATGTCCCCTATCTCCACTTCGACTCCATCCCTGTCGAAATATTTAGTCACTTATTTATGGAAGCCATCGAATTTTTCTACAAATTCAAGCCACTGTACTTTCTACAATAATTATTTCGTTTGAGGATATCCCTCCAAGAATTTCTTGCTTGCTGGATCTATTTTGACTATCACGCTCATGGTCAAGAAGCTTTGTTTCACAACTATTTTGTTTGACAGGGTAGGATGGCTTGATAAGGTTGGATAGCTTGGTAGGGTTTTTAGAGCGGAGAGGCCGAGAGTGTGAGTGATGGAACAATGAAAGCATAAGTCATGAGGATATAATGGAATGAAGCAGAATCTAACCGTTAAAATTATTTATGCTTATGTTTTGGGCGGTTGATTCAATGGATCGGGATATGAGCGATGATGACTGTAAGTGAATGATGGCTTATGAAAGGCTTGACATGACACAACCAACTCTTTGCAATAATGATTTTGATTTTAAATTGGTAGTACTATGTCTTATAATTCATATATGTAATGTTTTAATCCCTATTATTAAATTAAAGAAATGCATACCTTTGAGTTATTTGCTTGCTAACCTTTGGTTGCTTTTTATGTTGTCTTCAGGTACCTTGCAGTGGAGGGAGTCAATCATTCCTTCAATTGCATGATTAGAGTTGTCTGTCACATAGGTTGCAGAAAGTCATCAGAGCTGTAGAAAATAAATGATTATGTAGCTATTTATTTTTGAAAAAGAGAGGGATAAAAGAAAATGGGATTTTAGAAAATGGAATACAAAGAAAATTTAAGATGCTAAGAATCCTTGGTTTTCATCTTGAATTTTCTGCATAAACATGCTAACAATTGTTGGTTTTCATGTTTATACATATTTATTATTATTATCAAACATACGCACACACACACACACATATATATGAAAAAGAAAATTCTAAGGTGAAGAAGGAGAAGAGTTCTTCTTAACCAACTTCAAATCAGAGTTGTCTTGGAAAATATTTACAAATTCCTCTTTTGTCATTGGCTTGTGATAGATCCTGAGTTGATGCCCATTCACTAGGAGAGGAACTTTTTCTTCATCAGCATTCCTAATTCTAATTGCTCCATTATCAAAAACATTTTCAATCTCATAAGGCCCAAGTGAGTGAGTTTGAAATTTTCCTTGGAAATTTTTGAACTTTGAATCAAAGAGTGTTGCCCAGTCTCATGGCTGAAATTTTCTTTCTTTGATGTACTTTTTGATGTACTTATCATGCCATCTGGACCTCTGTTGCTAGACTAAACTAGTCTTATGGATAACATATTGCCTTATTTCATTAAGCTCATTGAGTTGTCCCATTCTTTGTTTTTGTGCTTCTGATAAGTCAAATCCTAACTTGATTGTTGTCTTGTAAGTCTGAATTTGGAACTCAATTGGAAATAGGACCTGCTTCCCATAAACAAGTTCATAGGGAGTATGTCTTGTAGTTTTTCTCCATGGACTTCCCCATGAAATACTTCATAATGGTAGCATACAGTCCTTCCTCCCTGCATCAAGACGGATCCCATAGCATACCAACTCACATTTGTCTCCACTTCAAAGGGTCGTTGCAAGTTTGATAATGCTAGAACTGGTGCTTGGATGATCTTCTTCTTTAGCTCCTCGAAATCCCTTTGCTGACCTTTTCCCCACTGGAAACTCTTGTCGCTTGTTTTTATGGCATGGAGTGGTGTTGTTTTCACTGAAAATGAGGTTATGAATTTCCTCAGGTACTATGTTGCCCCAATGAAACTCCTGACCTCAGAAACCTTAGTAGGCACCAAAAATTTTATGACGGCCTCCATCTTGGAAGGATCTATATTCAGTTCTCCTCCACCGATCAAATACCTCATATACACCAAAGACTATTGTGCAAACTCGCACTTCTTGAGATTTACTAGCAGTTGGTGCTTCTTTAATGTTTCCAACGCCTGCGTCAAATGTGACATATGTTCCTCCTAGGTAGCACTATATACCAGTATATCATCCAAATATATAATAAAAAATGAATCTATAAAATGTCGCAGTACATCATTCATTAATCTCATTAATGTAGTAAGTGCATTACAAAGGCCAAATGGCATGACTAACCACTCATATAAACCTTACCTTGTTTTGGAAGGCGGTCTTCCATGTATCTTATTCTTTGACTCAAACCTGGTGATATCCAGACTTCAAGTCCCACTTGGTGAATTACTTTCGTTGTTGCAACTGATCTATTAGATCATCTATCCTGGCCAGGGATCTATTCTTGAGCTTGATTTGTTCAACGCCTTGTAATCTATACACATCTGACAAGTCCCATCCTTCTTCGGCACAATGATGATGGGTGACCCACATCTTGATTTACTTGGTCGAATGAAACTCTGTTCCAATAGCTGCTACAACTATTTATTCACCTCACTTTATTCTAAAACAGAGTATCTATACAGCCAAATATTTGGCAATGGTGAGGCTAGCAATAGCTAGATCTCATGCCCCACTTCTCTCTTAGGTGGTAACCTATTATGATCTTGGAACACATCCTTGTATGACTGTAAAAACTCCTCCCATTATTGTTTTTGTTTCTTAGTACACCCCTTCATGGATGTCTTGCCTCTTATTGGCTCCTCTTTAGACTGACTTTCACTTAAAAACAATAAAGCATACTTCTTGTTGGAACTAGTCAATTTCTTGGCTTAGTTGGCACTTACTAGTGAGATTTTTTACTTTCCTTTGTGTGCATTGATGTTGAACAATTCTCCATCCTTGACGAGCCAATATTGTTTGACTCTCCTCATGAATATTTCATCGTGCATGTCCATGTATGGACTCCCAAACACAACTCCACATACATCAAGGGGAACCACATCTAGGTCTACTTCATCAATAAAATCGGCACTTATAGCATATCTAGTTTTACACTATTTTTTTACCTTCAACTCTGCATCCTTATTTACCCATTCCAATGGATATGGGTTTGGATCATCACAAAATTCCAACCCCAACTTTTTAACCACCTCTGCTGCAATGAGATGTGCCTACGATCCTGAGTCAAATAGAGAATCAATCTTTGTCTTCTTGACCTATATCTTTATATGGAAGATTTTGGTCATTTCTTTCTCTTCCTATTGTTGAAGGCTACTCAAATTCACCTCCATTTTTACTGATGTACAAATGATCTTCTCATCCACATGCAAGTTTCTTTCAACTTGGTTCCTCAAATCAATGGCCATGAGATTCTTCTTCTTTTTCTTTAGGTTTAGCTTTGGATGCAACTTCCAGCACTTCGCCTTTGTATGGCCATCAATGTTGCAGTAGTTTCATTGGTTGCTAGTATCTTTGCATTGGTGTGTTATGGATGTCGTATTTTAATCTTTCCCCCTTTTGGCTTTTTTTCCCCTCCTTAAAATCATCTTTTCACTCCTTCTGCTTCAATCCACTTGGTTGGGCTCTCTTTAGGGTTGTGTTTTAATGGTATTGCGCCTGCACACAAGCCTCGTCCACCAATTTGGGCTTGAAAAACATCACTTGCTTGTGCACATGGCGATGAAAACCCCCCAAATACTTGAGGAGTACATATGGGTTCTTTGGAGAGATACCCGACATTATAGTCATCTTTCTTAATTTTGTGGTGTACTCCTGCACGCTTTGGCCTGGCTTTTGCCTGAAGTAATACCATCGGATTCACTTGTCCTCCACATACCCAATGGGATAAAATTGTGAATTAGTGAGGGATTTGAAATCCTCCCACTTTGCCACTAGAGGTTCTCCCTCCAACATCAAGGTTTCCATGTGGCTCTCCCACCAAGTCAATGCATGGCCCTCTAATTTCAATCGCGGGAATGGGATATTTTCCCTTCCTCAATCTAATGGACACATAAATAAACTTCCAATTGCTACAACCAGTGGTTTAGATTCAAAGTGTCAATATTTCCATGGTACGGCTTGATATCAATTTTTCTTCCATTTTAAACAAGGACTGTGATTAGTTCACGACACTCGAACTAGGTTTATATTTTTGGGTCCTTTCTTTGACTGGTTCTCTATTTCTCCCTGATCTTCTGATCCCCGTTCTGATTTTTCCTCTCCATTCAAACTCCCATCTTCTCCAAATATCCCCAGATTTCTATTCAAGGCCTCCATGAGGAGCTTTACGTTGCGGCTGATATCTGCAAATTGTTGTTCCAACCACATAAACCTCACCTCTGTAATATAATGAGGTTCATTTATAGATTCGTTGGCCATTATTAGGTTTTTATGATTTTTGGCCTTGCCGGTCTAGATCCCTGCAATCTCCACAAAATACCCAAAGAAATTTGCTCTAATATTAAATGATTTGTAAATTGTCATGGATATTCCACTAGATAGTTCATCACAACAGATCTAATAATAATATATTAAAATATTTAATTGTTACACTATTACAGTTTTATTTAATTTCTAGATCTATAGATTTTACTGTAATTAGTGCATGCATGCAAATGGAAATTATGCAGAAAATTGAGAACAACAAAATAATTTCACACACACACATAAGACACAAAATATGCTCTTTGGGAAACCCTTTTGGGAGAAAACTCAGTTGGAAGGTGAGGTCGCTTGGCTATTGTCTTGGATATTCCACTAGATAGTTCATTACAATAGATCTAATAATAATATATTAAAATATTGAATTGTTACATTATTACAGTTTTATTTAATTTCTAGATATGTAGATTTTACTGTAATTAGTGCATGCATGCAAATGGAAATGATGCAGAAAAATAGAGAACAACAAAATAGTCTCACACACACACATAAGACACAAAATATGCTCTCTGGGAAACCCTTTTGGAAGAAAACCCAGCTGGAAGGTGAGGTCGCTTGGATCTCTTTTTTGTCTAGAAATATGGTTGTAGGTACAAAGAAGTAATGTTTGTGGACCATGGGATACTATAGTGCACAGATCCTCTCTGTGTGCTCTACCTCCTACCTCTCCTACCTATCTTTGCTCAGTTATGGAACAAAATTCTCTTGAAAGAATGGAAATCCTCTTCCTCCTAGTGGTCCGGTTATAACACAGCTCGATAGCCTACTAGTGGTTAATTTTGACTACATAAACTCTTAACTAGAGTTACAATATAGACTCTTCTAGAGCCTTTTACATCATAAACACATGGCTAGCCCCTTTTGCATGAATAATGGGGGTTAACGTGACATCCAAACAAGAAGGTCAACTTCTGAGTGGCATAACTTTTGCATACGAAATTTGATTGACGCACTTTTTACACCGCTGGAAATATCTCTGTGTAGAAGAACATGAATTTGTGTGATCTTAAATTGGCAAAGTTTTACCCCCAAAAAACATCATTCAACGCCTCAAAATTCCCTCAGAAGGTTTTGGACCCCGTTTTGCTAAACTAGGTCCCGGTGATAAAAACGGTCTCGTGAGTTGATTCCTCCACTTTTTCCACTCGCAATGCATCAAGATAGATGAAAACCAATATAATGATCCAATTTGGATCAACCTAGGCATGTGTTGCAATTGGCTTGAGTGTGTATGGGTTTATGCATATGCTTGTTTGACAGTTGTGCAGATGGTTGAAGTAAACATTACCATGGTACAGGTATTATTGGCATTAACATTACCTTGGTATTGGTTTGTGTGTGATCTAGGTCATCACTTGGTATTGGATTTATAGGTATTGGTTTTTCCATGGTATCTTCCTATGGTATTGGCTTGGAGATTACCATGGTACGGGGGTCTGTGGTATTGGATAACCATGGTTTTGGCCTGTGGTATTGACTTGGATATTACCATGGTATAGATCTTCGCGTTATTGGCATAAACATGATATTGACTCAGAGATTACCATGGTATAGGTGTTCGTGGTATTGAGATAACTATGGTATTTTCCCAAGGTATTGATTGGATATTTTTTAGTATATTTTGACATATATTCTTGTGAGTATTTTGAGTGAGTGTGTGATTGATGTGGTTGTGCAAAGAGTTTATTGGCTACAGAAAGTTTTTGTTGTTTTATGCATGGGTGCAGTTTCAAATATTCTGAAATGTGGCCCTAGATGATCAACAGATCGAGGTAGCTTGGTGCAGAAGGGATGGGTGACTCCTTTTTTATGGTGGTCGGTAGCTTTAGTTGAGGAAGTAGCATTCTCATAGTCCAATGGGTGTTGGGTGAGGCTTGTTGGGGGTTGAGTCTTGCAGTGGATGGGTGTTCACAAAGTTGTTTTAGTATTAGAAACTTCCTTGTTGAACATAGCCAGCTATGATGATGTAAAATGATTTTTTCAATTAATAAAATTTGAAGTAGAGAAACAGCAGCAGCGAAGGGTGGTTTTTGCCCTGGAGGGGATTTTCTAAGAGAGATCATAGTGTCCATTATGTATGTGATTTTTTTGATTATTTTATGGCTTTCATGTGATGATCATGGTATTTGTTATTTACTCAGCTGGTTAATGCATTATATGAGCTAATCTACTAATGGTGTAATGTGTGATTGTGAATCGGTAAATTGAAAAAGAATTTTAAAAGTATACAGATATACCTTTCCACTACTAGTTCACTCCCCCCCCCTCAGTAGTGACCACATTTCCAACATTTGTGTCCTAGTAATCTTTACTAGTGAAAGAAAATTTTAAAATTCCAACAATATTGATTCACCCCCCTCTAAGTATTGTCCTAGTTTCTAACAATTAGTATTAGAGAAGGGATTACTTCAGAATCGGTCTAACAGTTATAAGAAAGATCAAAGACCATGGCAAACCAAGAAGGTGTATACACCAATAGGGAAGTGTTGTTCAATGGATCAAATTACGTGTTTTGGAAATTCAAAATGAAAACCTATATTTAATAACTTGGAGCTAATGTATGGGATGAAATGGAAGAATAATATCAAAAGCCTCAAGCCTTTATTACTAGATATCATAATATGGAATTTACATGTAATGCTAAAGCTATGAATGCCTTGCTTGCTAGCCTACCTGAATCAGAACTACTCAAGGTCATGGATTGCATTATTTCCAAAGCTATTTTGGACAAGATGAGCAGCTTCTATGAAGGTGACAGCAAGCCAAACTTCAAGGTTTTAGGATGCATTTTGAGTCTTTATAGATGTATGATGATGAAGATATTTCTAAATACTTTCTAAGAGTTGATGAGGTTGTGAACATTGTAAGAGGTCTTGATGAAAAGTTATAAGAGCCAATAGTAGTTCAAAAGGTGTTGATATCTCTCCATAAGATATTTAATCCCAAGGTTTCATCCACTGAGGAGGTGAAAAATATGAAGTCTCTCACTTTGGATCACTTATTTGGTAATTTACCTACCTATGAGATAATAATTACCAATGGAAAACCAACATCAAAGGAGTTAGTGTTCAAATCAGACAAGAAGCCCAAGGAAGAACATAATGATTTTTGTTGTGAGTCAAATGAAGAGGAAGTTATTTTTATGAGGAACCTTAAGAGAGGCTCAGACAAGAACAAAGTTAAGCCACCTTTTAAGTGTTTTAACTGTGATAAATTTGGTCATTGTGCTTCTAAGTTTCCTAAAAAGAAGAAGAAAAAATATGATCCTAAAGAGAATTTTAGGAAAATACAAAAGGACAGAAAGAAGGCTAAGAAAATCCTCTACACCCAAGATGCTAGTTCTTTTGAAAGTGAAATGAGCCAATCATCAGATGAGGAAAAGGACTATGAAATTTCAAAATAATTTATGGTCATGGCTATAGATAATTTGGAAGTAGAAGCTATTAATTATGATGAAGAAGAGGTTGAAGTTGATTTAGAAGGAGAGATGGTTAGTGCTCTTGATGAGATACATAAGTTGAGAAAGAAAAATAAAACTTTAGAAAGAATTGTTGATTAAATACAAAGTTGAAGTTGTTAAACCTATGGTCTTGCGAAGTGAAGAAGATAATAATATTCAAGAAACATTAAATCAGCACCTTAGTGAGAAAATTCAAGCTTGTGGAAGGATTGAAGGAGAAATTGTTCAGTTGAACTTCAATGAGAAATTTGCAAAAGGGACTGAAATTTTGAATGAGCTCCTTGATGCTCAGAGGATCTCAAATAACAACTTAGGTCTTGGATTTGAAGCCAAGTCAATCTCGACAGCTGATTTGAAGGGCAAGAAAGTGATTACTTTTGTGCATGCAACCAAAGTTGGAGATAGCGCGACAGCAAAAAGAGATCCAATGCAACAAGTGAGAGAAAAAGGAAGCACATAACCTAATTTGTAGCAAAAGTCTAATCAGCAGCAGCAAAATAAGAGGGTAAATTCAAATAGCAAATCGAATCCCACACAGCAAGGAAAGATCAACGCTGGAAAAGAAAATAAAATTTCACAAAGAGTAGCTCAGGGAATCTTCAGAAATGGATTTTCTCCCAGGTATGAAGGAATTTTTCCATACTATTATTTTACTTGCAAAATTTATGGGCATAGGGTAACAAATTGCAGGGTGAAATTGTCATTTAGACAGCCCAAGCCACGAAGAGGAATTTATCATCCAAATATTAAATCTATCAGACAAAGGATGAGGAGACCCAGGTATAACAATTCGTTCTCTCCTTTGAACAATTTGATTCAATGTTATGTCTATCAGAATTTTTTTCCATAGTGCATTTGATTGCAAACTTAGAAATAAAAGGCTTGATTCAATTATCAAGGAAGCAAGTCAGGAACCCAAAGTCTGGAAAGAAAAGGAAAATACAAAGAACTGTAATATTGCTCTATATTCTCATAATGAAGAAAGTCATTGGTTTGTGGACATTGGTTTTTCCAAGCACATTTCATGAGACAAAAGTAAGTTTTTACCATGGAAACTAGTTGAGAAAGGTAATGTGAACTTTGGAAATAATGCATTGGTAAGGTTGTTGGTAAAGGAGTTGCCAATCTAGCTAATGGCAGAGGTAAAGTTATGATTGTGTTGTTTGTTGATGGACTGAAGCATAATTTAGTCAGTGTGTCTCAGATGTGTGACCAAGGCTATGATGTGTTGTACAAAGCTAAAAATTGTCAAATCAAGTGTGCAGGCACTATAAAAATATTAGTTGAAGTCGTAAAAATAGACAACAATGTATATGTGCTAAAAGAGAAGACAGAAAGGTGTTGTTTTTAAAATATTGATGAGAGTTGGTCGTGGGATCGAAGACTTAAACATCTGAATTTTCATCAGGTTTTCAAATTGGGAAAAAAGAATGTTGTTAGAGACCTTCCAAAGCTTTCAACGTCTTAAAATTATATTTGTAAGCCCTGTCAAATTTGAAAACAATTTTGAGTATCATTCAAGTCCAAGGAGAACTCATCAACTAGGCCATTGAAATTAGTAAATATGGACTTATGCGGTCCTTAAAGAACTCAGACACCTTCAGGTAAACTGTATTTCATGCTTATCATTGATAATTTCAACAGAATTATTTTGCATTTCTAAGAGAAATCAAATGTGTTTGTTAAGTTTAAAGACTTGCCATGGCTGAAAATGAGAAAGACTGTAAAATCAAGTGCGTAAGGTCTGAATGGAGGTGAGTTTACTTCAAAAGAGTTTGATGAAATTTGCAAGAAATAAGGCATCAAAATGTATTTTACCATAGCAGAGACTCCACAATAGAATGGTCTAACGGAGAGAGCCAATAAATCAATTCAGTAGTTGGCCAGAGCCATGATGGGGGAAAGAAATATTCAATATACATTTTGGGATGAAGTTATTCACACAACAATGGTGATTCAAAACAAAGCACACTTCAGACCAAACAGTGATAAAACTCCATATGAGATTCGGTATGGCAGAGCTACGATATTTCAGCATATCAGAGTGTTCGAAAGCAAGTGTTATATCAAAAGGAACAATGAAAAGCTTAGTAACTTCAATGCAAGATCTAATGAAGGTATTTTTCTTAGATATTCTCATAGCAAGGGTTATAGATGCTACAACAAGAATATGAAGAGTTGATTGCTTGATGTAAAAGTTTATGAGCATATCGATTTTGAAGACAATCAGCTAGTAAATAATAACTACAGTTTTCCATTCAACAATGATCAAAAGGTTGATGAGCCAATTTCAAATGAAGAAAATGAAGAACCTCTCAATAATCAATCCAAACATCCCTTAATGTATGTGAAAAAACACCATCCATTTGACCAAATTGTTGGTGACTTAAATGCAGGTGTGCAAACAAGAAGGAGGTTGTTAAATCCCCCTACTCAAGCGCATGTACCTCTGTAACTATCTATGATGGAATGAATGAATTTTTCTTAGGCCATCGAAGATGATAATTGGTTAAAAGATATGCATGAAGAGCTTGATTAGATCGAGAAAAAAAAGACATGGGAGCTTATTCCAATACCAGCAAACAAGAATGTGATTGGCACAAATTGGGTCTTTAGGAATACATTGAATGAATTTTTGAAAATAGCAACAAGAAATGTTAAAAATAGCATCAAGAAAATTCTAATTTAACTTTGTCCTTGAATTAAATTAGGAATTAAATTCTAATTCTAATTCTCGTAACAACTTGTAATAGTTAACTAAGTTAATTTGACTTAGTTGGTTCAATTAATTCGAGGTGGGAGTCTATCTAGAGTCATGTAGAGTGGTTCCTAAGTTTTAGGGGCTTGGGTTGAGTTCTTTTGATTTGTAATTATTTAATTCAGTTTTAACTGAGTTAAATTCAATTAAACTAGTTCCAACTTGTGGAGGAATTAATGGGAGATCCAGTAATGGGGTGTAACCTGCAATAGTGGGGTGTAACCAACACTGCTCAACCAGTGAACTGAATATTCACTCATAATTAACTCATGCATGTCAGTTCGGAGAAAAACCCAGTTGAGATTGGACTTTAGGGACAATGTACTATCAATTGTAAAATCATCTAAATTAAACAGATGGTGCATGCAATCAGAAGAAGGCCTAAAATAAATCATTCCTTAACTAGAAAACTCACTAATTTTAGCCATTCGAATTGCCTTTAAATGGAGGAATGAAGGCACAAGTTTAATCATTGTTTTGGTGAGCATGAGTTGGTGAGACCAAGAAATAGGAAGCACAAGTTTGTGCGTGGAGCTTGTGAGGGCAAGGAACTAGGAGCTTGTAGGCTTGGCAATTTGGCTAAGTATTGGCCAAAGGCAGTCAGTGAGGCAGAGGATAGAAAATACTAGTGCAGGTTGGGCAGAGCATATTGTATTCATCCAGATTCTTTGATTAATGCAATATATAGATAATAGGTGTTTTTATTTGTGGCTTTCCCTAGAAAATCATTGTGTTATGTGTGATTGAATTCTTTCTCTTGTATGCTTCGTGATTTCATCGATCGTTTATTCTTTCTGTTAATGAGTAGAGTAGATTCATGTCTATTGTTTTAACATATTACAATTAGCATTTTGAATCTGCAAGGAATTTCTACATGAACATGGTGAAGTAGGAAGAAGCATAGCAAGGTTAGTTTGCAAGGGTTATGCAAAAATTGAAGGTTTATATTTTTAGGAGAACTTTGAACCTATTTTTCAATTAGGGGAAACTTCTATGTTTTTGGATTTTTCTAGTTTCAAGAAATTCAAGATATATTAAATGGATGTCAAATCTACTTTTGTGAATGGAGAATTGCAAGAAAAAGTCTACATTGAGTAGTCATATGGTTTTCAATTTCCAGGTAAACCTAATTATGTTTGCAGACTAAAAAAGGATTTGTATGGTCTTAAGAAAGCCCCAAGGGCATGGTATTCCAAGTTGGACTTTATTTTCTCAAGTGTGGTTTTGAAAGAGGCAAAGTTGATAGTAATTTATATGTGAAATCTAAAGATGTAAAATTATTAGTGGTGGTTGTCTATGTTGATGCTATTATTTTTGTCGATGATTCATACTCTTTAACATGCCAATTTGCAGCTAATATGAAGGTTGAATTTGAGATCTTTGTGCTTGGAAGAAGAAAAAAAATCTAGGTTTACAGATTGCATAGTGCTCCAAATGAATTTTTATCACACTAAGAAAGTATATCAAGGAAGTTCTATAGAAATTTGGCATGGAGGCATTCTCTTTGGTAAGCACTCCAATAGTTACTAGATGCAAGCTCCGCAAGATTGATGAATCATCAAAGGTGGATCAAACTTAATAGAGATCTTTTATTGGAACCTTTTATATTTGACACCATTAATACCATATATCATGCAGGTAGTTGGTATTGTTGGAACATTTCAAGTAGTCCCCAGACAGAATCATCTTCTAGCAACAAAGAGGATTCTTAGATATCTTAGAGCCACAATGGACTATGGACTTTTGTACCCAGAGGTAGATATTTTTCAGTAACAGTTTTCACTGATGTTGATTGGGCAAGTGATATAGATGATCGAAAGAGCACTAGTGGTGGTGCTTTCTTTCTTGGTGAATATCTTGTTTCATGGTTGAGCAAGAAGCAAGCTTCAATTTATCTCTCTACTGCTAAAGTAGAATACATAGCAGAATCTTCAAGTTGCACTCAACTCTTTTGGATGAAGCATACTTTACAGGATGTACAAGTATTCTATGATCAACCTATCCCTATAATCTATGATAATACAAGTGTGATAAACATGTCCAAGAACCATATTTTCCATTCAAAGATAAATCATATTCCAATCAAGTACCAGATCCTTCGAGAGAAAATTGCAAATCAAATTTTCAAGTTGGACTATGTCCCTACAAAAGAGTAGGTAGCCAATATATTCACCAAACCTATCCCAAGAGATTAATTTGAGTATTTAAGGAAAATATCAGGACTAGTTCCTCTCAACTCCCTCCACTAATATCTTCCTCAAAAGGAAGAAAGGCAACCAACAAGCACTCAGCATATCAAATAAAGGTTGCCAAATCCACAGGATCAACGAGATAAGGGGATATTGTTTGCAGGGGGGGCACATTAGTTTCTTTGCCATTGATGTCAAAGGGGGGGAGTTACACCAAAGAAGGAACAGTACCAAAAGAGGGAGAATATGAGAAGAAAGAGAAGTACACTTTCCAATTATGCTTGTGTTTTTGGCATTTCCATCAATACCGAAGGGGGAGAATGTTAGAAATATGTTGTCATTGATGGCAAAGATAGAGATTATTGTAAGAAGAATGGTCAAAGTGCAGAAACGTTGGAGCCAATTTCTATATGGTAAGTCATCTCAAGTGCACTTGAAAATTACTCATATGGATAGAAATAGAAAATAGTTTTCCAACGGTATATGGAAGTTAGCAAATGGCCTTTCGGATCAAAAGTTATTGTCAGTGAAAGTTAGAGGCCAAAAGGGGTCAAAGTTGCAGAGCTATAGTTGGTGGTGGTTTCTTAGTTGGAGTTAGTTTTCGAATTTGGCCAAACTTGGTGGAGCTCTTGGCGGAGGACAGTCGTTAAACCTCGAGCATGTATGAAGACAAATTTTGCGGCACGTGTCCCCGCTAACCCATCAGCGAAATTGTGCGGGCCCAAGCGCGCCTAAAGGTTAACAACAAGGGGGGCCTGTTATGGGTAGTATTACCATACCAGAAATCATAAGATGAACGGCTCATATTAAAAGATGGATTCCCCCCCTTTTATACCACGAAACCACATAGGGGGTTTGTGTTAAAACCATGGCGGCCAATGATATGTGGCACAAGGAAGCGTGCCAGGAGTGCATGGTCATACAAGTGGCAAGATGAGTTGACAGTGTGGACCAACCAAAGAGATAACACATGGTATTCTTTTATTGGTCGATAGAGATTATGTGGACACATAGGTGGAGACACAAGTGAATGATGACATTAGCAATGAGTGGCACCTATGAGGGTGTGACACGTGGCATCTATTTTCATCTTTTTCAAGTGTCCAAGTGGGAAAAATCTGAGTGACACATGTCACCACTCAGGACCCACCATGTGGCACAGATGACATAAGTAGGATTATGTGGCAGTTGAGCTAGAGGTCATGTTCAACAATATTTTCCTGTGTATTTGATTATCGGATAAAATTCAAAAACTTGTGCAAAAGGTTGAGACTCCAGGCTAGTCGGACCTCCAACTAGTTAGAGGTAAATGCTAGCACGCATTATGGTATGCATGCCGACCTCCGACCTCCCGATCTGCATTGAAATTCATGCTAAGTTCGATATTGGAAAGTTTCCAATTGGAAGTCAAGCAGTTGACGGAGAAACGGAAAATCAGTCGTGCTCCGACCTCATTCATCCCCCGACCTAATAACAACTTGGCCACAGCTCCAAGTCATATTATGAAAGTTTTATTGGAAAAGCGCTCCAACAGTCAGAGAAATTTTAGCAACAACATGCACAGAGTTGGTGCTATATTTGGCAATTTTGCAAAATCTGGTGGTACGCCAAATTTAGAAAAGTTCTACTAAAAGGTCTGTAAAATTTCTAGAATTGCGTAATTGAGTAGTTTAATTCAGGTTTTCTTGCAGAGACAAAGGAGGAGAGTTAGAAGACTTAAAAACCACATTCAAAAGACTTCATAGAAGTGTTAGATAACCAAAAATAAAGATTTATGCATGTTTTTCCTTTGGATATATATATAATTTTGAAAAACGATATTACAAAAACAAAAAGAAAATGATTATGAAATTTTTATGAGATATGTATTCCTAACTGGTTTATTTTGTTATTCCACTATATCTTCTTCCATTTATATGGTTTGCTCTTCAATTCAAGCTTTTGCTCTATTTTCAATTGCTTACATCAATATTATATAAATATTGACGTTTATATTAATAAAAAAAATATTCTATTTATTTTATATGTTTTCATTTTTTTATTTTACGTTTATTACAATTTCTAAATTTTATCCCATATATATATATATATATATATATATATATATTTTACCATCACAATCTGGAGTAAAATTTGTGTCAAATTACAATTAAAACAATAGGAAATAGAAACATAATATAATCATAAATGAAAGTACATAGAAATATATTTACACTAAAATCAACTTATTGATTTCATTGTATAGACATTGATAGAATGCTCAAAATAAGAATCAAATCTTTATAGGTGAAAACCTCTTAGAATGTAAAACCTAAAACAGAGTTGGCACCTCAAGAAATCCAACCCCTCGTTGAAATATATATATTATTAAAACACATATATTATTAAAACACACCTCGCCCACCAAAATATATATTTAACAAATGACTTAAATGTAAACTAATAAAACTAGTTTTAATTGCTTACATATATATGACATACCTTGAAAAATAAATTAAATAATATGGTCAAATAATTTAATTAACATGGATATTCAAATAATTTGTTTTGTATTAGAAAAAAAAAACAAAAATCCAAATTATACTTTTTCCCCTATACTAAAAAGTGAAAATATAAGATTTTTCTTTACTTTTAATATTTTATATATTTTTAAAACTGATATAAAATTATGTTGAAGTGAAGTTGTAATATTGATGTTTTATGATACTTCAAGCAAATATATATATATATATTCATTTTTATATTTTATCAACCAAAATTATACATTTTTCCCGTATACTAAAAATGAAAATATAAGATTTTTCTTTACTTTTAATTATTTTATATATTTTTAAAATTGATATAAAAATTATGTTGAAGTGAAGTTGTAATAGTGATGTTTTATGATACTGCAAGCAAATATATATATTCATTTTTATTTTTTATTATATCCTACATTGTCTTTTTATTGCCCTTCTATTTAGGGAACATTTGATTTTTATTTTTAAAAATGGCACATGTTAACACCACATTGAGCACAATCAAAATCACACATCACCTACTAGACTTCAGAATACGCCTCTTAAGCAATAAGAATAAATGGCATCTATTTATGCAAACCATGTGATGGAGTCTAAATCTTGACAAGTGGAATTAAAACAAATAAAAAAATGTCATCATCCTTCAGAAGGCATCTATTTATGCAAACCATGTGATGGAGTCTAAATCTTGACAAGTGGAATTAAAATAAATAAAAAAATGTCATCATCCTCTACTAGCAGAATTCACTGAATTTCACAAACTAGCAACACTAAAATAAACACGAGACTGAAATGAAAAATGAACACCATTTGCAAACCATGTGGAGTCTAAATCTTAACAAGTGGAATTAAAATAAATAAAAAATGTCATCATCCTTATTAGCAGAATTCACTAGATTGCACAAATTAACAACACTAAAATAAACTCGGAGTGAAATGAAAAATCATCCACAGTCCTATTAAGGACTATGAATACCAATTAGTCTATCAATGTTTAAAAATATCATTTATGTCTATGTGCAAGTCAACAAATATTTCTAAAAATACTTTATTAGTGTACATTTTTCATCATTTCTAAATCAATGCATCTAATGTACACTATAAAAAGAGATTTGCACCTCACTGACTTTGATCACTTTCAATGCATGATAAATCTGAAATTAAGATAAATCTACACTAGTAACAAATATTTGCAGACTCTAGTCTTTGTTGTCTTTAAAGAACCTACGCTCCTAACATTCTTACATATGAGTGAGAATTCATATAACTACTTACAATATTAATTCTTCATCCTTGTAAGTTCCTAAAGCGTTCTTATATATGAGTGGGAATTCATATAAACACACAAAATATTAATCCTTCATTTTTAAACACATAATACTAATCCTTCATTCTTACATATGAGTGGGAATTCATATAACCACTTACAATATTAATCCTTCATCCTTGCAAGTTCCTGAAGCATTCTTATATGAGTGGGAATTCATATAAACACAAATAATATTAATCCTTCACATATAATATTAATCCTTTATTTTTAAACAAAATATTAATCCTTCATTTTTAAATAGGGCTCAGGGCTTAGGGCCCTAGTTTTTTCCTCATTGAAAGGGACCACCTCCCTAGTTGCTGGCATACATGGTCCACACCTCCCTTGCAAGTTCCTGAAGCATTCTTATATGAGTGGGAATTAATATAAACACAAATAATATTAATCCTTCATTTTTAAATAGGGCTCAGGGCTTAGGGCCCTAGTTTTTTCCTCATTGAAAGGGACCACCTCCCTAGTTGCTGGCATACATGGTCCACACCTCCCTAGTTGCTGGCATACATGGTCCACACCTCCCTAGTTTTTTCCTCATTGAAAGGGACCACCTCCCTAGTTGCTGGCATACATGGTCACACCTCCCTAGTTTTTTCCTCATTGAAAGGGACCACCTCCCTAGTTGCTGGCATACATGGTCCACACCTCCCTAGTTGCTGGCATACATGGTCACACCTCCCTATTTGCTGGTATACATGTTCGCTCTTTTGTTTAAGAATGAGCTTTACCAAATGACCATGTCCAACCTCCCAAGTTGTTTGCATGGTCCCTTTCTTAGTGTTATCTAATTAGGCTATTACCCTTTCTATATATTTTTTTGCTTTTTTACATTAAGCTTCCTTAGTTAAAGAAAGAGTGGAAATATGGCAATTAGGCATTTTGGCGTAACCGACTCACATTTTCTATATTTTGGGTGTGCTTTTGTTCTTAAACTTCAATTCAATCCCAAGAAAAACAAGGAAAGAGAAACTTCAATTTAATTTTAACAATAATATAGAGAGATAAATGAAAGCAGTGTGCAACATGGTGAGGGGCTGAAAATTCTCATCTATGGATTAGTGGGGTACTTAACATGTCTGGCACTAACAATTAACATGTGTGGCAATAACAATTATCATTGAGAGATCTTGCGATTTCTCATCTATGGATTAATTGGGTACGTGCCATGTGTGGCACTAATAAATTAAAATGAATAAGAAACCCAAATTTGTTATTCATACATATCTACCTGTGTTATCTTAATCCAAATCTTTTAACTGGTGAAATGTTTGCAACTCGCTTCTTGTGTGCTTCTCTTGTACCTAATATATCAGGTAAGTAACCATTTTAAATGAGCATCTTGTTGACATAAACATTACACTGAGAGATTAATCATTTAAATAACAAGTCGAAAGAGTAGATCTCACCGGCTAACACAGTATTTATGGTAAAATATAAAGATATAGCTTACACTCAGTATCTTTAAACAAAATCTTAATCAGGAAATACAAGGTTAGTTCAAAGACTCTTACAATGACCGAAACTCTGACACAGGTTATATTAAAGACAACCACTGGACGTGCAGAAAGTATGCCTGCTAGAAAATAAGAGATGCATATCTGTGATGTTTGCAAGAAAATAAGTCAAGCAACCAAAACCTGGTTTGCACTGGACATCATCCACATTTTCACATATTTGTGAAGGTTCTAACCAAAAACAAAAAAATACTTGTAGGAACTACAACTCCGTATGACCTTAAAAATGAACTGCTTAATCAAATAAGCTGAATCCCATGTCTTCATCACTCTCCTCCTTAGGTTCCTCCTGTTAAACCAAAAAAAAAAATAAGAAACAGAAAATCGACCACCAGCACCACTAGCCAGTCTTTGTAAGCACAATTCTAGCAGTCCAAGACCCATTTACCAGATTTAGAATTAACGATTTAATTAAAAAATACATGTTTTCGGAACAATGACTGGCCTTTTTCTCTTCAACTGCAGGGGCAGCCTCAGCAGCAGCAGCGCCGCCGCCTCCACCAGGAGCAACTGCAACAGGTGCAGCAGCACCACCACCTCCTACATAACAGTAGTCAAAATTAGAACTTACACGGAAAAACTGCCACTGTAACGTAAATTATTGCATAATTTGCACCCTGCAAAACAGCAAAATTCAATTAAATTGCGCATCAACATAAGCTTACCAGAGCCAACACTCAAAAGGAGGTCTTCAATGTTTCTTTTCTCCAGAAGCTTGGCAAAGAGACCAGGCCAATAGGCTTCTATCGGCACCTTTGCAGCCTTCACTAACGTGCTAATCTTCTCACCCTGTCAATATGTTAAGGAAATATGTAGACCTAGGTTCCAAAAATTTATTCATGCAAAGTTTTCATCTAATATATTAAAAATATTTGAATTCATCCTCCCATGATTTGATCTTTAGGATTGACAACATATTTTATTGGTGCGACTCTTCCTTCCCCATGCAAGACTAAAACTTGCCATCCCCTGTGCACCTTACAAGTCAGTCCACAATGGCACATACTCATCTTCATTATAAGTGTCAAAGTTCGCAAATCTTGCAGAGGCCAGAATAAGATATAAGACTATGTTTAACATGTTGAACTTTGCACAAGACCCTGATCAAAAAGTTAAAAACGCATTATAGAGAGATAAAATACTCGATATATATCAATATTATATATTGAGTGTACAAAGTTATAGAGAGATAAAATATTCAATATATATCAATATTATATTTCGAGTGTACCAAGTTATTGAAAAATACAGCATAGAGCCTAATACGGAAATAAAGGCTGGAAGATTCCCAAAAACTAAATATAATTATGTCTCAAAGGGTCTATTGCAGAAAAAGATGTTACTATTGCTATCTCGCCAACGAAAGATAAAAATTATATAAACCCTAAAATCGAAAACCAATTAGTGATTCCCAAGAATATAATCAAAAAATTAGACTGTTATAACAACAAAAAATATGAACTAACCAATTTACAATTAAACATTAGAGATTATACATTCATATCACAATTCTCAGTTCAAAACCTATGGAGCAATCAAGGTGACATTATTTTAGGTTCACTTTGGATGGCAACCCTAGGTTCCTTCATCTTGAATACGAAGAAGTTTTTGACATTTTCTTACAAAAAGAAAAAAAAATTATTGCTACAAGATGTTACAGTGAAACCGAATTCATTAATACCAGAAGACATATTAGATATCTCAAAAGTAATTTTTCAAAATAGTAAAAAAGTACTACAAAATATGCAAAGAGAAATTGACAAGATCACTGCGGAAAAAAATGAAGTTTATCAACTTAAAGACCATAGTGAAAAACCACTGATGCAAATTAAGAAGCTTAAAAAGGACAAGAAGTCGTTAAAAGACAAGTTAGAACATTATATTCAAGACGAAGTATCGAGGTCGCCAGTCGTAACAGCTCCGGTGGAAGATAAAGAAAGAAATATCGAACCCGTCAATACCACAACTCAAGAAGAGGATAAGTCAACTGAAGGAAAAATACACTCACATGTTGCAATTTAGATGATGAATATTTGAAACAAAGATTTTGTACCTAACTCAACAACCACGATACCAGAAGAAAATCAAAAAATTGCCACACTTAATAAGGGAAAGTCAAACCAAAAGAATTTTCTATCGACATCTGAATCACAAGAGTAGATAATACAATCAAGCTATGTATTTGTACCATTCAGAACCGAAACAACAATCTCATGTTCTGAAGAATATTGAAGTAAGCTCAACCAGTCCAGTGATAACAATTCATCACAAGTTTCTAGTAATCAAAAGATTCCACAAAAGATTACTTTAAGATGATCAGATCCTTTTCTGTGCAACAATTTTATATATCACTCAAAGATCATATCAACTTGTATCAACGAAGATGACAATTCCGAGACGAGAAGACATTTGAAACAGAAAAAAAAAAAAAAAAAAGATCAAGCCTTTTGATCAGCAAGCTTTGAGGACAACACTTTTTGAGGAGGAAGACAATGTTATAAATAAAATATATATAAATAATGATGATAATTGTATAATGATTAGTTAATTAGTAATTAGTACTGAAGAGGAATATCTAAATGGAACATGACCTTCCATGAAGAATCACTTGCCTAGGATATATAGGGTATATAAGCAAGACCTCACTGTCATTTGTATATATTATCATTCTTACATTTTTAATGTTTATTCGTGTATCTTCAATGGAGATCTACATATTCCAAGTCTTCTGGAGTATTTAACTTGAAGTACAAACTTTGTTCGCTACAGAAGGGGTTAAACCAGGAAAAGCCTGTCAATTCCATCCCACCCCCAACAAGGGGAAAATAAATGATATCAGGGAAAGAGAAGCAGAAAGAAATAAAGGTTCAGGAGCTCACTTTACTCTGACTATCGTTTAGACGGTGGAGCAGCTGAAACGAATGCACTGAATCAGCTAACACATAGACTAAAGAAAGAACAAAAAAAGACCAAAGGCTTCTGAACCTCAATCTACTTGACTGTGCCCTTTAGCTGGCAAGGCAGATGAAAAGAATGCATTGAATCAGCTAACATGGCCTGAAAATTGTTTTTGTCTGTCATGTGATCAGTTCGTAAAAAAATTATTCTGTAGCAAAGGTAACGAAAGAAACATCATTAGCAACAAAACAAGTCTAGTCCAACAGTACTCCCGCAATGGCATTGTAGCAACAGTAGTAAACTTAAAATGTCTCTTGCCTCAGCCCTCCAGTAATGGCCCAGGCTTCTTTTAATCAATTCGAAGTAACTGTATCAGCAAAACAAGTATTCACAAATATATATACAAACATACTGATCCCCATTTGGTAAAGTCCCTCAGCATTACCAGCCACGATTGTGGCTGGCAGACAGAATACATTATACTGCTATCAAAGAAGCAGTAAAATGTAACAAGAAGATAAATAAGAGATTAACAACAGTACAGATCGGCAATAATTATATAAAAATTCCTCAAATACCAAAATATCTTCCGAAATTAATCTTTCTGCTTGAAAGAAGAAATGAAAATCCCCAGAATTACTCCATTTACAAAAATTTAGCAGAACAGCTTACAAGAAATGCATACTATGCTCGCTAATAATTTTGAAGGATACAGTAACTGGGATGCCATCATCCCAAAGAATCAATGCTGCATAGGTACAGGCAACTTCACTGACTGACATCTTCAGAAAATGAATTCGAAGCCCCCTTGAACAAAAGTCCTCTACAACATACTTTACAATTTAAGTTAATGCTGGAATGCAACAAAATGGAATATACAAAATTCAAAGTACTTTATCTTATCTTATCCTTCAAATACTATCTTTGACTGCATGAAAATGGATGATTTGGGGCACAGATTAACGGAGAAGACTAGAAAAGAAGGGAGAATATATCAGTGATGCAGTTTATTATCACATAACACTGAAATTTCCTAGACTACGTAGAGCTCAAATTTGAAGTAAAATGTTGAAAATAACGATTTGAAACAAAGTGTTGAAAATAAGGGTACCAAGGAGGTGTTTCCTAGTGCATCTATCCTTTTGGCCTAAGAAGACACATTAATGACCCTTTTATCATGTGACATGAGTTTTATTAAGGTGTTGTCTACCAAGGCTGTAAATTTGCAAGGACAGACAGAAATCGCTGGAATCTGGCAAAAATAAAAATAAAAAAATCTGGAAGGAGTGTTTGAATTGTGTTTTTGATGGAGGAAATGGATTCAACATCATCAAAAACCCTTGGGGCACCCAAAATCTTGAAGCTTGAAGTTGTCACCTGAATTTACAAAAATTCCTGATGGATTTTATCAAAATTGTGCTGGAATTTCCATAGTTTTCCAGGAAAATTTGAAGCCTCATTAGACTATGGCTTTTATCAATGCCATGGAGCAAAGTATTTTTATGGGTTGTGTACCATGTACTTTAATTTATTAATGTCACTTGTGTCATAAAGTGGCTTTATGAGAAAAGTACCAAGTACACTTTATATTATTAAAGTGACTTTGATGTTTTAAAAATGACTTTATACGAGAAAAAGTGCACATGACACAAAACATTAAAATGTAGCTAGGAGGCTCATTAATTGAGGGGGACCACATGAGGGAAGGGATCAAGTGAGGAATGATCTCCACCCTTGATCTAATGAGCAGAGATTTAATCTCAGCTATTAGATCTAACGGTTAGGGTTCTCTTCCATTGAGATGACAAAAAGGAAAAAGGAAGCTCATTATTCTCATGAGATTTGAGAAAAGGAGAGCAAGGAGCTTAAGAGGAGGATTGGACTGCAGAGGACAGCATACAACTAGCCTGAGTTTTCAGCTATAGTCTGGCAAGCATCCCAAGATTCTCGGACAGAGGTTTCAGGCCAAGTTTCAAGGGTATATAGGCCAAGATTCATGCCCAAGGCCTGTGCTGATTGGTTGAGTAGCTGAGTGAGAGACTCAGCGTATTTCTGGTGTGAGTAAGGGCTGTTCAAGCCACTGTTATTCTGCCATATTTACAGTCACAGGGTCAAGTATTAAAGGAGACTGTCTCTCAGTATATTCGTGGCTTGGAGCATGAATTTTAGAGGCTCATTCATCATTATTCCATGAAGGAAATTGCATCAGACTTTGGCACAAATTTCTGAGGAAAATTTCAGCTATTCCTGGCTCAGATTGCGAGGCACTGTCAGTGATTCTTGTGCACAGAACTCAAAGCATATCACAGCTGTGTTTATGACTGCGTGAGGGCTCGAATTCCTATGTATTCAGAGTAGTGACATCACCAAGAACAAGGGAGATAAGCAGTTCTATTTCTGCTTTCCTCAAGAGAAATTAAATCCTCCTTTAGAACTGGTTTTCCCCTTGTGAATTTTTCCAGGATCTGAGTGTGTGTGCTTGTACTTAATTCTTGTATCAGCTGTAAAAAGTCAAAAGAGTAGAGTAGTCTTATGTTTCTAGATGAATGCATGTCTAACATTTATATCAGCTCATGTAATGTTGGGTTTGGGCATTAAACTTCATGCAAAAACTTGAAACTGGTAAGGGCTACAGCATACAAAAATTTTCTACGTAAAAAGGTTGAAAGAACATAAAATACATGAAAAGGTTTAAAAAAACCTTGAAACTTTTAAACTTTTTCACAAATGTTTTACTGTTCCCTTTAGGTTTTACAGTTCCCTTAAATATATAACAATACTCTCCACTAAGATCGACAATGTGGAGCACAGATTGAAGGCAAGGAAAGAATAAACTTCAGCCCGATAGGAACTAAAATAGACAATCTACAGCTTAAGGGAAGAAACATATATAAAGAAACAAAACAGAGCTTAAAAGTTAAAATAAACATTATCTGTTACTGGTATGTCCCATCCCCTTCCATGGATTACCACACCACAGAATGGAAGCACAAGCTAATAACAATTTTGAACCATTACCAGACATTTTTACCATGATTAAAAACCAGATCTGGTGCCAGGAATATCCCAGAAATTTCTGGAAATGCAAGCATGAGTGAAATAACTAAATGCAGCAGAACACTACCTCAGATTAACAGAACCCATGGCAACCACATGCCTATTCTAAAGTAATTTAGATTCTAACAAGTCATACACATTCCCTATATTATATAAGCATATATTAGGATATTTATCAATTAACTGAAGTAAATCTAAGGAACTTGCTACATGTGAACAAATTTCCATAGACATCCAGTGCAGATACCAACCCCAAGCAGAGCTATGAAGCTAACAGGGCAAGGGAACCAAGCTACAGACTCATAGCTCACTCAACTCAACCCAATTGCTCTCAAGCACATCACTCCAGCTAACTCACTGCAGAGCACTCCAGCTAACACAGCCAATCATCAATAGGACATGGCATTCTTATCCACCACCCTACAAAACACAATGAAGATCTTTCTTTTCTCTGCTGGACAGTCCCTTGGGAATATTCTTATCTTCTAGTGCTCTTCAGTTTGGGCTGGAAAAATCCTTTCTACCAATGTTCCACCAAGTCTCCAGGATGCACCCCCCAAATTTTTGGGAATGCCGCATGTTAAATAGAGAGCTTGGTGCTCTTGATGAAACATCCATCCCAAACACATGATAGAATCCAACAAAAATGCTGCAATCTGACCAATTTTGAAATCTTTAAACTATTAAGTCTGCTGAATTCTGAATGGGATATGAAACCATAATTTCTCCATACAAACTCCAATGAGGTTGGAACCACTCTCAAACAACCTGAAACAATTAATGGTAATGTAAAAATTAAGTAAACGCTGAATCCTCATTTCTCTTCCCTTTTAAAACAAAATAATACAAAAGGGAAGAAAAGGGAGAATGTCAACTTTTACTTTAAAATTTTAATATTACCTATAATTAGCAGGGACATCCTGAAACAATTAATGGTAATGTAAAAATTAAGTAAACACTGAATCCTCCTTTCTCTTCCCTTTTAAAATAAAATAATACAAAAGGGAAGAAAAGGGAGAATGTCACCTTTTACTTTAAAATTTTAATATTACCTATAATTAGCAGGGAGGGTGGTTCAAAACAATAAGCTCTGGTAAAAAGGGAGTGTTGTAGCATCTCATTTTTTGAAGGGGATGTTCCCCTACTGTGTTTCCTTGCATCACCTCCAAAACAAGACATGGGTGAATGCCATCCCTAGAGTACCCACTTCCAGGGAGCTTGGGAAGTAACACTGCATTCTACAGATTGCCTTCTGGGGATAACCTGGCAAATCAATGCCTTAGACTCTAAGATATCCAGTGAGAAGCAATTAACAAGGAATGGGGACGTTCCTAAAGAGGCCTGATGCTATGCTCCTCTACAGCCATCTTTGATCCCAGATCCACGAATTGCTCTTCCCCTAGTGGTAGTTGAGCATTTTCAAATTTTGGTTCCCAAACAGGAGGAATGCAGCACGCAGAATTTGGGCAGTGCTTACAGATGAGAATAGTAAAGAGATGATGGGGGAAGGCTTCTAAAGAGCTCAGCTTCTATGTTCGTCTAAAGCCATCCATCTTTGATCCATGAATTACTCTTCAATATCTGATATGGTCATCTTCAAATTTTGTATAGCAGTTCCCAGAAAAGAAGAATGCAAAATTTGAACAGTGCTTTGTACATGAGAATGGTGAGAGTGCCGAATGGGAGGAATGGCAATGACTCTCATGAGAATGGAGGACAGGGAACGAATTCCCACATGGGAGGATGGCCAATACATTTTCCCATCGCGATTGTCCCCAACCCCATGCCTCCACAACCATGTCCTTCTTCCCATGCATTCAATGATTGGCTTCCTAGTTGAAGGTGGTGGATGAGCTTTATTTAATGCACGTGATGAAATGGTTGGAGATCTTGGGATGACACTCTACAATAGAGAATTACTTTCCCTTGGGCACCTTTTCTTCTTCCCTCTAGTGATTTCATTGTCCCTCTCATACTCTCCTGCAGCCATCTTTAACCTTTATTTTATTGTTCAACACCCACATTTACATATCTTTGTGTGCCTTGTGATAGAAAGCATATTTACCGTAATTACATGTTTAGTAACCTCCTCCAAACCTTATCAGAAAATTATAATTCAAATCAAAGTTGCCAGACTCAAACCATTGTGACATATGAACGATGGATGAGGATCAGAATCAGCAGAAGAATCCAATGTGGATGAAGAAGCCACCCTAAACTAGGAATTGAGGATATCCTGATGCAACATATCAGTAATACTACACCTGTGAGAGACGATATCCTGACGCAAGTATCAGTAATACTACACCTAAGAGCGATGTTTATATTGCATTGTAGCATCCACGCATACAAGTAGGTAAAGGGAAGTGAGAGGAGGAAAACAGGAAGAGAAATGATATCCCTGAAACAGGTATCAGTAACACTACACCTGAGAGAGATAGCAAGGCTAGTAATACAACCAATGTCACATGGTTCAGGTAGTAATACAACCAATATCACATGGTTCGGGTTTGAGTTTGGGTTCGGCAACGATTAGATTCAGTTTGAGTTCAAATTTTTTTATGAGGTTCACCGTTAGGTTCGTTTATTTTATATATAAATTTAAAATGAATTATAGGATAAAATAGTAAGAAATTAACATCAATAAACATCAAAAATGCTATCACGAACATAGAAACTGCAAGGATAAATTACAAGCTTGAGTTGTGACATGAAGTTATGAGTTTTGATCTATGGACTTGGTCAATGGCTATGAGGTTCGATGAGGTTCGCCGCACCTTAGAATTTTTTTAAGGTTCACCAAAATTCGAACCTCAAGGTTAAAGTTCAACAAACCTTGTGACATAGAATACAATTATGAGAAAAAGGGGAGAAGGAGGAGGGGAGGGATAGAGATGGGGAGCAGAGAGGTTCCCTCCTGCTGGAATAGCAGCTCAGGAATTGTTCTCGGCTACTAGTATGGCTAATGTATGTTCTTCCTGCTATAGCTATAGCCATGGGAGGTTGTGGAGGGAGCCGAGGTTCTTAGTTGTATAGGAGGTTCTTAGTTGTATAGGTTTCTCAGGTAAGGATAAACACAGATAGTGGGGAGACCTGCCTTTATGGATTACTATGGAGTAGTTATGTACTATGGGATCTTTAATGGCCCAAGAAAATCTTTAAATGGGGCATACTTTGTAACTTTCTCTGAAATAACACGAGGACTTTGACTGTATCAAATAGGTCCAAAATGACGTAGTCGCCTGTAAAGTCTTTAAATGGCTCTTTCTGTAAGAGATAAACAAGTAGACCTCATGTTAGGGATACTCCCAAATTCTTGAACTGATATTCTAAGACATTTAGCCATGCTTTTTGCTCAATCTTCCTGAAGGAGACATATACAATGTACATAGACCTCAGATTAGGGATGCTCCAAAATTCTCGAACTAGGGTCACACATCCTTTGTGAACAATTGTACGCATTAAAAACAATTCATGATGTAAAAGGAAGACTTTTGTTATGATTTGAAATCATGTGTTTCTGATTTCTCTTAATTTCCGGAGATGTTTCTCTCAATGACATTTCGGATATGTTTCTTCCCCCCGATATTCCGAATATCTCTTTTGCAAGAATGTTTCCAAGTACCTAGCGATATCACGATCTCCTGAACCAGACAGTGAAACTCGGTTGTGCCTAATCACAAAGCAAATTAGTTTACAACAGCTCACACAAGAACTTGTGTAAATTCTTTGATGATCCTGTTTTGCAGCGGTGGAGAATTAATTAAGACAAGTTGCTCCGTTTTGTATACAACCCACTCCAATTGGCAGTTACTTCGATAGTACACAGTACATGGATTGCCTTCAAGTCCGTACATACTGCTGTGCGCTACTGCTTATAAGTAGCATTGTGAATAAAATCAATAAATGAGTGTACAATGTAAGAGAGACAAAACTAGACTCCCGCTCTGACAAAGCTCTGCAATGCACCAGAAGACCCCAGAATCCCTAATATACAAGGGAGAAAACACTTCTAACGGAGAACAAAATAAAATTAAAAGGAAAGAACCCTGACATTGCAGAAAGCCCCTCATCGACAAAATTCCTTAACAATCCATTTACCAGAGTGTGTATGATTTCGTACATTCAAAAACCTGTTCTAATGTTAACATACACGGGGATACCCACCAAACAACCTTGGACTATATACTCGGATGGGCGACGCAATCCCAACTTACATGAATTGAGGTTACACAACCAAGGAAGTCATTTTTGGATTCGATCCAACCATTCTATTGGGAAATCTATATTTAAGATATAAGCACATGAGAAGGTGCCCAAGAATTATCTATTGCAAAATAAAAGGAGAAGGAAAAGGAATGAAAAAATAAAATACAAGAGATCATCGTGAGCAGGCCCCGAAAAGCCGAAGGCAAAGAACATTGACGATTACAGCTGATCCATACCTGCTGGTATTTTTTCCTGTTTTTCACCTCCTGCTGATGCCTAGAAGCGCTCGCCGCGTCGCTCTGCCTGCGCCCCGTCTCGCAGAAAAACAAGGTATCGTGGCTCTAACCGTATTTGTCTAGAATCAGCCTTCACTCATCCGAAACCCTAGCCCTATTATTCCAAACCCTATCCCCCTACTTTAAGGAGATAAAATGACTGACCCTTTATACCCTTTATTACAATGTTCAAGAGACTTGAAAAAAAAAAAAGGTTGTTACAACTTGAATATCTTGTACCTTTGTAAACTAATTACTAGAAAACAATGGAAAACAACAAATAACCCTATACAACATGCTTTATCTTTGTGCATAAGCTTGAGTTTTATAATTTATTTCAAATGATTTTTAGTTTTATAATTATGAATTATTCTATATATCTCATAATGTTATTTTAAATATCTAGGTTATTAATATTTCATCTTAAGTTTATTTTAAATATGTAGGTTATTAAGATTTTTTAATGCGATTTTAGGGGTGGTAAGAGCGGGAGATGTGTGATCCTTTGTCTCGACGAAAATATTGAGATCCAATATGCTTGGGGTCTAGGCATTTCTACCAATAACCAAGTTGGATTTTTAGTTCTCTAGAAAGGCTTAGAACTAGTGATTTAAAATAAAAATTTGAAAATCATGGTTTTTGGAGATTCATTAATTGAAATTCGGCGAGTATGGCAAGCAAGAGGATCACATAATAGCAGTATCTCCCCTATATTGCAAAGGATTATTATTCAGCTTTAGCAATTCAAACAAATCGAATTCTTCCATGTATTAAGGCACTTGAATCCTACAACAAATGCATTGGCCAACAAAGGGACAAGATTAGACCAAGGGTCCTTAGAATTGAATAATAGAATTTTAACAAATTTCCCATTGCCATGGCCCCCTCATATGGCAAAGAAGTAATAATTAATGGCTTTAAAAGTCTTTCAAGTGTATAGGAATATGTGGAAATAAAAGTGCGGGTGAATTTAAGGATGGTGAAGATCTCAGCCTGTCTTTTGAGGAAGGCCTTCATGGATCGGTGGCATGCATTTACTCCTTAGTTTCGAATGTCACCTCTTAAGTACTCCTATCCAAATCGCTTCCACAGTTGGCATATGATCCCATCTTAGCATGCGCACATGTGTCCTGAGACCCTCTCGATCAATTTTGGTAAATGGAATTTTAAAGGCCCGAGATCAGTAACTCTAAGACCTCATTCAATTCGCCTCAGGTTGGCATTAATCCCTCCCCTCTCCATATCAACTAGCACTCTCAGCAAGCAAATTGAAGAAATTCTGGAATGGATGATCTGGTCCTACAATTAAATGATTCGAGGATGATGTCCAATGGTCGAGGAGGATATGATAGGTTTGGCTCCAGGCTCTTTAAGGTTTATGTAATGGTAAGCAACCAATATTCTTCCCTACGGAGGACAATGAGCAAGGGAGGGTGTCACGCCAACACAATCCTAGTGTTAAGAGCCTTCATTCATGCGCTAATAAGAATGCCCCCATTTGGGAGCCAAGTTCTATCATTGTGCAGTGTCCTCAAGGCAAATATCGGCTCTTCATCCCATGATAATGAGCATATTTATGTGAATCTCCTTTTGAATAGGATTCTGGAAGCCATGGAAGGTCTTATTGGGTGTGGAGCTTGATTATCTTCCTGATTATTCAGAGGTGTTTTATTTTAGTCGTGTTGGATCCCTGTTCCTAATTAGGTGGCAACGTCGCCCGTTTAATCACCATTAGGGGGGTCCGAGGGGGGTGACAGCAACTTTTATGAGCCCCCCTCTCCCTAGCATGGGTTTGGGGACAGGGCCACTAAAGCTAAAAATAGATGAAAATTTTCCTTATAAAATATAGTAATTTCATAGTCAATCTGAGTTG
Source organism: Pinus tabuliformis (assembly GCA_031772625.1). Lineage (NCBI taxonomy): Eukaryota > Viridiplantae > Streptophyta > Pinopsida > Pinales > Pinaceae > Pinus > Pinus tabuliformis. The sequence continues at coordinate 57,608,751 of CM062812.1, forward strand.
TTCATTAGGTGGATGATCTAATGGCAAAAGTTATGTTAATTTAGTGTTTTTTTACCATAGAAGGCAACCCTTGGTTTATATGAGTGAATTGTATTGTGGTTGTGTATTATTATTCTGAGCTAGAGAGATGGAGAAGGAGGTTGTGTAGGAGCGAAGAGGAAATTACAGCAGATCTGATGTATGTTGTATTTCTTCATTTTGTTGGATAATATAAAAGGAAGGATTGGTTGTTTCTCTGTGGACGTAGCTCAAATTAGGTGAACCATGTATATTTGTGTCTCTCTTGTTTTATGTGTTTCTATAATATTTTGTGTATTTCATTGCTCCGTTAATTAATTTATAACATGTTTTTTTTTGTGCGTTCAATCAATGGAACGAGGCAAAGGAGATGGCACACAAAAATTCAATTACTTATAATTACTAAATTGGATTTGATGCAAAGCAGATTAAGAGGTTTCAAAGTGAAGTTAGGACTGAATTGGCAATCATGAACTACAAACTGGCCGAGATGGAAGAGAAGTATGCTACTAGAGGGCACATGGTGACAACAGAGTGTTGGGAAAAATACTGAGAGGGGGGGGAGGTGAATATATATGTGATTGTGGTAAATGCAAATCATGTATATCCAGATAACTAATTTTTAAACCATGAGCAGTAAGAGCGGAATAAACCTTCACACATAAGTAACACAACAACACATGAGAACGCCAAGATTTTTAGGTGGAAAACCTAATGGGGAGAAAACCATTATTGTCGTCCTCTCTATCTTCTTATTTTATTATTAATAAAACTTCATTACATCTTGTATTGGCGCAGACTCTTACCAGCACATAGGCACCCGCCTACAGGAGGCTACAACCTCCACTTGTTCTCCAGCACCCACTGGAAAGGAGCTCCAACCATAAGGGAGCACCTACCCCCTACACAAATTTATCAACTACCATTGGAAGGAAGCTCTGACTCCCTTATTGAAGGCTCCAACCCTCAAAACCTCTTGTGGACCACATTTCATAATATTTCATATTGGATCCACCTAAATCAAAACATCAAAACATGTAGGCCACTTTTCATCATATTTTCATACTTGACCCACTTCCAACATTAAGCCCAAACCAAGTAACAACTCTGAAACCAAAAACTTAATCAAATCATCCAATAACATTAGCAAACCAATCATTGAATCTCATCCAACTATTACAACCAAAATAAATCCATAACAGATATAAGCTATCAGATCATACCAACCATTCATCAGTATACATTGTTCACCATCACAAAAACATAGTGTTGTTCCTGCAACCCTAATTAGACATACATTAAAGTGTATACGTTATTGTTTTGAAGCATACCCACGTATATACGTGCTTCCACTATATAAGACCTGCAAACATATCTTGAATCATCATGCATCACTGCAACATTGAAGTAACCATTGAACCATACATGAACCAATCACCACTGAAGCAATCACAAATAGATCATTGAATCATACCCAGTCATACTTTTGTACCATTAAAATTGATCAATACAACCAAGTCATCTCAATTCACATTGTCAGACATGAATCATCATAATAGAGACATCATCGATCGACAACAGCAATCAAAACAGAATTGGCCAAATGTCATCATTTACCAGTACTGCAAACCTTAGCACACATAGGCGAGTTCCATAAGACATATCATCATATGTACGCACTTACCATACACAACACTCGTGTACAAATCTCAACATACAATATGAATTTGCAAAATTTATACACGACCGTTTAAGACAAATCCACATATATACGCGACCATTCAGAGGCAAGCCAACATATAGATCTGAAATCACTGAATTATAATTTTGTTGCATAACACAACATCTATCGAACTCAAATCTCGGCATACATACTATTACAGTCACACGTGATTATATGTAGATTCATATCATCATCATAGATTTATCATTGTTAGCTACAAACATAAATAGATCAAGCAATATGTAATCATTTCAGATCTATCATATCTGAGCCATCTCCATACTCTCTCGTGCATCCCTGTTTCAAATCAGATTACACATTAATAACTCATATCCTGTACCCTTGACACCTTGATCTCCACCTCTTTATATAGTCGTTGCCTTAACCAATACCTTAGGCAAATCCCTTGTTAATGTCATTAGTATTCTTTGACGATCAAATAACCATTGTCGCTTTGATTACTATGGCCCAATACCTTGGTAAAGACCCTTGGTATATAGATTACCATGGTGCATATTTTGTACATGACTTTCCCTTATAGGACTTGTGTATGTACATAACTCTTCTTCATAGGATCCACGTATACTTTCTCAAACTTCACCTTTAACATTCATATGTCTCTAGACTATCACTTCCCTATCCATACCATTTGTAGCATGTGCATAACCTTCATGTTGACATCTTTATCAAGTAGGTTTCCATCAAGGACAACACATTATCCATGATGCCAACACAGAGATCAAAGCTAACGAAAACTCAATGCGGAAAAAAGGGAAGCAAGTCCAAGATCTAGAGCGACACATTTGTTTAATGAATCCATGCCTGAAAAAGAACCTGGAGTGGCAAAGTAGTCACTTGTTTGTTGAACCTCTTTTGTTTTAGTTTGATTGATGCTATGTAAGTTTTGTTTGTTTCTAAAGTGTTTTACAGAGAGTATAATAGGCACCTCTTTAGAATTGTAGGCAAAATTTGCCAAAAGAATAGGCTCCTTATGTTTTGGACATCTGAAAGTAGAAACATTAAGGAGTTGGACGAAATATGTAAGGGTTCTGGCCCGAAAACCAATCTCTCTTTTTAATAGAAAAAACATAAGCATTCATTTGAAAAAAAATTCTCACACAATTTTGAAGAATAGTTTATATAGATAAAGTTATATCTTATGTTACTATGGATAGGATGAGTTGAAATGAAATCATAATTATCCTAAACCTTTTTAATATCACTTCTAAATGAAGCATTAGCATAAACCAACCTAGATTCATCTCAACTCTGGATCTACCAAGCACCGAGAGGGATCAAATCTCTTTTCACTTTAAAAGAAGTTTGTATCTCAAGTAATCCCTCTCGATGCTTGTTAGATCCGGAGTTAAGATGGATCTAGGTTAGTTTAATTATTAATTAAGATTAATTATAATTATTCATTTATTTTATTTTATTTTATTTTTATGTAATTTGACCCGTTCAAAATGTTTTATTGATACCTATAATTATTAATTATTAATTATTTTATGTTATTTTATTTTATTTTATTTTATTTTGATCTAGTCAAAATGTTTACAGGACATTATAACATCTCTACCATATTGGGCTAGAGAGCGCCTCCCATTGCAATAATATAGATAATTTAATATCAATTAAATGTAGCTCAAGTAGTTTGAGAGAAATGTTGTTATCCTCCACAACTCAATTCAATCCCTTCATGTGACATGTTTGAGTTCATAATGAGTATATCTTTGTAATGGCTTCGAGCCTTGTTGTCTAACAATCCCTCAAGAATCAAAGCATGTATATTCCTCACATGAGATACAAAGATATTTCTTCAAAAAAAATATAAACAATTTAATGTGTGAATGGTTTGAGGGTAAGGAAGGATGTGCCTAGCATATAATACAAACCATCATTGTAGAAACTATACAAATGAACACCTAAATTGGCAAGCTACACGCCTTCGTGTAGTCATTCAAATGTGTAATGTTTCTCTTTTGAAATGTCATGAAAAACCCACAAATTTATGAATTTTTCACTCTGGTTCACTATGGAATTTCTACAAATAGTTTGTGTTCATGGTGTTGTAAGTAGACTTAGTCAATCTCAGTGAGTGTACACAATGGTCATCACATGTCATGAAAATGTTTTCCCCTAACCATAAATGTGTAATGACAACTTAGAAATAAATATATAGTGTTGGTCCAAAGTAATTAGCATAAGAGATGGGTATTAGTAGAAATAAGAGAAGATGTATCACTTGCATATATTTGCTACAGCAATATATAAATCATAAAATTTTAAATATCAGCAGTACACAGAAATACCATCTTGTTGTTGGTCGATACACAGTGGAAAAACACCAAAAATTATGAATTTTATTGAACCTAGAACCTCAAGGATTCAAGTGTAGACCATGGATAAACACTTGGGGGCTACTTCAACTATCAATGAAGAAATAATGCCTTGGAACAACACTTATTCAACCTCCTTAATAATTAATTTAACATCTAATGCTACAACACTCATATGCCAAGGATTCAATGGAAATCTCTAGCCAACTATATGTGATTGATATAAATATGGTCCCTCTGATACGACTAGGAGTTTGTGACTGATAAGATCAGGGAAAGAAGAAAATGTCCAACCAATATTACAAAAATTTACCATTGTTAGGATGCAATTCGTCCCTCTTCAAAAAAGGTAATGAAGGGCTCATTATTGTTGGAATGTATTTGTTTTCTGAAAGAGAGAAACAACCCTTTTACAACCTGGAAACTCCTCTTGATAACCCACTCTCAAACTAAGAAAATAGTAAAAGATGCCCAACTCGGTCTTAAGGAAATTAGCCCAATCCCTTGGCACAATTTAATCTTTGAATGATAAATGAATAGGTATTGGATTGGTCTTCAAACTTGGTCCTCTTAAAAGGCTAACTCAACCCCTTCAACAAGAGACAAATTTAGCCCTCTTGAAGTACAATATAAATCGATCTCCCACACTTGCTAAATCAGTTTGAAACTTGTCCCTTTTTACTTTGCTTCAGACTTGAAAGATAACCCGACCCTCTTTTTAGATTTTTTAGACCCTGCAACCAACTTAATCACAAATGTTGGAGGTTCTTTGCAATTAGGCACAATGGAAGATCTAAAATGACCTTCCCCAAGAGCTAACTAGGGTGGCACTCGAAGCCCAACAAAATCAACGTTTGAGTTTCGCTTGAAACTCGCTTAAGTCTCTTTCAGTTGTCAATAAGATAGATATGAATAGAATGATTTACAATTGAGTCCATATTCCATTTATAATTCTCGCTTGAGCCTCCTTCTAGCTTCTAGACTCTCCTTTTCCCTTATTATTTTATTGGTGGGGCCCAATTCCACTAGGATACTTTTGCCACCATTTTAAAATAAATAATACTTTGCCTCTTTTATCAGTAAAATATTATTTTGATGCCAATCTCTAGTAAAATAATAGTTTTCCTCCATCCTCCAATAAAATATTATTTGCCACCATTCTCTATTAAAATAATAATTTCTCCCCTTTCTCACAAAATAGTATTTTTCCCTTTTTAATTTTATCCCAAAATTTAGCAAAACTCTTGAGTGATTTTTGCATGTACAAATTGGGCACATTATCCTCCTCGCTAAAAATTGCTTGTCCTTAAGCAATATCTCCCTATGTTGTTGATCCATAAGTTGCCCGAGCTAATGCGAGGGTCCCAAATGTGCCACTAAACCACTCATCATCGTCGCACCACCATCATATGAACAAATCCTATGTCACTAGGGTTCCAAACCAACTTGGTCTTCCCCCACAAAATATTTGGCTACACTGGTGAAGTTCCCCATGTCATCAGTGAATCACCAAAGCCCAATAGAAGATCTAAATGATCTCCCCCTATAGAAACCAGCTCACCCCTAAGGGTAGTTGAATCACCAAATCCTATGATGCTCAGATCCCATGCAAGTCTCAAAAGGGTGCCACCACATTGACGTTGCACCATTTTGACTATGACCGACTACCCATCATGCACATAATGTACCCTCCTCTCTTGGAACCTGATGGCAAAAAAATTGTGAAGGCCAAGCTCATCTTCCCTAGGCATCTCCATGAGTTAATGTTTACCCATCCATTGTCAACATTAGTCCTAAGCAACAACAGAATAAATTTTCCTCGCCATACAATGGAGGACTCAACGATCCCCCATGTGTCAAACCCAAGGTGAACTAAATCACCTTCTGCCATGATCTTGCTCATCACATAATGGAGTGTCCTATCATCCAACTGAATCCCTGGATCCCATAGCTAGATCTGTTGTGGTTGAGTTCTAACTGCTACTAGAATCCATATGTGCCTTGTCTCTAGTCCCTACATTCCATCCATATATCATGAATAGATCTAATGCATGCTAAACTTCTCGGTGCTTTCCAAACCACACAGTGACATTGACTATCCTGTCTCCTGCAGTCATCTATTAACCTAACCACATGCCTCAGACTGGGAGTTTGCCTCTAAATGCCCTATGATCCATCTAACTGTCTCAAATGAACCTCTCGTGCCCTATTGCTCATGAGGTGAGCATCAAGAGATAAGATCCAACTCCTTTGTGATTGTGCGTGGTGTTAGAGAGTAATAGATGTGTGGGCTCTGATGGGTATGTCCAAGAACTCTTACGGATGCTCACAGCCAACCCTGTGTCCAACCCACTCTCCAAACCTAGGTATGGCCACTTCAATGTCATGCTTGACATCCTCGTCAAGGAATCTCCCTGCTAGTAACACTCCCCTAGTTTGTAGTGCAGACCCGCACACTATAACAAATAACCATGTACCCTTGTTCACCCTAGCTTACAACTGCACCTAGTTGCATCTCTGTGCACCGTTGGATCTGTAGAAATTTGAATAATATAACACTTATTCACAAAGATTATCCTGATTATACACTATTTTTGGAATGCATGCATAATACATAACCTCCTCTACCATTGATCATCAATTTGTGGAATTAAAAAACAATCGCATGCGCACATTGAAACATCAATCACACATATCAACACAGTATGTAATGGGGAAAGCATACAGCGGAAAACCCCCAACTATCTGTATAATATAATGATAGAGAACATGTAACAATACATAGTACAATACTCCTCACAAGTACACAGTACTATCTCCACATGCTACACACAAAACTAGCTCAGATCTAAACAAGTCACGGGTTCAAATCTCCTCCACTGTTTGCTTGCCTCTACTGCGCAATCCAAGTTGAGAATAGATCTGATCCAAGTTCGAATTCCATTGGCTTGTACTGCGCAATCCTCATTGGAAACATCAATCAATGATTGTGCAAATCTCATGCACAACTATAGTCACAAATGATAGTAGTCTCACCCTTTCTCCCACCTCTAACACTTGTCTCCACTGAACTGTCCATGCACTGAGTTAACTGATGTATTCTTTAGTTGATTTATGAGTTAATAATTAGTGAATTATTTTATAATTAATTCACATCACTCATCACTAGTGTATTTGGCAGTTAGACTAAATACAACTAGTTCAACTAAGTCAAACTGAACACAACTCCATCAACTCCTCAGTCAACTCCACCAAACTCAATCACTTGAGTTCTAACTGAAGTTCATCATGCAATAGCTCAACTAACCCATAGGAACAACGTATTTCCTTCTGGCAGTTGCATGTGCCACATCCGTAGCTCGAACTAAAGTGTTGCAAGAGGATAAGATAATGTTTATAGTCCAAATATTATTAAGAGCTAATAATATCTGACTGTTCTATTTTTAGACTGGCAGTCTAAAAATAGACTCTGCCCATATGTCTAAAAATAGAAGTCCATATATTTTTACCAACATGACCAATCATCCATAAATAGCATCCTGCAACTCATATACCATGATCCATATGTCTAAAAATAGACTTTGCGCCAAAAATAGCCTGCGGGCCCACTTAGTGAAGGCGACTTCTTTTCACTAAGCTCCATCATCTTGTTGCATTTTCAACACTCCCTCTCAACAAGATATGGATTATCTGCAACCCCTATCCTGCCTCTGTGGTATTCGAATTTGCTCCTGGTGAGCGCCTTCGTCAAGATATCAACATCCTGATCCTCCGTGGGAATATATGAAAGTAACATGATTCTCCGCTGCACACAATCTCTGATATGATGGTACCTGATGTCGATGTGCTTGGATCTATCATGAAATACTGGATTAGCTGAGAGTTTAATGCAACTCTGGTTATCACAATAAATCACAGTAGGCTCCAAGTGTGACCCGAACAACCCGACCAGGATCTTCCTCATCCATATAGCCTCGCATGCAGCCAAACTTGCTGCCATATACTCGGCCTCTGTTGAACTGAGTGCCACGGATCTCTGCTTCCTGTTGTACCAAGAAACTGCTGTCGACCCGATACTGAAGATCCCTCCAGATGTGCTCTTTCTGTCCGTTGGACTTCCTGCCCAATCTGCATCCGTGAAGCCACATAGCTTCACCTCATCCTCCTATCAGTACCACAATCCATATCCCGATGTGCCTCGGAGATAACGCAATATATGCTTGCATGCCTTCCAGAAGAGCTTGGTTGGCTTAACCATAGCTTGTGAAAGCTGGTTAACAGCATAACATATATCGGGTCATGTATTGATAGATACATAAGTGACCCCACCAACTATCGATAAATAGTGGCATCCACTACCTCCACTGAAGTAGCATCCTCCTTCCTCCAATCTCGAGGAAGAGGAGTATCAACAGGCTTGCACCATGCATGTTGAACTTCTCCAGTATCTCCCGGGCATACTTACCCTGAGAAACAAATAGTCCATCACTGCGCTGCCAAATTTCCAATCCCAGGAAATAATGAAGGAGGCCCAAGTCCTTCATCTCAAACTCTCTAGCAAGATCCTCCTTGCATGAAAGTATCAACAGCTCATCTCCCGTCAAAATGAAATCATCTACATAAAGTACAATGATCAGCAACTTACCCTCCACCATAATCTGTTATAGGTTAGGATCCGCCTCACTCTTGGAGAATCCAAGTCCGGTGAAATAACTGTCTATCAGTGTGTACCAAGCACGAGGTGCTTGTTTCAACCCATACAACGCTCTCTTGAGCCTGCACACATGCGACTCGCTACTGAAGATCTCGAAACCTTCGGGCTGCTCTATGTACACCTCCTCCTCAATGACTCTGTTGAGGAACGCAGTCTTCACATCCATCTGATGGATGTGCCACCCCATCTGCGCTGAGAGAGCAAGAATCGTCCGTATGGAAGAATACCTTGCGACAGTTGCAAAGGTCTCCTCATAATCGATCCCCTCTATCTGTGAGAAGCCTCGAGCAACAAATCTTGCCTTGTACTTCTCCACACTCTCGTCAGCTGCCTGCTTCACTTTGTAGATCCATCTCAAACCCACCACTAATTTCCCCTCCGGTCTTCGGACAATCTCCCATGCACTGTTTCTGACAATCGAATCATACTCTTCCACCATGGCATCTACCCATGCGGGATCCTCCACAGTTTCCTAGAAAGAGGATGGCTCAGTCACGACAAATTTGCTCACAAGAGCCATGTATCCAGTGTACCGATCAGGTGACTGTCTCTGTCTGCATTGTGCTATAGGTGGTCCTACAACCTTCTCTGCATCTTGAGCCAGTCGCTCAGCTTCTGTAGTGCGCTTTCACCCTCTGATGGTTGGAACTGCATGAGTGGTCTCTTCCACTCCATGAACTTCCTCTTGTGGCTGATCCACATCTTGAAGCTCATCCTTAGGAACTAATAGCTCCTCATCTGCATGCAAGTGTGGCTCCCTCTCAAGCAAACACTTCATGGCTTTCTCCTCCTAAAATTTGATATCCCGTCGCACAATAGTCTTGCGACTGTCTGGCAAATACACACGATAGTTGTGGGGCGTATCAATGTACCCCACAAATATCCCAACCTCTACGGTCAGCTCCAGCTTCTTCCTGGCATCCTTCGTCACATGCATGTAAACAGAAGAACCAAAAATCCTCAAATGGGAAATATCAGGCCTCTTACCAGAATAAGCCTCCTCGGGTGTACTCATGCCAAGTATCTTGTGAGGACAACGGTTCTGCACATATAATGCAGTATTGCATGCCTCCGCCTACAAGTGAAGGGGTAGGCCTTGATCATGCAACATCGCCCGTGTAACAACCACAATCGTTTTGTTCTTCCGCTCAGCAACCCTGTTCTGCTGTGGGTTATGGGGAGCTATGAGCTCTCTTCGAATCCCTTTTGCGTTGCAGAAGTCCTTGAACTCACAAGAGATGAATTCACCACCATTGTCGCTCCTAAGAGCCTTCACCTTCTTCCCCGATTCCTTCTCGACCAGTGCTTTGAACTCACAGAACTTTGAGTATGTCTCGCTTTTCCTCTTCATGAAGAAGATCCAGCACTTTCGAGAGAAATCATCAATAAGGATCACATAGTACTTGTGCTTTGCTGTCGAAGCTACTGAGAAAGGTCCACACACGTCTATGTGAATTCTCTCAAGGATCTTCGTGGCACGACTATCCTTCTCGTGAAAGGTGGCTTTCACAAATTTTCCCAAAGTACACCCCTTGCACTGATCTGACTGCGCAAGAGTGCCTTTAGGAAGCCCAGTAGAAATCTGTTGCAGTATCTTCAAGGCTCCATGGTGAAGGTGGCCCAATCTCCGGTGCCACAACTCGCCATCATCCCGACTCACCAATCCTTCTACCTTTCATGCCATTGCTGTGCAACCATATACATGCAATTGATAAATGTTCTTGACTCGAACCCCTATCTTCCGGGTTTCTCCAGTTGTCTTACTGCGCAGGAAAGCCTTTCCCTCGCTGAAAACAACATCATATCGCTTGTCTTCTAACATCACCACAGAGATAAGATTCTTCTTCAATCCTGGAACATGCATCACTTCCTTCAATACGAAGGGTTTACCAGACTCCCTCTCAAAGGAAATGGTATCGATACCGGTCGCACTGTATCTACCATCATCGCCCATCTCGATGTGCACTCCAAGATCTTTCTCATCCAGATCAGAAAACAAATCTCGATCTCCTGTCATGTGAAAAGACGCACCACTGTCCAAGAACCATACCGATCCCATCACACTTGATACCAAGCATGCGATCAACGAAAAATCCAGCTCAGACTATGAGGCTAAGGCCTCTCCCACTGCAGATCCAGCAGCTTGCTTATTTTTCTTCTTCTGTGGAGAATTTGTGGCTTAATGTCCGTGCTGATGACAGTGAAAGCACTCCACCTTGGACATGTCCTGCTTCTTGCCTTTCGCACCAGAATGAGAAGCTTTCTTGTTCTTCCCCTTCTTTGCTTTAGCAGCCAAAGCGCAATTTTCTTCATCAGATGCCTTTGATGAAGATCCATCCCTAGTATTCCGCCTAATCTCCTCTTGCACAAGATTAGACCAAAGTCTCTCCCATCCTGGCAATTTCTCCCGACCATTGACAGAGTCCTGATAGGAATGCCAACTCTTTGGAAGACCAAGGAGAGCCAAGCTCACCAAGTCCTCATCATCGACAGTCACCCCCACACTTCCCAGCTCATCCCGGCATTGGGTGAACTTCATGAGATACTTGGGCATACTGTCTCCTTTCTCACACTTAATGTTTCTGAGTTTATCCTTGAGTGCCAACTTCCTTTGGTCGCTCTTGCTTTGGAATAAATATGTCAATGCTTTCCACATCAATTATGGAGAAGCCTTTCCATGCAGGATGGATACAATGTGATCTTTCACGCCCTCCAACATAATCCTTTGACACTTTGTTGTCTTCTTTTGCCAAGCCTCAACGTGAGCAACATCAATAGGCTTTGGGACCTCAGCTTCTATGAACTCCTTCAACCCATTGTCATCTAACACCACCTCCATCCTGTCTTTCCATGCAATATAATTCGAGCTGCCTTCAAGGGCATACTCCAATCGCAATCCGTTGAAAGACATTTCAACTTCGACACCAAGAAAACACTACTGCAAATTTGAATTCCACCAACTCAAAACTCAACTGCTTTTGATCTAAAATTCGTGAGAACAAAGTATTTCTCGTACAGAGATTGACTGTATGGGCATTTACCAGATATCTCACCTTCCAAAAGAAGGATGAATCCAGAGGCTACCTGGCCCGATTACAGACTCTGCCTGAAGAAATAAAATGTAATCACTTTCTGAATAATAGATCTGATGATCAACTTCGCTCTGATACCATGTAGAAATTTGAATAATATAACACTTATTCACAGAGATTATCTTGATTATACACTATTTGCGAAATGCATGCAGAATACATAACCTCCTCTACCATTGATCATCAATTTGCGAAATTAAAAAACAATCGCATGCGCACATTGAAACATCAATCACACATATCAACACAGTATGTAATGGGGAAAGCATACAGCTGAAAACCCCCAACTATCTATATATTATAATGATAGAGAACATGTAACAATACATAGTACAATACTCCTCACAAGTACTCAGTACTATCTCCACATGCTACACACAAAACTAGCTCAGATCTGAACAAGTCACGGGTTCAAATCTCCTCCACTGTTTGCCTGCCTCTACTGCGCAATCCAAGTTGAGAATAGATCTGATCCAAGTTCGAATTTCCTTGGCTTGTACTGCACAATCCTCATTGGCAATCTCAATCAATGATTGTGCAAATCTCATGCACAACTATAGTCACAACTGATAGTAGTCTCACCCTTTCTCCCACCTCTAACACTTGTCTCCACTGAACTATCCATGCACTGAGTTAACTGATGCATTCTTTAGTTGATTTATGAGTTAATAATTAGTGAATTAATTAATAATTAATTCACATCACTCATCACTAGTGTATTTGGCAGTTAGACTAAATACAACTAGTTCAACTAAGTCAAACTGAACACAACTCCATCAACTCCTCAATCAACTCCACCAAACTCAATCACTTGAGTTCTAACTGAAGTCCATCATGCAATAGCTCAACTAACCCATAGGAAAAGTGTATTTCCTTCTGGTAGTTGCATGTGCCACATCCGTAGCTCGAACTGAAGTGTTGCAAGAGGATAAGATAATGTTTATAGTCCAAATATTATTAAGAGCTAATAATATTCGACTATTCTATTTTTAGACTGGCAGTCTAAAAATAGACTCCGCCCATATGTCTAAAAATAGAAGTCCATATATTTTTACCAACATGACCAATCATCCATAAATAGCATCCTGCAACTCATAGACCATGATCCATATGTCTAAAAATAGACATAGTCTAAAAATAGACTTTGCGCCAAAAATAGCCTGCGGGCCCACTTAGTGAAGGAGACTTCTTTTCACTAAGCTCCATCATCTTGTTGCATTTTCAACAGGATCTTGCTACATGTGGTCACATCATCCGTATCAATTGGAATCCCTCTGGTATCGATGTGTTTTTCACTCTATGAGTAAATGCACAATGATGTGAATTGTCCCTCTTACACCACGGTGCAACCTTGCACATCACTACACACCACCGTGCACCTTCGTGCTCCTCTACATTCCATTGCACATCGTTGCATACCCCTATACTCCCCTGGATGCCATAGTCAAATGTTGGGTCAGTATGCATCAATCTGCTTCCTGTCTCCATCATCGTCTCCACTAACTCACATCCATAACCTCAGATGAGTACCTCTCCTCCTAATCTTCCCAGAGAGATCTAACAAACACACCTCCCTTAGCGCTAGTGGTAGTGTCACTAAGGTGTTGCAGCTAGGTGACCTCTACACCCCAATTATCTAAGAAAAATCTTCATCTCCATACAACTCTTTGTTTGGTCGCCTGCTAATGCCACCTCTTCCGATCAACCCCTGCCAAAGTATGTTGGTCATCCTACAACCCCATGCCTGATCAACATGCCAAGACAACTCACAGTGTCTGCCCATTGTCCTGTCAATCCATCATGTCACTAGTGCTTCCCAGGCATCTGATGATGATCAAAAAGCATGGGTATTATCACTCTCTGGATCCACCACCCCTCTAACACCATCACTAACCAAAGTCCATGATGTGATAAGGAATCCCACCTAGATCCCAACAATATTCTAGCCCTCTATCACCTTTGGTAATCCACGACCTCTGTTGAACTGTGGTCATGATGTACCCAACCTCCTAGCGTGCTCCATCGAGTACCAGCTAAGTACCTCTCGTCATCCAATCTCAAGGGAGGGGTCGAATGCACAATCTCATGTGTACAGAACAATCCCTCCATGGTGTTGTTGTGCCCTACTAATCTCACATCGCTTTATCATGCTAGCATGATCATCCCATATGATCCATCTAGGTAACTCCAACTCTCTCTGTCCAATGCATAGAGGTGGGCTAATAATGTTGTAAGCCCTGTCAATGTGCCTTTGAAGTGAACGGTGTTGAAGTCCCCAACATATGCTCTCTTCATTGTTCCTCATCAATGATTGGCCCAAATACATGGTTGGTCATCCTCCTCCATAATGGGCTCAACATGAGCTTCCAACTATCCCTCCATAGATAGCTCATCCTCATCTAGCTCATGCTCCTCTATTCTAACAACCCACCCCACATTTACCCACCTAAATATACTTACCAGGGTAAACATGAGCCAATAGTTATTATGCATCATCCATCTTCCAAGATGCAGTTACAGAAATGAGGTCTAACTTGCCCCACACATGTTATTCATTTCTACAAACGCTTTGTGACTATGGTACCTGTAAGTTATGGATGCATAGTCTGTTCACTATTTTCATTAGTTTCATTAGATGTCTGTTAAGAAGACTTACCTCCCTCTCTTACTAGTTGCAACAACATACATTAGCTCATGCATTCATATAAAGTAATCAAGAGCTCATCAAACCATGGAATTGATCCAATACAAGAGCACATCATGTAATGAGAATATACCATGCATGTGACCAACATTTAACCATAATGGAACCATGACAAACCAATCATAAAATCATGCATTACATGCATTCATATAAAGTAATCAAGAGCTCATCAAACCATGGAATGGATCTAGTACAAGAGCACATCATATAATGAGAAATATACCATGCATGTAACCAACATTTAACCATAATGGAACCATGACAAACCAATCATAAAATCATATATTAAACCAATACTTGTGCTCATTAACCTCAATAAGAATCAACACATAATAATATATGCAAAAGCTAACCAAGGAAGGGACTTCCATGTACCACTTAACCATAGATTGGGCTTGAACCAAATCTTTCTTTCAGCCCAATCACCCACGTGCCATATTCCAAGCATGAATGTGGGTTCTCATGGGATAAACCAAAACATAACCAAACAGGGACTCTAGAGGTTAAACCACCTCCCATAGTGATCTCACCTAAACCGTCCAAATATCACCAAAACTAACACAAGCTTGGATGCCTTAGGATTTCTTCACCATACCTAGAGGAATTTTCTTATCTCCACCCACCTATCAAGGGCTTCCTGGAGAAAACCATCTCCATCCCCAACCCTTGGGATTTTATTGAGACCACCTCAACCAGATTTGAATCCACTGGCAATCCAAAGCTCAACCAGAAATGAATCCCAACACACCATGGTTATCCAGGAAATGACAAGGAAAATCTGAACACGCTATCAAACCAGGCAATCCCATGCCAATGACAACAAAATAATTATGTAAACAAAATACATGCACCATGCATTCGAATCCCAACAAGGAAATCACACATGCAACTTGTTACCTGCAAAATATTATGTTGGTTTCTCTCTCTTTGCTTGATTTCTGCCCTTGCTTACTGTTGTCCAATGCCTCTTGCACTCCCTTGCTTTTCCTTGCTTGCTTGTTGGTGTCTTCCTTGTGTACAAGTGGTCTCTCCTCTTTTCCTCTCCTTGTTTAAGTGAGAATGCCTCAATGTCCAAGTGAATCCAAGAGTAACTAAGAGAGTCATAGAATGTTCCCTCTCTCCTTTTATTTTCCTTCAATTTCCTTCATTTTCCTTTGCATGCATATTCTCGTCTCTTCGTCCTCCTTTTCTCCTGTTTTCCTTTATTTATTGAATTAATTGCCATTTATTGCCCTTTGCATTTTTCCAATGCCCATTTCCATAGCTAATAATTAACCACAAGTAATTCCTGATGTGATGTTTTTCCCCCCATTTAGCTTGGAATATTTGTCCCATGACCTTGGTCTTATTTTTGCCTTTTTACGTGGAAATATATCCCAGGGTTGTTACATCTATGTACTCAAATATCCTTTAGTACCTGTCATCTGGTAACCTTAGATCCACAATAGATGTTTCGTTACCCACTTGTACCTCATCGATGGTCAGTCCTAAAGATGAATGCTCACTCGACTCAACTACCTCTATCTCTTGAGCCATTGGAGGGCTCTCCAAAGGTGGAAGATTATAATCCTCATGGTGTATATCTAAGCTATAATACTCCCCATGATCATGTGAGTTAATGAGCACCCCATATGTCACCTTGCCAACCATGGCCCCTTTTATCTCCTTCCCACTCTGCTGGCTAGAGTCCCTCATTGTTCCTTTCTCTTCTTCAATTTTTGCAGCCTCATGTAATGGTTCTAATGATGTTTCAAGGGTTGTCTTAGGGTTTGTTTCATCTTTTGCCTTGATCCACCTCATCATCCCTGCATAATTCCAGTGAATTCACATTGATTGGTGCATGTTTCTTAGTTGAAAAAACTCCCAAAAGGAGAGGGACGCATGAATGTCATGTCCCAATGATTGGTATGCCTTCCAATTGATGCGAATAACTCCACATCAGTTGTAATCATGTCTTGCCATATTGATGCATCATCCATAATTTTGGCCACAATGGATTTGTTGTATAACTAAGAATGGTTTTGTGAGAGATTTTTCGGCGTAAATCACATGGAAAACCATTTGTCGACGCGTTTCGAACCAACTAGTGTGGTTCATCGTCAGGACGCGTTTCGAACCAACTTGTCCTGACGATGAACCACACTAGTTGGTTCGAAACGCGTCGACAAATGGTTTTCCATGTGATTTACGCCGAAAAATATCTCACAAACTTGATATGGATCACAGAAGCCTGAACTCTATAAGAATGGTTTTGATCCCCAATTGTAGTATGAAATCAATTTCTCCCCCACATCAATCATCATTTATTGCATCTTGATGACCTCATTCAAGGTTACTGCCATGTTGTTTGATTTTAACCTTTCTCTGGATCCCATGATTTCTTAGCTTTTTATTCTGGTCCAAGAAATTTTCTTCTTGCCATCACTTGGCTTAAAGCCCACTTCCCGCCAAGATCAGACTCTGATACCACTGTAATGTTCCACTTTTGAAATGTCATGAAAAGCCCACAAATTTATGAATTTTTCACTTTGGTTCACTATGGAATTTCTACAAATAATTTATGTTTATGGTGTTGTAGGTAGACTTATTTAATCTCAATGAGTATACACTGTGGTCATCACATGCCATGAAAATGTTTTCCACTAACCATAGATGTGTAATGACAACTCATAAATAAATATATAGTGTTGGTCCAAAGTAATTAGCATAAGAGATGGATTTTAGTAGAAATATGAGAATACATATCACTTGTATATATTTGCTACAATAGTATATAAACCATAAAATTTTAAATATCAACACTACACATAAATACCTACTTGATGTAGGTTGATACACAGTGGAAAAACACCCAATATTCTGAACTTTGTTGAACCTGGAACCTCAAGGATTCAAGTGTAGACAATGGATAAACATTTGGGGGTTGCTTCAACTATCAATGAAGAAATAATGCCTTGGGACAACACATATTCAACCTCCTTGATAATTCATTTAACATTTGATGATACAACACTCGTATGCCAAGGAGTCAATGGAAATCTCCAACCAACTATATGTGATTGATATAAATTTGTTCCCTTTGATACCACTGGGATTTTGTGACTGATAAGCTTAGGAAATGAAGAAAACATCCAACCAATATTGCAGAAATTTACCACTGTTAGGATGCAATTTGTCCCTCTTTAAAAAAGGTAATGAAGGGCTTGTTCTTGATGGAATGTATTTATTTTTTGAAAGAGAGAAACAACCCTTTTACAACCTGGAAACTCCTCTTGATAACCCACTCTCCAGTTGAGTGAATAGTAAAATATGCCCACATCGGTCTTAAGGAAATTAGTCGAATCCCTTGGTACAATTTAATCTATGAATGATAAATTAATAGGGATTGGATTGGTATTCAAAATCGATCCTACTGAAAGGCCAACTCAACCCTTTCAACAAGAGACAAATTCAGCCTTCTCGAAGCACAATATAAATTGATCTCCCACACCTGCTAAATAAATATGAAATTTGTCCCTTTTTACTTTGCTTCGGACTTGAAAGGTAACCTGATCCTCTTGAAGATTTATTAAACCTTGAAATCAACTAAATCAAAAATTTGGAGGTTCTCTACAATTAGGCACAATAGAAGATAATAAATGATCTTCCCCAAGAGCTAACTAGGGTGGCACTAGAAGTCCACCGAAATTAGCCTTTGAGTTTCACTTAAAACTCTTGAAACTCGCTTGAGTCTCTTTCAATTGTCAATAAGATAGATATGAATAGAATGATTTGTAATTGAGTCCATCTTCCATTTATAATTCTCCCTTGAGCCTCCTTCTAGCTTCTAGATTCTCCTTTTTCCCTATATTTTATTGGTGGGGCCCAATTTGCACTAGGAGACTTTTGCCACCATTTTGAAATAAATAATAATTTGCCTCCTTTATCAATAAAATATTATTTTGTCGCCAATCTACAATAAAATAATAGTTTTTCTCCATCCACCAATAAAATATTATTTGTCGGCATTCTCTATTAAAATAATAATTTCTCCCCTTTCTCACAAAATAGTATTTTCCCTTTTTTAATCTTATCCCAAAATTTAGAAAAACTCTTAAGTGATTTTTGCATGCACAAAAATTGGGAACATTACAAAATGTAAAAGGTTGGAAGATACATGCTACTCTTCATTATCATGATTGTAGATGTAGAATGATGGAATAAAGGTTGATCCATAGGGTATTTTATGGCAATCAAGGTAGCATTTTATTTTCATTCTAGCAATCCAAGGGGTAACCATTGCCATTGTGAGTATATTGAACTTATTGGGGCTATCCTTATGCATTTAGAGAAGCTTCTACGTTTCAAGCTTGAGTGTGCACTTGTGAAGAGCTTGCTAGAGCAAGATAGACAAAGATGAATAAGGAGCAACAAAGAGACAAGGGTAAGGAGGAGGAAGAACATGGAACTAAGGATAAGCTAGTCTAGGAAGAAGGTAAAATATTAACAAGACCCTATGAGCATTCTCAACAAACAAAATGAATTTTGTTTTAAAGATGAGAAGGCTCATGACCTAACTACAAGGGATAAAGGTAAGAATCTAGGGTTTAATAGCTCCTCTCATGTAAAATTTTGTAAAGGAGATACTTGGTTTCATTTCTCCACATAGAGACATCCACTCTAAGGCTACTTTGAGTGGAGTACATTGAGAAGATTGTGAATGCAGAGAATGAGTATATGATGGATGAAGTTCTTTTTGTGTTTGTTGGTGCTTTTATGAAGGACCTTCGACAAACTCGAGGTAGGGAGATAAGTCTAATGTTTGTTATAATTGTTTTGGTATAATAAAGAGGGCATTGCCATTGGTGTGGAAGGTGGAGGTCTACACTAAAAAAAACTAAGGGGGTACAACCAAAGGGTAGGAAATAAACTAAATTATGTCATCAAGGGAGTCAATAATCTCAAAGAAACCCTCTTCCTTACTATGGCTTAGTGGGAAAGTTTCATTAATGCATAGGAAGGTGGAGGTGGGATAACCCAACTGAGCTTGAGGAAATCCCCCCTAATTGAAGAATTTAATGTTTATGTCTTTTGTGTCTAGGCATGTTGTTGGAAATAATACTGAGAGGGGGGGTGAATCAGTATTATCAGATCAATAAAACTTTTCAAATTTCATGCTTAGAAACATATACGCTACTTTAGTTAAGTGAACCCGCGTGTACACGCTACTGTGTCTACAGCAACTAGCATATATCCAGAAATCTTATGATTCAGTTAGCTTATCTTCAGTAAATGCATCAGAACATTATTAACCACATTGACAGTAAACAGGTGCAGTATAACAGAACAGATCATCACATAAAAGACACACACATGAACACCATGATATAAGGTGGAAACCCAATGTGGGTGAAAACCACCTGCTGCAATTCGTCTCTTTCTTCTTTAATAAGAAACTTCTTTTACAATGTACTGGTGCAGTCCTTTACCAGTACGCAGGCTACAACCTGCAGAGGGCTACAACCCTCTCTCGTTTTCCAACTACTTCTGGAAGGGAGCTACAACCCCCTCAGCTCTTGTACTAGCCGATCCATTTACTAGTACGTAGGTGCTGACCCTACAGAAGGCTACAACCTTCTTTCCTACAGGGACCACGTTTCATCAATTTTCAGACTGGATCCATGAGTACAAAACAAACACTGCTGCAATACAATCATCAACTTATACTTGCATCATAATTCTCTAAATCACCCAATACTGAATCACTGAAACCCTGTCATCAAGAACACAGAACACAAACCAGAGCCCAGAACTCTGCAACAACCACCAGAATCAACAGCAACCTGAAATATCAAATCTTATTATGCATACGCTACTTCGCTATACCAAAACCGCGTGTATACGCGCTTTCTCCAAAGGCAACCCGCGTGCAGATCTAGAAATAATTACTTATACCTTTGCTGTCAGATCCGACCCTTGCCAAGCGTCCCGAACAGATAACCAGCAATACCAGATCTTCTCACTTCGTCAGACACACCTTGCTTACTACACTTTGCCTAATGATCTTCTCCTTATATAGCCTTAGGCCCTTCACAATACCACGGTCCAAAACCATAGTAACACAATACCATCAACTTCAAAACTAGGGATCGACACGTCTGTCGAGACACCATGGTCCAAAACCATAGGCACAACTTCCAAGGACTAACCGCCACGGACCAAAGGTACGTTTTCACATGTACGCGCTTTTACTGAAACCAACCTGCGTGTATACGCTGATTTTCCTTAATGAACCTACGTATATCTCTTTCTTGTCATGCTGTACTAAGATCTGTCCTCTGATTAAGTTGCCATCACTTGTACCTGCTTCTGAGTGAGTTGCCATCAAGGACAACACTTGTATCATAATGCCAACAATCTCCCCCTTTGGACTTGATGGCAACCACCACACCAAGTCACTCTCCCCCTTTGACATCAAGGGCAAAGGGCGGACCAAGATATTCTCTTCTTTGGTATACCTTCTGCTGTCCATACTCCCCCTGAGTACATGCTGAAGTTTTTGATTTGGCTCCCCTTTGTATATGCCAAGTTGTATCAATCCATCCATGCTCCCCCTGAGCAGATGCAGGTTCTAAGACCAGCAATAACTATCATTTATCATATACGATCTGTACCATACGCATAAGCCTGCAATACCATTCCTTTGATCAAACAACAAGATGTATCATTTAGTTTCATCAGCAACTTCTAACCATAATGCCAACAATGAATTATTTGAAGTATATGCTCCCCCTGAGCGTGAGCCAAACATGACCATTTCCTGAGTCTGTTCTGCTGCCCTTTATGCTCCCCCTGAGCCTGAGCCAACCATGACTGAAACATTTCCTGGGTCTGTTCTACTGCCCTTTCTACATATACACGACTTTGCAGCCTGTAACTCGCGTATATACGTGACTTGTCTTCATTATATCAGCGTATGCAAAATGGAATACTGAAATTCATCACTTTCAGATTCCCCTGTGTCTATTGTGTCAGCTGACTGAGTTATGCCACACCTTTCTGTCTCTAATTCTGTCTTATCAATTCCTGGAACTGTGATGATGTATGGTCCTCTTGTTTTGAATTTTGAAATCTGCTCCTGCATTCCCTTGCTTTATGCCCATATTTGTTGCATGTATAACATCTTACATATTTCACGTTCCTTCTATTGCAATCAATTGCTTTGTGTCCATATTCATTGCAGGCAAAGCAATATCCTCTGAAATACCTGGGATGCGATGATCTTTTGTAATGGCCTTGAACCATTCTACTTCTACATCTGGCTGCAACATGTCCAAGATTATGACATACATAACATTCAACATTATTCAGAGGAGGAAATAATCATCTATCACTTCCATAGTTAGGAGTAAAGGATCTTCCTTGAGGAATTTCTTTCCTTGGTTGTTCCTTGTTCAGCATTTCAGATTTCTCATTAGAGTTTCTTGCCTCACCTTGTGAACTAGATTCACCTTCAACATATTCATGAAAACCAAGACCAGTTTTGATAGCAGGAGACCTTTGACTATTAAGAATATCGTCCAAGACTTTAGTACTATCTTGAAATCGTAAAAGCTTATCCTTTTCTTCTAATTTACCTTTCAAGATATTTACCTCAACTTGATGTTGTTCTTCCTTTTCCAGATACTGATTCCTTAGGTCTTCTTCAGCTTTTCTTCCTTCTTCCACTTGTCGCTTTAGTTTGATCACTTCATGTTCTTGATCTTCAAGAGCTTCTCTGTTCTGTTCTCTTGATTTTTTAAGATCTTCTTTTAGAGAGAGGATCTTTGATTCAAGTCTCTGAATAGTTATGCTCTGATCCTTTACTATATCCTGCAATTGCTCCCTTACCCTGGTTTCTGTCTCCAATTGTTCATTTAATTTGGTAACTTCTTCAGTTTCTGCATTCTTCTTTTCATGTGCCATGAGACTTTTAATATCTTCACTATCATTGAATGAAATTTTAATATGGGTATAATAGCTTCTACCATCTTCTTCAGATATCTTTCCTTTGTTATGAGGGCATCTAGCAGCATAGTGACCAACTCTACCACATAGAAAGCATTTGAAAGGTAGCTTACCTTTGAACCGTCCAGTTCCCCGTTCAAGATTCTTGACAAAATTTACCTCATCTTCTTCCTCTGATGCTTCGAATGCGGCTTCCGATGGTACCTCTATTCGCATTTCAAAAGCAGTTAAGATCCCGTGAAGCTGTGACATGGTGATTTTCTGCACGTTCTCTTTTTCTTCTATGGCAGACACTTTGGAATCAAATTTAGAAGACAGAGATCTCAAAACCTTTTTAACTAAGACAACTTCCTTAAATTCTTCACCCAGATCCCTCATACAATTTACAATCTCATCCATATGCAGGAAATAATTAGCTATGCTTTCATTACTATGCATCTTAAGATTTTCATACCGGATTCTGAGAGTTTGAAGCTTTGCTCTTTTTACCTGATCATCTCCTTCGTAGCTTGTAACGATTTTGTCCCATATTTCCTTAGCTGATTTGAAATGCATGACCTTCATAAATTCTGATTGTGTCAAACTACTCAATAAGACAGTAACAGCTTTGGCATTGAGCTCATATTGCTTTTTCTCTGCTGGATCTGTAGGAGTTGCTGATGGGAATTTGTATCCTCCTTCTACGATTCCCCAAACTTCTGCTCCAAGTGATTGTAGATATGCAGTGGTTCTTATCTTCCAGTGGGTAAAATTGTTCCCGTCAAAGACTGGTGGCCTGATGTGTGCCTCTCTTTCTGGATTAGCCATTCTGATGGATCTTTTCCTTCAAGCGATCAAGCTTCCTCCGAAGGACCTGCTCCGATACCGATTGTTGGAAATAATACTGAGAGGGGGGGTGAATCAGTATTATCAAATCAATAAAACTTTTCAAATTTCATGCTCAGAAACATATACGCTACTTCAGTTAAGTGAACCCGCGTGTACACGCTACTGTGTCTACAGCAACTAGCGTATATCCAGAAATCTTATGATTCAGTTAGCTTATCTTCAGTAAATGCATCAGAACATTATTAACCACATTGACAGTAAACAGGTGCAGTATAACAGAACAGATCATCACATAAAAGCCACACACATGAACACCATGATATAAGGTGGAAACCCAATGTGGGTGAAAACCACCTGCTGCAATTCGTCTCTTTCTTCTTTAATAAGAAACTTCTTTTACAATGTACTGGTGCAGTCCTTTACCAGTACGCAGGCTACAACCTGTAGAGGGCTACAACCCTCTCTCGTTTTCCAACTACTTCTGGAAGGGAGCTACAACCCCCTCAGCTCTTGTACTAGCCGATCCATTTACTAGTACGTAGGTGCTGACCCTACAGAAGGCTACAACCTTCTTTCCTACAGGGACCACGTTTCATCAATTTTCAGACTGGATCCATGAGTACAAAACAAACACTGCTGCAATACAATCATCAACTTATACTTGCATCATAATTCTCTAAATCACCCAATACTGAATCACTGAAACCCTGTCATCAAGAACACAGAACACAAACCAGAGCCCAGAACTCTGCAACAACCACCAGAATCAACAGCAACCTGAAATATCAAATCTTATTATGCATACGCTACTTCGCTATACCAAAACCGCGTGTATACGCGCTTTCTCCAAAGGCAACCTGCGTGCAGATCTAGAAATAATTACTTATACCTTCGCTGTCAGATCCGACCCTTGCCAAGCGTCCCGAACAGATAACCAACAATACCAGATCTTCTCACTTCGTTAGACACACCTTGCTTACTACACTTTGTTGGCATTTTGGCTCAGGTGTGGCGCTATGATACAGGTGTTGTCCTTGATGGCAACTCTCTTTGATGACAGATCGCCGTTCAGACTACAGAATGAAGAGAAATCTCATATACGCAGGTTAATTAAGTCGAAGTTGCGTATACACGCTGGTGATCTGCATACTAAGTCGCATATACGCAGGTGAGCTATATACGAAGGCGCGTATACACGCAGATGCATGAACAGAAAAGGGCGTATATGTTGGGAAGCTTCTCTTTGGTCCGTGGTAGTTAGTCCTCGGTACTTGAGCCTATGTCTTTGGACCAAAGTATCTCGACAGACGTGTTGATCCCTAGTTTTTTAAGTTGATGGTATTGGATTTCTATGGTTTTGGCTCTTGGTATTGAGAAAGGCCTAAGGCTATATAAGGAGAAGAAGATCTTTAGGCATGAACATCTTTTGAAAAGGCTTGAATATCTGAAAAAGAAAGAGATCTGGTATGCAGGTTCTGGGTTGCTTGATCTAAGCTAAGGAGAGATCACATCGGTTGATGGAAGACTAGATCTAAGGATAGATCGGGATCTAATGGTTTGAAATGCACTATTATGATATGGTTGATTATGCGTATTTCTATATCTGCATACTGACGCAATGTTATGTTCTGGGTCTAACTGATGTCTGGTACAACTGCAAGTTGAGAGAATTTATTTTTAGATCTGTACGCGGGTTGTCTTCGCGTGTAAAAGCGCGTGTATACGCGGGTTGCTCTCATTGAAGTAGTGTATATCTTTTGAAGCTTGATTTTTGGGTTGCAGTTGGGTCTGACTGCTATTGCAGAGTTCTGTAGTCTACTCTGTGTTCTTGTGACTGGTGTTGACAGGGTTTCAGTGGTTCAATGATTCAAAGATTGATGATGCTAGTATTGGTTGTTTTGTGCTTCTGTTATGAAAGTTGAATGAATTGTGGTCTTCAGATTGTAATGTTGTGCTTCAGGAATATCCAGTCTGAAAATGTATGAAAGGTGGTACCTGAAAGAAAGAAGATTGTAGGTCAGCACCTACGTACTAGTATCTTAGCTAGTACAAGAGCAAAGGGGGTTGGAGCTCCCTTCCAAGGAAGTTTGGAGAACGAGAGAAGGTTGTAGCCTTCTGCAGGTTGTAGCCTGCGTACTGGTATAAGACTGCACCAGTACAAAAGATTGTAAACTGAAGTTTCATATTAAAGAAAGATAGAGACAACTTGCAGCAGGTGGTTTTCACCCACATTGGGTTTCCACCTTATATCTTGGTGTTCATGTGTGTGGTTTTTGTGTGATGATCTGTTCTGTTATACTGCATCTGTTTTACTGTCATGGTTAATAATGTCCTGATGCATTTACTGAAGATAAACTGCTGAATCATAAGTTTTCTTGTTATACGCTGGTTTCTTTAGACACAGTAGCGTGTACACGCTGTTTTTCTTAACTGAAGTAGCGTATATGTTTCTGAGCACAAAATGAAAAGGTTTTTCTGATAATACTGATTCACCCCCCCTCTCAGTATTATTTCCAACAATTGGTATCAGAGCAGGTCCTTCAGAGAAGCTTGATCGCTTGAAGGTAGATCATTCATCATGAGCAACTACGAGAGAGAAGCATCAATCAGGCCACCGGTTTTTGATGGAACAAACTTCAATTATTGGAAGGTAAGAGTTACTGCCTATCTTCAATCTCTTGGTACAGAAGTTTGGGACATCGTAGAGACAGGCTACACTTTTCCTTCAGCTACTCCTACAGATGCAGCCGAGAAAAAGAAATATGAAACAAATGCGAAAGCAGTCAGTACTCTATTAGGATGTATATCCTAATCGGAATTCATGAAAGTAATGCACTATAAATCTGCAAAAGAAATATGGGACAAGATCGTCACGAGCTATGAAGGAGACGAACAGGTAAAGCGGGCTAAACTTCAAACTCTCAGGATTAAGTATGAGACTCTCAGAATGTATAATGATGAAAGTGTGGCTAACTATTTCCTTAGAGTTGATGAGATTGTTAATTGCATGAAGAACTTGGGTGAAGAAATAAAAGAGGCTATTGTGGTTGAAAAGGTTCTAAGATCTTTGTCCCCCAAATTTGAATCTAAAGTGTCTGCAATAGAAGAAAAGGAAAATCTACGAATTCTTACTATGTCTCAGCTTCATGGAATTCTAACCGCTTATGAAATGAGAAAGGGAGGTCCATCAGACAGAAGAGAAGCTGCCTTCAAAGCTTCAGGCAAAGAAGATTATTATGAAGCGAATCATGTGCCAGAAGATGAAGAAGAAGAATCAAATTTTGTCAGAAATCTTCAAAGGGGTTCTGGAAGGTTCAGAGGTAAGTTACCTTTTAAATGTTTTGCTTGTGGAAGAGTAGGTCATTATGCTGCCAAATGTCCTCACAAAGATAAGAATGACAAGGGAAAGGAACCTGTTAGATGGAACAAGAAACAGAATGAAAAGAAGAAAAGCTATTACACTCATGAGGATAGTGATGGTCTTTCAAATAGTGATGAAGATGAACAAGGTAATAGATATAAACTTTTAATGGCTTTTGAAGATGATGACTACATGGATGCTATAGATGCAGATGGATTTTATGAAGAAATGAATAATCTCAAAGTTTCCTTAGAAGAGAAAAGTGCTATTATTGATTCTCTACAATTTCAACTGACTGAAAAGGAAAAACATCTTGAAAAATTGGAATGTGAGATTGTTTGTCTTAGAAAGGAGATTGAGAAAACTAAAGCAATTAATCTCAAATTTGTTAAAGGATCTGAAACCTTGGATGAGATTATCAATGTGCAGCGATCTCCTCTGATCAAGACAGGTCTGGGATATAATGGAGAAACATCTCAAGCCTCTACCTCTAAAAGTTATCTTGATGCAGCAAGGAGAAGCGAGCAAAGGCCAAATAAAAGTCATCAGGTGAATCAGGGACAATCTACCTCAAGAACAAATAAAGACCATCAAGAAATTCGGGGACAAACTGCCTTAAGGACAAACAGAAGCTACAATCAGCCACAGGTAAAATCTTCCCAATTTGCTCCAAGAATGAATAGAAGCTACAATCGGTTGGATGATAGATCTGATTATCGCAGAAGTTTCTTTAATGGCCAATGCTTTTCTTGCCATAACTTCGGTCACAAAGCAGCTCAATGTGTTGCCTACAAAACAATCATGACTAGAGAAGCTCAAAAGCAAGGGAGAATGACTGGAACCATGAAAAGGACTTATAACAATTTTTCGGTTCTTGAAAATGAAGTTGAATGCTCTATTTGTAATAACTTTGGTCATGAAGACTCTGAATGCAGGAGCAGGTTCCGGAAGACAACTCAGAAGGAACAAACCTCAAATGCTAGAACATGGAGAATAAAAGAATCACAACCAGAAAGATGTGGGATAGCCTTTTATGCAGAAGGTCAAGAAAGTCTATGGTACATTGACAGCGGATGTTCGAAGCATATGACAGGGGACAAAGAAAAGCTTGAGTCATATACCGCATTAGAAAAGGGGAAGAAAGTTTCTTTTGGGAACGATATCTCTGCAGCCATAAAAGGAAAAGGTGTTGCTCCGTTGAAAGAGAAGGTCAAAGCAGGAAATGTCTTATATGTTGATGGATTGAAGCATAATCTTCTGAGTGTCAGTCAGATGTGCGATCAAGGAACAGAGGTAATATTTAGATCAGATGGATGTTGTGTTCGCGATCTTGATACAGGTAAAACAGTGATCAAAGGAAGAAGGACTCCAAATAATCTATATACCTTTGAGGAAAGACAACAATGCTACTTAAGCAAGGATGATGAACATTGGCTATGGCATCGGAGGTTGGGGCATCTAAGCTTTTCACAAATAAGGAAAGCATGCAAATATCAGGCAGTTCGTGGTCTTCCAGACATCAAAATTCCAGACAATACCATATGCAAATCTTGTCAGTTTGGAAAGCAAACCAGAACTAACTTTCCAGAGAAGGAAGGATCAGCTAGCATGCCTCTTGAGCTAGTCCATACAGATGTATGTGGTCCATTTAGGAAGAGGACACCTCGAGGAGAAGAATATCTGATATTATTCATTGATGATTTCTCCAGATTTGTTTGGTTAGGGCTCATGAAGCACAAAGATGAAGCATTCGAAAAATTCAAATCCTTCAAAGCCTTGGTTGAAAATGAATCAGGACACAAAATTAAGTGCCTCAGATCTGACAGAGGTGGGGAGTTTACCTCAAACGAATTTTTCGATTTCTGTGAAGAACATGGGATAAGAAGAGAATTCTCTACAGCTAGAACTCCTCAGCAAAATGGGGTTGTGGAAAGAATGAACAGAACAATCCAACAAATGGCCCGTGCTATGCTTGATGAATCAGGTACTCCCGCAACCTTCTGGGGTGAAGCTGCACATGCTGCGGTTATTATTCTTAACAAAACAAATGTCCGAGTAAATAGCACTCAAACACCTCATGAGCTCTGGAGTGGTGAGACTCCTTCAGTGAAGCACTTCAAAATCTTTGGGAGCAAATGTTATATTAAGAATACTGATGAGCAACTTGGCAAACTTGAACCAAGAGCAGATGAAGGCATTCTTCTTGGTTATTCTCCACATAGCAAAGCATACAAGTGCTACAATAAAAGACTTGGCAGAATTGTTGACAGCATTGATGTAGTGGTTGATGAGAAAGGATATATTCCTAGGCAAGTTCATCATGAAGAAGATGAAGGCTACTCTCAAAGGCAGAATGATGAAGAACCTCAAGAAGAAGAAGAACCTCAAGAAGAACCAGAGGAGCAGACAAGAATAGAAGAGAAGACTCCATCCAGATATGTTCAAAAGAATCATCCAGAATCTCAGATCGTGGGGCAGAAAGAAGCAGGAGTACAAACAAGAAGAACAATTGCAGAAGCTTCAAGCTATTTGGCATTACTCTCCTCTACTGAACCACAAAATGTGAAAGAGGCATGCAAAGATGAATGTTGGGTCAAAGCTATGGATGAAGAACTTGAGCAGATCGAAAAGAACAACACTTGGGAATTAGTTCCTAGACCAAAAGATAAGAATGTCATAGGAACAAAATGGGTCTTCAAGAATAAATTGAATGAAAATGGAGAAGTAATTAGAAACAAGGCCAGACTTGTTTGTAAAGGGTATGCGCAGCAAGAAGGAATAGATTTTGAAGAGACCTTTGCTCCTGTGGCAAGACTTGAGGCCATCCGAATGTTCCTTGCTCTCTCAAGCTTTCAAAACTTCAAGGTATTTCAAATGGACGTGAAATCAGCCTTTCTGAATGGAGACTTAGAAGAAGAAGTATATATTGAGCAGCCAGATGGTTTCATTCTTGGGAATGATCCAAACCTTGTATGCAGATTGAAAAAGGCTCTCTATGGTCTCAAACAAGCTCCAAGGGCTTGGTACTATCGGTTGGACAAGTATCTTCACCAACAAGGCTTTTCAAAAGGATCAGCAGATAGCAATCTCTATATAAAAGTTGAAAATAACAAATTGCTAATACTTGTTGTTTATGTAGATGATATTATCTTTGGCAGCAATGAAGAGACTATGAGTCAAAACTTTGCCTTGGTTATGCAGAAAGAATTCGAAATGTCACTACTTGGAGAATTGACATACTTTCTTGGGTTGCAAATCCAACAAAATGAAGGAGGTATCTTCTTGTCTCAAACCAAGTACCTCAAGCAGATCTTGAAGAAGTATGGCATGGAAGATTCAAAGCCAGTATGTACACCCATGGTTACAGGATGCAGCCTCAGTGCAAATGATGAATCAGCAGCAGTTCATCAACCAACTTATAGATCCATGATTGGGAGTTTGCTTTATTTGACAGGTACCCGACCAGACATCATGCATGCAGTCGGAATAGTTGGAAGATTTCAGGCAAATCCAAAGGAGACTCATCTTCAGGCAGTGAAGAGAATTTTCAAATATCTTCAAGGGACACAAAATTATGGCTTATGGTATACTAGAGATACAGATCTCACACTTCATGCTTATACAGATGCAGATTGGGCCGGAAGCGTGGATGACAGGAAGAGCACAAGTGGTGGTGCATTCTTTATGGGCTCCAGATTAGTATCTTGGTTCAGCAAGAAACAAAGTTCGATTGCCTTATCTACAGCTGAAGCAGAGTATGTGGCTGCGGCATCTTGTTGCACACAACTTCTTTGGATGATGCAGACCTTGCAGGACTTTCAAATCACTTGCACTCCACCAGTCTCTATCTTATGTGATAATACAAGTGCAATCAGCATTTCAAAGAATCCAGTCATGCACTCAAAGACCAAGCACATACCAATCAAGTACCATTTTCTTCGGGAACAAGTGCTTGAGCAGAAGGTCAAGTTGGAGTATGTTCCTTCTAAGGAACAAGTTGCTGATATTCTCACAAAACCACTGCCCAGGGAAACTTTTGAATATCTCAGACAAAAGCTGGGAGTAGTTGATGCTTCATCCTGCTGTTGAAGCTTGTCTGTTCTACAGAAAAGTTGGTATACGCCAGTTACGTAAGGGATATCCGCGTATATACGCCGATTTATGGTGGGAAAGTCGCGTGTATGGTGTACGCGTGTTGCAGAAAGTATATCCGCGTACATACGCATGTTTATGCAGTCGAACTCGCGTATATGGAGTTCTGAACAGCAAAGGCAGTCTCTGGTTGGAGAAGGTCTGAGATGGGTATGCCAGAATTCTTCAGACACAGTTTCAAGGGGTGCAGCAGGCACAGGTTCAGGGGGAGCAGCTTAAAGTTTCATAAAACATTGTTGGCATTTTGATGTTTGTCTGTTGTTGGTTTCAGGAGAAGGAGCTTAGAAAGAAATCTTGGTTGCTGATCTAAAAGATGTTTACTGGTGACTTTCATAAGTCTTGGTCTAGATCTGTTGTCTCTATGTCATATATCTCTTATGGTGTCAAGGTCATGTAACGGCCTATGTTGGTTTCCCCACTATGCCTGGGATGAATGATGTAATATAATTGATTGTTTCTGATGTGTCCCCTCTTGGTAGGGAGTATGGATGTATGTATTGAGTCTTTTGGTGATAGGAAGGTCCCTTATGGTGTATAAGTCTTGGTTCTCTTTGAAGAACATCGTTTGCAGATCTTGCCTACAGTCAGGGGGAGCATGATTCAGCACAGCCAAGCAGAGGTATCAGCATGTACTCAGGGGGAGCACAGCCCTTTGCCCTTGATGACAAAGGGGGAGAATGATTCTAAGGATCTTGAGGTTGCCATCAAGTCCAAAGGGGGAGATTGTTGGCATTTTGGCTTAGGTGTGGCGCTATGATACAGGTGTTGTCCTTGATGGCAACTCTCTTTGATGACAGATCGCCGTTCAGACTACAGAATGAAGAGAAATCTCATATACGCAGGTTAATTAAGTCGAAGTTGCGTATACACGCTGGTGATCTGCATACTAAGTCGCGTATACGCAGGTGAGCTATATACGAAGGCGCGTATACACGCAGATGCATGAACAGAAAAGGGCGTATATGTCGGGAAGCTTCTCTTTGGTCCGTGGTAGTTAGTCCTTGGTACTTGAGCCTATGTCTTTGGACCAAAGTATCTCGACAGACGTGTTGATCCCTAGTTTTTTAAGTTGATGGTATTGGATTTCTATGGTTTTGGCTCTTGGTATTGAGCAAGGCCTAAGGCTATATAAGGAGAAGAAGATCTTTAGGCATGAACATCTTTTGAAAAGGCTTGAATATCTGAAAAAGAAAGAGATCTGGTATGCAGGTTCTGGGTTGCTTGATCTAAGCTAAGGAGAGATCACATCGGTTGATGGAAGACTAGATCTAAGGATAGATCGGGATCTAATGGTTTGAAATGCACTATTATGATATGGTTGATTATGCGTATTTCTAGATCTGCATACTGACGCAATGTTATGTTCTGGGTCTAACTGATGTCTGGTACAACTGCAAGTTGAGAGAATTTATTTTTAGATCTGTACGCGGGTTGTCTTCGGTAAAAGCGCGTGTATACGCGGGTTGCTCTCATTGAAGTAGCGTATATCTTTTGAAGCTTGATTTTTGGGTTGCAGTTGGGTCTGACTGCTATTGCAGAGTTCTGTAGTCTACTCTGTGTTCTTGTGACTGGTGTTGACAGGGTTTCAGTGGTTCAATGATTCAAAGATTGATGATGCTAGTATTGGTTGTTTTGTGCTTCTGTTATGAAAGTTGAATGAATTGTGGTCTTCAGATTGTAATGTTGTGCTTCAGGAATATCCAGTCTGAAAATGTATGAAAGGTGGTACCTGAAAGAAAGAAGATTGTAGGTCAGCACCTACGTACTAGTATCTTAGCTAGTACAAGAGCAAAGGGGGTTGGAGCTCCCTTCCAAGGAAGTTTGGAGAACGAGAGAAGGTTGTAGCCTGCGTACTGGTATAAGACTGCACCAGTACAAAAGATTGTAAACTGAAGTTTCATATTAAAGAAAGATAGAGACAACTTGCAGCAGGTGGTTTTCACCCACATTGGGTTTCCACCTTATATCTTGGTGTTCATGTGTGTGGTTTTTGTGTGATGATCTGTTCTGTTATACTGCATCTGTTTTACTGTCATGGTTAATAATGTCCTGATGCATTTACTGAAGATAAACTGCTGAATCATAAGTTTTCTTGTTATACGCTGGTTTCTTTAGACACAGTAGCGTGTACACGCTGTTTTTCTTAACTGAAGTAGCGTATATGTTTCTGAGCACAAAATGAAAAGTTTTTTCTGATAATACTGATTCACCCCCCCTCTCAGTATTATTTCCAACACACTTTGCCTAATGATCTTCTCCTTATATAGCCTTAGGCCCTTCACAATACCACGGTACAAAACCATGGTAACACAATACCATCAACTTCAAAACTAGGGATCGACACGTCTGTCGAGACACCATGGTCCAAAACCATAGGCACAACTTCCAAGGACTAACCGCCACGGACCAATACGTTTTCACATGTACGCGCTTTTACTGAAACCAACCTGCGTGTATACGCTGATTTTCCTTAATGAACCTGCGTATATCTCTTTCTTGTCCTGCTGTACTAAGATCTGTCCTCTGATTAAGTTGCCATCACTTGTACCTGCTTCTGAGTGAGTTGCCATCAAGGACAACACTTGTATCATAATGCCAACAATCTCCCCCTTTGGACTTGATAGCAACCACCACACCAAGTCACTCTCCCCCTCTGACATCAAGGGCAAAGGGCGGACCAAGATATTCTCTTCTTTGGTATACCTTCTGCTGTCCATACTCCCCCTGAGTACATGCTGAAGTTTCTGATTTGGCTCCCCTTTGTATATGCCAAGTTGTATCAATCCATCCATGCTCCCCCTGAGCAGATGCAGGTTCTAAGACCAGCAATAACTATCATTTATCATATATGATCTGTACCATACGCATAAGCCTGCAATACCATTCCTTTGATCAAACAACAAGATGTATCATTTAGTTTCATCAGCAACTTCTAACCATAATGCCAACAATGAATTATTTGAAGTATATGCTCCCCCTGAGCGTGAGCCAACCATGACCATTTCCTGAGTCTGTTCTGCTGCCCTTTATGCTCCCCCTGAGCCTGAGCCAACCATGACTGAAACATTTCCTGGGTCTGTTCTGCTGCCCTTTCTACATATACGCGACTTTGCAGCCTGTAACTCGCGTATATACGCGACTTGTCTTCATTATATCAGCGTATGCAAGATGGAATACTGAAATTCATCACTTTCAGATTCCCCTGTGTTTGTTGTGTCAGCTGACTGAGTTATGCCACACCTTTCTGTCTCTAATTCTGTCTTCTTCAATTCCTGGAACTGTGATGATGTATGGTCCTCTTGTTTTGAATTTTGAAATCTGCTCCTGCATTCCCTTGCTTTATGCCCATATTTGTTGCATGTATAACATCTTACATATTTCACGTTCCTTCTATTGCAATCAATTGCTTTGTGTCCATATTCATTGCAGGCAAAGCAATATCCTCTGAAATACCTGGGATGCGATGATCTTTTGTAATGGTCTTGAACCATTCTACTTCTACATCTGGCTGCAACATGTCCAAGATTATGACATACATAACATTCAACATTATTCAGAGGAGGAAATAATCGTCTATCACTTCCATAGTTAGGAGTAAAGGATCTTCCTTGAGGAATTTCTTTCCTTGGTTGTTCCTTGTTCAGCATTTCAGATTTCTCATTAGAGTTTCTTGCCTCACCTTGTGAACTAGATTCACCTTCAACATATTCATGAAAACCAAGACCAGTTTTGATAGCAGGAGACCTTTGACTATTAAGAATATCGTCCAAGACTTTAGTACTATCTTGAAATCGTAAAAGCTTATCCTTTTCTTCTAATTTACCTTTCAAGATATTTACCTCAACTTGATGTTGTTCTTCCTTTTCCAGATATTGATTCCTTAGGTCTTCTTCAGCTTTTCTTCCTTCTTCCACTTGTCGCTTTAGTTTGATCACTTCATGTTCTTGATCTTCAAGAGCTTCTCTGTTCTGTTCTCTTGATTTTTTAAGATCTTCTTTTAGAGAGAGGATCTTTGATTCAAGTCTCTGAATAGTTATGCTCTGATCCTTTACTATATCCTGCAATTTCTCCCTTGCCCTGGTTTCTGTCTCCAATTGTTCATTTAATTTGGTAACTTCTTCAGTTTCTGCATTCTTCTTTTCATGTGCCATGAGACTTTTAATATCTTCACTATCATTGAAT
The DNA here is from genome assembly GCA_031772625.1 of Pinus tabuliformis. Taxonomy (NCBI): domain Eukaryota; kingdom Viridiplantae; phylum Streptophyta; class Pinopsida; order Pinales; family Pinaceae; genus Pinus; species Pinus tabuliformis. Next base: position 57,643,850 of record CM062812.1, read on the forward strand.
GAACTTTTAATATGGGTATAATAGCTTCTACCATCTTCTTCAGATATATTTCCTTTGTTATGAGGGCATCTAGCAGCATAGTGACCAACTCTACCACATAGAAAGCATTTGAAAGGTAGCTTACCTTTGAACCGTCCAGTTCCCCGTTCAAGATTCTTGACAAAATTTACCTCATCTTCTTCCTCTGATGCTTCGAATGCGGCTTCCGATGGTACCTCTATTCGCATTTCAAAAGCAGTTAAGATCCCGTGAAGCTGTGACATGGTGATTTTCTGCACGTTCTCTTTTTCTTCTATGGCAGACACTTTGGAATCAAATTTAGAAGACAGAGATCTCAAAACCTTTTTAACTAAGACAACTTCCTTAAATTCTTCACCCAGATCCCTCATACAATTTACAATCTCATCCATACGTAGGAAATAATTAGCTATGCTTTCATTACTATGCATCTTAAGATTTTCATACCGGATTCTGAGAGTTTGAAGCTTTGCTCTTTTTACCTGATCATCTCCTTCGTCGCTTGTAACGATTTTGTCCCATATTTCCTTAGATGATTTGAAATGCATGACCTTCATAAATTCTAATTGTGTCAAACTACTCAATAAGACAGTAACAACTTTGGCATTGAGCTCATATTGCTTTTTCTCTGCTGGATCTGTAGGAGTTGCTGATGGGAATTTGTATCCTCCTTCTACGATTCCCCAAACTTCTGCTCCAAGTGATTGTAGATATGCAGTGGTTCTTATCTTCCAGTGGGTAAAATTGTTCCCGTCAAAGACTGGTGGCCTGATGTGTGCCTCTCTTTCTGGATTAGCCATTCTGATGGATCTTTTCCTTCAAGCGATCAAGCTTCCTCTGAAGGACCTGCTCTGATACCGATTGTTGGAAATAATACTGAGAGGGGGGGTGAATCAGTATTATCAGATTAATAAAACTTTTCAAATTTCATGCTCAGAAACATATACGCTACTTCAGTTAAGTGAACCCGCGTGTACACGCTACTGTGTCTACAGCAACTAGCGTATATCCAGAAATCTTATGATTCAGTTAGCTTATCTTCAGTAAATGCATCAGAACATTATTAACCACATTGACCGTAAACAGGTGCAATATAACAGAACAGATCATCGCATAAAAGCCACACACATGAACACCATGATATAAGGTGGAAACCCAATGTGGGTGAAAACCACCTGTTGCAATTCGTCTCTTTCTTCTTTAATAAGAAACTTCTTTTACAATGTACTGGTGCAGTCCTTTACCAGTACGCAGGCTACAACCTGCAGAGGGCTACAACCCTCTCTCGTTTTCCAACTACTTCTGGAAGGGAGCTACAACCCCCTCAGCTCTTGTATTAGCCGATCCATTTACTAGTACGTAGGTGCTGACCCTACAGAAGGCTACAACCTTCTTTCCTATAGGGACCACGTTTCATCAATTTTCAGACTGGATCCATGAGTACAAAACAAACACTGCTGCAATACAATCATCAACTTATACTTGCATCATAATTCTCTAAATCACCCAATAATGAATCACTAAAACCCTGTCATCAAGAACACAGAACACAAACCAGAGCCCAGAACTCTGCAACAACCACCAGAATCAACAGCAACCTGAAATATCAAATCTTATTATGCATGCGCTACTTCGCTATACCAAAACCGCGTGTATACGCGCTTTCTCCAAAGGCAACCCGCGTGCAGATCTAGAAATAATTACTTATACCTTCGCTGTCAGATCCGACCCTTGCCAAGCGTCCCGAACAGATAACCAACAATACCAGATCTTCTCACTTCGTCAAACACACCTTGCTTACTACACTTTGCCTAATGATCTTCTCCTTATATAGCCTTAGGCCCTTCACAATACCACGGTCCAAAACCATAGTAACACAATACCATCAACTTCAAAACTAGGGATCGACACGTCTGTCGAGACACCATGGTCCAAAACCATAGGCACAACTTCCAAGGACTAACCGCCACGGACCAAAGGTACGTTTTCACATGTACGCGCTTTTACTAAAACCAACCTGCGTGTATACGCTGATTTTCCTTAATGAACCTGCGTATATCTCTTTCTTGTCATGCTGTACTAAGATCTATCCTCTGATTAAGTTGCCATCACTTGTACCTGCTTCTGAGTGAGTTGCCATCAAGGACAACACTTGTATCATAATGCCAACACATGTCAACCAACAACTATGATGTCTATTTATGTTTTATTTCTATGGATGGGTTTTGTGTAGTTATCAACTTTAGTTTAGTGGTTGTTTCAAATCTAATAAAAATGCATAATTCTCAACTTGTTGACAGGGGCCCAAGCTAGCTTCGTAGTCCAAGTGCAGACCCAGTAATGATGAAGTGAGCTTTAAAGGTTATGAATTTTCCTCCTTTCATGGAGCTTTTTGAAATGTTTTGTACTTCTAAGAGAAAACCCCTAATCACTTATAAAATAATAAATCTCCTTATTATCGTTAATTTCACATATTTGTTGGTACACAAGTGTTTTTGGTATAGTGAAACAACCTATTTCACTATGGAGGTCATGAACATTTATCTTAATTTTAGCAACATTCATTTTATATTTTAAGCTCATAATGTTATAAATAGTTTTTGACCATCCAAATTAGTATTGTGTAATCTTTGCAATATGTTAAGTTACTGTTAAAGATTTCCTTGTTGACTTAGGTTTTTCCTTTAAACTTCACAACAATGTTAAGATTAATATTTTCAATATTAGTCATCTGATTGTCTTATTTTATGTTTCAACAAATAAGTCAATCCATAGAATTTCCACGACAACTTCTTTTGAGCCTATGGTGGATATTGCTCATACAAGAAACAAGAACAAGGCATCTATATTTTCCAACTTAAGCAATTTATGTCTATAATCAGAATATATAATTATGACTTTAGACTTTATGGAAGTATAACCAATTTGAATCAAGAGACTGAGGTATTAAGTATTGCATCTAATTTTAAAATCACGAGTTATAAAGCGCTTTTAGATTTGCTCGATTTTGTTACCAGTATCACAAGGGATGCTACAAGCTCAAACTTCACTATCATAAAGAATAACAAGGATAACTAAAGTGTTGAAAAGGAAATTTTCACATAGAGCTTAGCATTTATACATATGTATTTGACAAAATAATAAACTTTCCAACCAAACTATAATTCTCTTCTTGACATTCTAGTTCTAATTCAATTGAAACTCGAAATTGATACCTAAATACTTGTAAAAATGCACTTCTCCAAGGATGTTAATCACCATACAAAAGGAAGGACATTTAAAAAAAAAATCATCACAATCCTATCTTTATTGATATAAATGACCAAACATATAACTTTTGTAGAATAATTTATTTGACACTTTTATATGACTATCTATATATATATATATATATATATATATATAGAGAGAGAGAGAGAGAGAGAGAGAGAGAGAGAGAGAGAGCATGTGGTTCCTTATAAGAGATCATAGGTTCAAATCTAAAGTGGTAGAGTGTGTACACCTCCATAAACTTTAACAGTCAAATTGTTGCACAAAAGTGGATCCCTTGTCCCACAAATAAGAGGGTCTCATACAACAATTTGTTGTGTGGCCTGGCCAAGATAGGAAATAAGTCTTAATTGTTCATAATTGGTATAGGCAGAGGAACAAACACAAAAGCATAGTTGATTGCTTGTTGGGCTCCTATGTTTCTCGTGTATTTGAAAAATATAAAATGCATACAAATTTTTGGAGATTCCAATTACCTAATTGATTGGTTGGCAGGTAAAGCAACATTGGAAGTACTAAACTTAGCTTCCTAGAAAGTCAGAGTTTTGGAGATAAGGAATTGCTTCTAGGAAATTAGTTTTCAACATATCCACAGGGAGCAAAATACATCAACATACCTTTTATCAAAAAGAGTTCTTTTGATGGACACAATATTCATATATTATGAAGAATTTGTTGGCAACGCTATTAAAGGTGCACATTATGTGTTTTATATTAGTTTGGACACCCATTTTTTTCACAACAAAATCTATGTGTGTTTTTAGTTTTGCTCATAGTGCTAGGGGCTCCCCTTTTTATCTTCTATTTCTCATAGGTTGTGGAAGTCTTCTTGCATGTTTTTTAGGCTTCCTTTGCACCCGGTCTAGACAATACTCCACTTGAATACATGTTTATTATTATTATTATTATTTTTAATCCGGGTCTTTTTAGCTTTTTGCTATTTTCAAAAAGTGTTGTCTCTTGTCACTGACAATCTTTTGTAATGAATTCTACTACAAAAAACTAATATTTATATGTGATTTTTTTATTCCTGATGAATAACAAAAACGCAGTTTATTCTCTAAATAAAAACCATAAAATTAAATTATTATCATTATTAATAACAATATAAAAGTCTAGTGGGTTTAGCTCGAATGGTGACAAAAATTGTTTGTGATCCTCCCCACCTAGGTTCAATCCTTGGGAGATGTTGGGCTGTTGTGATAAGGCTCGAAGTGTAAGCGAACCCTGGGATAGAGGTTTCTCCCTTTCGATTGGGTTGAGGACATCTCGTCTATTGCTAAGTCACAAGTTATTGGTGTTTTTGACTTACATGTTGTTAGATATACTCTTGGTATTATAGCAGTAGCCATAATTCTTGATCATAAACCACACCCAAATTACTCCAACATGTTATTGATCCACCATAATTTCAAAATATATATAATAAAAAATATTTTAATCTAATTACTTTTATTTGTTTGTTCCATAAAAAATGTTCACATACAAAGGAGTGAACATCTTTGGAGTTGTCATTTTTTTCATTTTTATAGTCATTTTGTAAAAAAATTAAAAACTACAATAATACACTGCACTTCTAATTAACATTGAAAAAAGTCAAGTAGTCTTCCATTCAACGATGTAATCCCTAGATGGTACTTGAAGTCGAGGGAATTTCTTTTATATAGTATTATTTCCTTGGAGTGTACTTGAAGCGTAGGTAATCTCTTTTATAACAATAGTAAAAGGGTCTCAACTTGAGTGGTTAGGATAGTAGATTTCCATCCCATCCATTCGAGTTCAAGTCTCCGGCGACATGGTCTGTTACAGTAAAGTTGGAAGGATAGGCGTCTCGATGGAGTCTAGTATGTCGTAGTCATATCCAGACATCTCAGTCCTAGGTTGAGCTATGAGTTTTTGATATATGTGACTTGCGGGTTGTTGCATATATTCGGGGAGGTTGCTAGTTCCCTTATCAATAAAAAACAAATATAACAATATATATTGGCCTCTTTGATAACCACATGTTTTACCTCTTTATTTTTTTATAAGATCATAAATCCGTCATAATCAGATAGTAACTTGCACTACAAAAAAGATTCTAACAAATTATTTAATTATAGCCAAAAAAATATTCCAATTAAAATCACATCAATATTTCTAAGATTTTAATTGTAACAATATAAACATTCAAATCTATGAATAAAACAATAATGACAATTGCAACCCTTATAATATTCATATTATTTGCAACTTAAAAAATGTTTAATTTGAAATTAAATAAATGTTTATATTTTCAATTTTAATAACATTCTTATTTACAACTTTAATTATGTTTTTAATTAATTTAATTACATTATAAACTAGCTTAGATCCATTTCAATTATGGACTTACCAAGCGCTAAGAGGGATCAAATCTCTTTTCACTCTAGAAGAGATATGCACCTCAAAATATTTGATCCGTCTTGGTCATGGATAGAACCAAAATTGATTATTTTACCTCAAACTTATTTTAATTATTAATTTTATTCTATTTTTATTTTTATGTAATTTTATTGAGTCAAAATGTTTACATAACATGACATGACATTACAACATCTCTTTCCATATTGGATTGGAGAACACCTCTCAATGCAATTATATTTTTAATTATTTTTTTGGTAATTATGTTTTTAATCAAATCTTTGTTAATTTCATAAGTCTCAAACAGAAATACAACTACACTTTAAAAAAATTTAAATTAAACTAAAAAAACCTAGGCAATAAAGGATCCTCACCTCCCTCGAATCCAATTTTAAAAAGATTTAATTTCTTATATAAATAATTTTTTGTTTATTGTAATTTATATCACTTATATATCATTCTAATTTGTTAATAAACCAAGATTAATAACTGTGATGTAGCATACTCCCTACCTCTACCGCTATTTATTTGATTCTCTTTTCATGAAGCTTTCCGCACAGTGAAAGCTTTGGCCACTTCCGCAGGTAGCTACTTTCGTACTCAATAATGCCTTTTGATTAGCCATTGACATTGGAAGTTGTTATTAGTTGATAAATATGTTCGCATCAAAGGTTTTATTACTAATATTTTAGTAAGCGATTGACATATACAATATTATTGGTAATATTTTAACTGTAAATAATGCTTATCTCCGTATTTTTGTATATTTTTTTTGTTTAGGCTCTTGTGCAAAAGTGCGCAGGAAGTCCATTGTGCGGAGGAAGCTTTCTTTGTGCGGATTTCCACACTTCGCACTAAAGTTTGTTTTTTGCTGCAGAAAAAAATTGTAACCTTTTATTTAGATGTATAAAAAGTTACATGCACACATGCATTTAAGCATTTCACCATATAGAATCATAACATATGAAATCATATCAAAAATTGGGTTGGGAAAGTAAGAGGCTTCCAACCCAAATCAGTCAAAAAATATATTGTCATAAATATCAAATTGTCAAAGTCTCAACAATCTATAAATTGTCCCCTCATCATTTGCCGACCTAACAAGCATATATATGGTAATCATGTTGACAACAAAATAATATATAGTGTCCATAAAACATGAAGGAAAATAGCAGCAAAAAACTTAGTAGATGAATAGATTTGGATATGCATATATCGCCCTAAAAAATCGAGATAAGATTGATGCTGATAGCGTTGTACTATTCCTACATCTACTGACTTGCTGATATGCCAAAAGCCTTGATCCTGTTGAGTACCTTCCTTAGATAAGGAATCTGCATTTGAATTACATTCCCTATATATGTGACAACAAGTAATATAATTAAAAGCTTACTTTAACTATAAGATTTCATTTAAGATAGGCAACAGAGACTGGTTGTGACACCTATGGACAACATTGAACTAATTTATCACATTGAGAAAGTCGCCAAAAATCTGTATGGAGAGGTAGTCTTTTTCTAGAGCCCAACACATGAGGAGTTTTAAGGTTGAAAATTATGCATAGTTGTTTGTTCCCCTACCCAATTCGATGGTTGATTTGAGCATATGTTGCCGGTTCATATGGGGGATTTTACCTCTGCCACATCGATCTCGGTGATCACTTTCTCCATCGAAGTAAGCCCATAGAATTTCGAAATTGATCTCTTCAATGGAGACCACCCTTTGGGTTGCACTTGACTCTTTTGATGGAATTAAAGAGTAAATAGCCATAATTTTAGAGGCTATGTTGATTGGCGCTAAAGTTTGTTCTCTAAAGATTTCCTTGTTTCTAGCTAGCCAGATCCCCTAACACAGAAGTGGGGCTATATTCCTTTGTTGTTTGTCCCTGACCAAGACCCACCATGAGTCTAGAGCCTCCCTAAAATTTTGACATCTCCATTCAAGGTTTAACCCCATTGTTTGTTTGACTTTTTCTAAGATATTTAGCGTAAAAGGGAAAAACAAAGATAAATGGTCCACCAATTCCACTGCATTTTTACTTAAAACACACCAGGACCCTTCCTTATTTCTCTTTTGGAGATTTTCCTAGGTTGGGGCCTTATTATTCATAACATAGTAGAGAAAAATCCTTGATTTTGCAGGGCATTCCAATTTCCACAGTTTCTTCCACCGCCATTTGGGATTTCTCTGTTGTTGTCTTTCAATCAAGACCCTATATCCTAGCTTTGGTAGGTAGCTTCCTGAGGGCGAAAAGATCCATTTTAGGTCATCCTCCCTCTCTCTTAGTCTGATATGAGATCTCCTTAATTTTGTTGTGTATTCTTGCCACATACCTGCAAATACACCATCTAGCTGGAGTTGTTCAACACTCTGCCATCTTTGGGCCCAAAATGATGTTATGTGAGGATCTAAGACTTGATTTAAGAAGGTAATCCCTTGATCATTTAGTTCGCCTATCAACTCCAGAGGCAAACTGTAATTTTCTTCCCCACCCACCCAGGGATCCAGTCCCACACTTAGTTTTTCTCCATTTCCTACTTTCCATGCCAATCTTAGGCCTACAACCACAAAAGCTTCCATTATTGTCGTCCAGATAGATGAAGAGTTTGGTACCTTTTTATGAGGATTCTGAATCCACTCATCAAGGGTGAGAGGGAAAATGTACTTTCTTTTCACCACAAGTTGTCCATTATAATGAGTCTCTAGCTAGACTTTTCCGCTAGAGATGAAGCAAATGTAGAGAGGTCTTTAAGGCCCCATTTGCCCCAAGATTTCAGTAAGGCTATCTTGTCCCATGCCACCGATGGAAGGGTGTTTTCCTCCTTGTTTCCTGACTACAAAAACTACCTGCAAATTTTCCTGATTTCCTGAAGGATGCCCTTTAGAACCTAAGTAAGAGATGCCCAAATGGCGTCAACTACTAATTTTATCAACACAAGATGCCCAAATCTTAATAACCATTTAAGGCTCCAATTTTTAACCCTTTTTTCCACCTTTGAAAGTAGACATCACTAGTCCTTCTTCTTCTAGTTATTTTCTTTGAGATGAAATCCCAAATATTTAAAATTATCCCTAAAGGATCTTGCTTCAAACGACACGACTTGTTGGATGCTTCAGATTTCTCTATGTGTGAAACTTTCACATGACATAGAAGACTTACTTTCATTAATAGACATCCCTGTTTCTTTTTGGAAGAGCGTCAATGCGTTCTTGATGCTTGATAAGTCCTACCTAGATTTGTTACTGAAAAGAAGAATATTATCCACGGAGAGTAGGCGTGTGATGAAGAAGTTAGGGCCAACTTCTATGCCTTGTAGCTCCCCTATCATCTTTGTTGCTAAGAGAACTCTGCTCAGAATTTCAGTTGCGAGTAAGAATAGGAGAGGGGAAAAAGGGTAGCCTTGTCTCAGCCCTCTATGAGAATGGAAAAAAGGGGAAGCTAATCCATTAATGAGGATTATGAAGGAAACATTAGATATACATCCCATAACCCAGTTGATGAAAGGGATATCAAAACCCAAATGAGTGAGTAACATAGGCAAATAAATCCAGCTAATCTTATCATATGCTTTAGATAAGTCAATTTTAGCAATGCTACCCTTTAGCTTCATAGTCTTGTTGTTGTGCATACCTTCTTGGGCTAATCCTATAGCTTCATGGATTTGGTGGCCCTATAGGAACCCAAATTGTTCTCTAGAACTGTTTTTCGAAAGAATAGGACATAGTTTGATAGTAATGATTTTGGATATAATCTTATAGATACAGTTACAAATAGAGATTAGCTTATACTCTTCAAAAGACTGAGAGTTATCTACCTTAGGGATGACAGCCAAAAAAGTAGAGTTAAAAGGTTCATAGCTAGTACCCCTTTGACGAGACTCCTTTGCCACTCTTAATAGATTGTCCCCAAAAAGATCAAAGAAACCTTGGTAGAATTCAACCGTCCATCCATCAAGGCTTTGGCTCTTGTCCTTTTGCATAGTTTTTAGAATAGCCTCCAATTCCCCCTTGCTAATTGGGGCCATCAACATCCGATTATCCTCCTCCTTTGCAAACTGTGGGAAAAATTGTGCAATCCTGATTACTTCTACAATTGAAGCTTCCTTTGGGGCCTTGAAAAGGTTGCTGAAGAATTCCTTCCCTAAGGAAGCTATCTCTTCGAACGATTTTGTGATGATTCCATCACCTTTCTGCATTTCCCAAACAATATGTATATTTTTCCTTCCTTTTGCAAAATTGTGGAAGAATCTGGAAATTTCATCTCCACTTTTCAGCGATACTGCCCTGTTTTTTTGCTTCCATTCTTCTTCCAAATCTAAAATAATTTTGTGTTTCCTTTGTTCTAGGTCTATTATTTTTATTTTAGCTTCCTCCGATATAGATCCTTCGGGTCCCAGGGTTTGCAAGTTTCCCAGTTCGACTTCAATAGATTTTAAGTCCTCTTCATCTTTAAGCTTCTTTTGCTTGGCTCATTGAATGGAATTTTGTTTGGCTCTTTTAAGATTCTCCATAAATTGATGAGAGGTCGAGTGAGGATCATCCAAAAGAAAGGGAACCCAACTGTTTTTTATTAACTGCACACAACTCTCCTCCTTGAGCCATGCAAGATTAAATTTGTAAGGGCTACCTAGTTTCTTGTTCCCACTTCTAAGATCTAGAAAAACAGGTTTATGGTTGGAGTCCTCGCCTGTCCCAATCCACTGTCGGAAGGATTGAATTTTGTCTGTTAGCTCCTCCTTCAGTAGGAACCAATCCAATATCTTAGCTACAGATGCATTCCCAACTCTTTTGTTCCAGCTGGTAGGTTTAATTCTGATGGGGTTTATATCTATGAGCTTTTTATCCATTAGTTTTCTAATAAAGAACTGAGACAAGGGATCAATATGTGCCTAAGGTCCCCATACCTCTGATGCTCTTATCGAAAATTTCTAGTCGACCCCAATCACAATATTTCCCTCCTTCATAAAAGACTTCTCAAAGAAGGAGTTCCAATATACCTCCCTGTCCAGACAAGGCCCATAATCATTTATGGCAGTAAGTTCCATGGCTAGGTTAATGGAGCAAACTTGCGTTGCCAGGGTCGAAGTTGAATTCCACAGGTTGGAAATCCAAAATTCAGAAAGATTGAAACCAATGGCTAAGCCACTTGATATTCCTTGTACATCAAACAAAAAAAAGTACCATCATGGGAACATTCTCATGAGCATATCAACAATTTTATCCCCTGGTCCCAAGGTTTACTGAAGCAGGAGAATATCAGGAGAAGAAATGAACATAAGCCACTTCTGAGCTAGATTTTTATGGGTACTAGCTAACCCTCTACAATTGAGAGATAGAGCTATCATTGGGAACCACCTATAGGGGTCTATGCTGCTCTATGTAACCCTACTAAAGTTTTATACTTACCATCAGATATGTCCATACGTGCCTTCAACTGAGCCTTCAAAAAGTTTGATTTCCTACATCTAGTTTTTTGAGATACGAAAGATCCTGGAATTTCCCCAAGCCCTCCCACCCAGGATTTCACCGAGTCCTTGGGGATCCTAGGGTGAAGGTTATAAGGGTTTATGGCTTGTTTAAGGGATGACTTGAAAGGAGCCAAGTCTAGGGAATGTCCCAGAGATGAGACTAGAGGAGGGATAAAAGTAACAATGTTGTCTAAAGGTTCATAAGCGTTTTTAAAGGTAACAACTATATAAGGCAAAGGTCTGGAAGGACCAGGCCTCGAAGCAGAAGAAACAACATTATTAGAAAGTGAAAGAGCATAGGAATTGTCAATGGAAATATCGATGTACCACGGAGGCAGAGTTAAAACCTCTTGGATCCCGACCTGAATCGTTGGCTTTGTTTGGTGTGCCTGAGCCTTCGCTGCATCGATATCCATTTCAACTTCCTTAATAACCTGTTATAGATGGTCCACTACCTCTTCTATCAAAGGAAAACCCCACCCATCTTCTATGATCTGGTCACCATCCCTTTCTGGTACTATCCCTTGTCCTCCAATATCCCCCAAATCAACTCTAATGCTTATGTTTTCTCTGGCGGTCAATGGAAAATCTCTTATTAAGTGTCCTATCTTATGGCATTGATTGAACCGAAACGACAACTCCTTGTAATCTAATTGTTGAAGGTGCAACTCGTTTTCAATGGAGATTTTAAAATTTTCAAATAGCCCCTCCCTTGGGTTGAGCTTAACTAAAATCTGAGTGACTCTTCTAGTTCTGGTTGTTTGAAAGGACATGTTTGCTTCTAAGTATTCGACGAGCTTATTACCAACCACCTTGAAAACAACTTCTATCCACATTTTTTTTTGGGGGGGGGGGGGTAGGGCATGAAGTCTAACCCACACCAACACAATGTAGAAATTTTGAATAATATGACACTTGTTCACATAGATTATCCTAATTATACACTATTGCGGAATACATGCATAATACATAACCTCCTCTACGTTGATCATCAATTTTGCGGAATTAAAAACAATGAAACATCAATTGCATGCACACATTAACACAGTATGTAATCCGGGGAAAGCATACAGCTGAAAACCCCACACTATCTGTATATTATAATGATTTAGAACATGTAACAATACATAGTACAATACTCCTCACAAGTACTCAGTACTATCTCCACCTGTTACACACAAAACTAGCTCAGATCTGAATCAATCACAGGTTCAAATCTCCTCCACTGTCTGCCTGCCTCCACTGCGCAATCCTGCATGAGAATAGATGAGTATGGCTGATCCAAACTCGTATTTCCCTTGGCTGAACCACGCAATCCTCATTGGCAATACTCAATCCATTGATTGTGCAAATCTCATGCACAACTATAGTCACAACTGATAGCAATCTCAACCTCTAACACCTGTCTCCACTGAACTGTCCATGCACTGAGTTAATTGATGTATTCTTTAGTTGCTTTATGAGTTAATAATTAGTGAATTAACTAACAATTAATTCACATCACTCATCACTAGTGTATTATGCAGTTAGACTAAATACAACTAGTTTAACCAAGTCAAACTGAACACAGCTCCATCAACTCCTCATTCAACTCCACCAAACTCAACCACATGAGTTCTAACTGAAGTCCATCATGCAATAGCTCAACTGACCCACAAGAAAAACGTATTTCCTTCTAACAGCTTCATGTGCCACATATGTAGCTCAAACTGAAGTGCTCCAAGAGGATAAGATAATGTTTATAGTCCAAATATTATTATGAGCTAATAATATTTGACTGTTCTATTTTTAGCCTGGCAGTCTAAAAATAGAATCCACCCATATGTCTAAAAATAGAAGTCCATCTTATTTTTACCAACATGACCAATCATCCACAAATAGCATCCTACAACTCATAGACCATGATCCATATGTCTAAAAATAGACTCTGTGCCAAAAATAGCCTGCGGGCCCACTTAGTGAAGGCGACTTCTTTCCACTAAGCTCCATCATCTTATTGCATTCTCAACACTCCCTCTCAACAAGATATGGATTATCAACAACCCCTATCCTGCCTCAGTGGTATTCGAATTTGCTCTTGGTGAGCGCCTTCATCAAGATATCAGCATCCTGATCCTCCGTTGGAATGTATGAAAGTAACATGATTCTCCACTGCACACAATCTCTGATATGATGGTACCTGATGTCAATGTGCTTAGATCTATCATGAAATACTGGATGAGCCGAGAGTTTAATGCGACTCGGGTTATCACAATAAATCACTGTAGGCTCCAAGTATGAACCGAACAACCCGACCAGGATCTTCCTCATCCATATAGCCTCGCATGCAGCCAAAATTGCTGCCATATACTCGGCCTCTGCTGAACTGAGTGCCACGGATCTCTGCTTCCTGTTGTACCAAGAAACTGTTGTCGACACGATACTGAAAATCCCTCCAGAAGTGCTCTTTCTGTCTGTTGGGCTCCCTACCCAATCTGCATCCGTGAAGCCACATAGCTTCACCTCATCCTCCTGTCTGTACAACAATCCATATCCCGATATGCCTCTGAGATAACGCAATACATGCTTACCTGCCTTCCAGAAGAGCTTGGTTGGCTTAACCATAGCTTGTGAAAGTTGGTTAACAACATAGCATATATCGGGTCATGTATTGACCAGTTACATAAGCGACCCCACCAACTGTCGATAAACAGTGGCATCCACTACTTCTGCTGAAGTAGCATCCTCCTTCCTCTAACCTCTAGGAAGAGGAGTATCAACAGGCTTGCAGCCATGCATGTTGAACTTCTCCAGTATCTCCCGAGCATACTTACCCTGAGAAACAAATAGTCCATCACTGCGCTGCCAAATTTCCAATCCCAGGAAATAATGAAGGAAGCCCAAGTCCTTCATCTCAAACTCCTTAGCAAGATCATCCTTGCATGAAAGTATCAACAACTCATCACCTGGTAGAATCAAATCATCTACATAAAGTACAATGATAAGCAACTTACCCTCCACCACAATTTGGTATAGGTTAGGATCCGCCTCACTCTTGGAGAATCCAAGTCCGGTGAAATAACTGTCTATCCATGTGTACCAAGCACGTGGTGCTTGTTTCAACCCATACAACGCTCTCTTGAGCCTGCACACATGCGACTCGCTGTTGAAGATCTCGAAACCTTCGGGCTACTCTATGTACACCTCCTCCTCAATGACTCCGTTGAGGAACGCAGTCTTCACATCCATTTGATGAATGTGCCACCCCATCTGCACTGAGAGAGCAAGAATAATCCGTATGGAAGAATACCTTGCGACAGGTGCAAAGGTCTCCTCATAATCGATTCCCTCTATCTATGAAAAGCCTCAGCCAACAAATCTTGCCTTGTACTTCTCCACACTCCCGTCAGCTACCTGCTTCACTTTGTAGATCCATCTCGAACCCACCACTGATTTCCCTTTCGGTCTTGGGACAATCTCCCATGCACTGTTTCTGACAATCGAATCATACTCTTCCACCATGGCATCTACCCATGCGGGATCCTCCACAGCTTCCTCGAAATAGGATGGCTCAGTCACGACACATTTGCTCACAAGAGCCATGTATCCAATGTACCGATCAGGTGACTGTCTCTATCTGCGTTGAGCTGTAGGTGGTCCTACAACCTTCTCTGCATCTTGAGCCAGTCGCTCAGCTTCTGTCATGTGCTTTCTCCCTCTGATGGTTGGCGCTGCATGAGTGGTCTCTTCCACTCCATGAACTTCATCTTGTGGCTGATCCACATTCTGAAGCTCATCCTTAGGAACTAATAGCTCATCATCTGCATGCAAGTGTGGCTCCCTCTCAAGCGAACACTTCATGGCTTTCTCCTCCTGAAATTTGATATTTCGTCGCACAACAGTCTTGCGACTGTTTGGCAAATACACACGATAGTTGTGGGGCGTATCAGTGTACCCCACAAATATCCCAACCTTTGCGGTCGGCTCCAGCTTCTTCCTGGAATCCTTCGTCACATGCATGTAAACATTAGAACCAAAAATCCTCAAATGAGAAATATCAGGCCTCTTACCAGAATAAGCCTCCTCGGGTGTACTCATGCCAAGTATCCTGTGAGGACAACGATTCTGTACATATATTGCAGTATTGCATGCTTCCACCCACAAGTGAAGGGGTAGGCTCTAATCATGCAACATCGCCCGTGCAACACCCACGATCGTTCTGTTCTTTCGCTCAACAACCCCGTTCTGCTGTGGGTTATGGGGAGCTATGAGCTCTCTTCGAATCCCTTCTGCGTTGCAGAAGTCCTTGAACTTGCCAAAGATGAATTCACCACCATTGTCGCTCCTAAGAGCCTTCACCTTCTTCCCCAACTCCTTCTCGACCAGTGCTTTGAACTCACAGAACTTTGAGTATGTCTCGCTCTTCTTCTGCATGAAGAAGATCCAACACTTTCGAGAGAAATCATCAACAAATATCACATAGTACCTGTGCTTTGCTGTCGAAGCTACTGAGAAAGGTCCACACACGTCTGTGTGAATTCTCTCAAGGATCGTCGTGGCGCGACTATCCTTCTCGTGAAAGGTGGCTTTCACAAATTTTCCCAAAGTACACCCCTTTCACTGATCTGACTACGTAAGAGTGCCTTTAGGAAGCCCAGTAGTAATCTGCTGCAGTATCTTCAAGGCTCCATGGTGAAGGTGGCCCAATCTCCTGTGCCACAGCTCGCCATCATCCCGGCTCACCAATCCTTCTGCCTTGCATGCCATTGCTGCGTAGCCATCTACATGCAACTGATAAAGGTTCCTGACTCGAACCACTATCTTCCGGGTTTCTCCAGTTGTCTTACTACGTAGGAAAGCCTTTCCCTCGCTGAAAACAACATCATATCCCTTGTCTTCTAACATTGCCACAGAGATAAGATTCTTCTTCAATCCTGGAACATGCATCACTTCCTTCAATATGAAGGGTTTACCAGACTCCCTCTCAAAGGAAATGGTACCGATACCAGTCGCACTGTATCTACCATCATCGCCCATCTCGATGCACTCCAAGATCTTTCTCCTCCAGATCATAAAACAAATCTCGATCTCCTGTCATGTGAAAAGACGCACCACTGTCCAAGAACCATACCGATCCCATCACACTTGATACCAAGCATGCGATCAATGAAAAATCAAGCTCAAACTGCGAGGCTAAGGCCTCTCCAGCTGCAGATCCAACAGCCTGCTTATTTTTCTTCTTCTGCGGACAATTTGTGGCATAGTGTCCGTGTTGGTGACAATGAAAGCACTTCACCTTGGACATGTCCTGCTTCTTGCCTTTCGCACCAGAATGAGAAGCTTTCTTGTTCTTCCCCTTCTTTGCTTTGGCAGCCAAAGCGCAATTTTCTTCATCAGGTGCCTTTGATGAAGATCCGTCCCTGGTATTCCGCTTGATCTCCTCCTACACAAGATCTGACCAAAGTCTCTCCCATCCTGGAAATTTTTCCCAACCATTGACAGAGTCCTGATAGGAATGCCAACTCTTCGGAAGACCAAGGAAAGCCAAGCTCACCAAGTCCTCATCATCGACATTCACCCCCACACTTCCCAGCTCATCCCTGCACTGAGTGAACTTCGTGAGATACTTGGGCATACTGTCTCCTTTCTCACACTTAATGTTTCTGTGTTTATCCTTGAGTGCCAACTTCCTCTGGTCGCTATTGCTTTGGAATAGATCTGTCAATGCTTTCCACATCAAGTATGGAGAAGCCTTTCCATGCAGGTTGGACACAATGTGATCCTTCACGCCCTCCAACAGAATCCTTCGACACTTTGTTGTCTTCTTTTGCCAAGCCTCAACTTGAGCAGTATCAGTAGGCTTTGAGACCTCAACCTCTATGAACTCCTTCAGCCCATTATCATCTAACACCGCCTCCATCCTGTCTTTCCATGTAATATAATTCGAGCTGACCTCAAGAGCATACTCCAATCACAATCCATTGAAAGACATTTCAAATTTGACACCAAGAAAACACTGTTGCAAATTCGAATTCCACCAGCTCAAAACTCAACCGCCTCTGATCTAAAATTTGTGAGAACAAAGTATTTCTCATACAGAGATTGACTGTATGGGTTTTTACCAGATATCTCACCTTCCAAAGGAAGGATGAATCCAGAGGCTACCTGGCCCGATTACAGACTTTGCCTGAAGAAATAAAATGTAAACACTTTCTGAATAATAGATCTGATGATCAACTCTGCTCTGATACCATGTAGAAATTTTGAATAATATGACACTTATTCACAGAGATTATCCTGATTATACACTATTGCATAATACATGCATAATACATAACCTCCTCTACGTTGATCATCAATTTTGCGGAATTAAAAACAATGAAACATCAATTGCATGCACATATTAACACAGTATGTAATTCGGGGAAATTATACAGCTGAAAACCCCACACTATCTGTATATTATAATGATTGAGAACATGTAACAATATATAGTACAATACTCCTCACAAGTACTCAGTACTATCTCCACCTGTTACACACAAAACTAGCTCAGATCTAAATCAATCACAGGTTCACATCTCCTCCACTGTCTTCCTGCCTCCACTGCGTAATCCTGCATGAGAATAGATGAGTATGGCTGATCCAAACTCGTATTTCCCTTGGCTGAACCACACAATCCTCATTGGCAATATTCAATCCATTGATTGTGCAAATCTCATGCACAACTATAGTCACAATTGATAGCAATCTCAACCTCTAACACCTATCTCCACTAAATTTTCCGTGCACTGAGTTAACTGATGTATTCTTTAGTTGCTTTATGAGTTAATAATTAGTGAATTAATTAACAATTAATTCACATCACTCATCACTAGTGTATTCTGCAGTTAGACTAAATACAACTAGTTTAACCAAGTCAAACTGAACACAACTCCATCAACTCCTCAATCAACTCCACCAAACTCAACCACATGAGTTCTAACTGAAGTCCATCATGCAATAGCTCAACTGACCCACAGGAAAAGCGTATTTCCTTCTGACAGCTACATGTGCCACATCTGTAACTCAAACTGAAGTGCTCCAAGAGGATAAGATAATGTTTATAGTCCAAATATTATTATGAGCTAATAATATTTGACTGTTCTATTTTTTAGCCTGGCAGTCTAAAAATAGAATCCGCCCATATGTCTAAAAATAGAAGTCCATCCATTTTTACCAACATGACCAATCATCCACAAATAGAATGATGCAACTCATAGACCATTATCCATATGTCTAAAAATAGACATAGTCTAAAAATAGACTCTGCGCCAAAAATAGCCTGCGGGCCCACTTAGTGA
The DNA here is from genome assembly GCA_031772625.1 of Pinus tabuliformis. Taxonomy (NCBI): domain Eukaryota; kingdom Viridiplantae; phylum Streptophyta; class Pinopsida; order Pinales; family Pinaceae; genus Pinus; species Pinus tabuliformis. The sequence continues at coordinate 57,662,310 of CM062812.1, forward strand.
AGGCGACTTCTTTCCACTAAGCTCCATCATCTTGTTGCATTCTCAACACACAACCTCTAGACACCCTCTTTGCGCATCAAATAAAGGATACCTCCTTTTGAATAATATTGGAAATTTGCAATGCTCAAGTTTTCCCTGAGCACCCATGGAAGATATACAATTGTCTTGAAACAAAGCATGAACCACCCCCTGACAAGAATTGTTACCTTTGCATTTCCCGCTAGAGTATCCAACCACTTCCGCTTTACCAAATTCGCAATTTCCTCAACCGAGAAGGATTTCCCCTTTTCCCTTCTTACCAGAATGTGTTTATCTACCTCGATTTCCTTATCAAAGTGAATTTCCTTCCCCATAAGCATATTATTATCTTCCTCTTTCCTTCTAATTACTTTAGACTTCTTACAGTTTGTGCCTGCTCTACGGGGTGCTTCCCCTTCCAATATCGAAGCTATACTTATCCCATAATTTGTCCCTTAAACAAATGAGGGCACATTCCTTGTACCTTGGAGAGGGTTTCATAATTCCACTCGGAGAGTATCTCTCGTCTCTCCCTCCATATTTGCCTCCTTGAGGTGTTGACCGCTAGATCCAATCCCCAAGTGATCTAGGTGGATATTGCTGGCCAGTTGCCTATTCCACCTAGACCTCTAGTTAGTTTCATCAGTTTCCTTGTTTATAACAACATTTACTATTTTTAGTAGTTTTTTCGGGTCCTGAACTTCTGGAGCAATTTTGACCCCCTAAACAACATTTTTTGAGGTCTGCAACAATCTCGTAGTTGTAAGCAAGGGTATATGAAAAATCTTGTAATACTCGGAGAGATCTTTCCAATGAGGTATTGTATGGCCAAACAAATATAATATGACCAAGTTACAATCCTGGGAAGTTGGTTGCCCAACTAACCCCAACAGGGCCCACAAACTCTTGGCATTCCATTACCTAGGGTTAGGGTTTTCCCTTGTTGTTCAACAATAAAAAGGCCCTTGAGCCTCATTGTAACACAGTTCAGAGGCATGTAGCCGCCACAACTCTTCTGAGAGATATGCTACCGTCGCCCGAGCTAGTTTATTTCCATTTTATTTGTAAGCATATTTCAATTCTTTGATATTAATGAAATGAAGTGTTATTTCTGTTGCATCTCTGTATTTATGGTTATATCTGTATTTTGTTGCCTTCCTATCTATGTTTGGATCAATGGTATCATAGTGGTTTGGTCTTTCTCTATTTTTCTTTGCATGTCCCCAACGACGTCAGGGTATAAGGAGTTAGGGCTTGAATTGGTTGAACCCTTACAAGACCAACCTTGCAAATCCTGATGACCTCCCACATCAGAAGAAAATAAAGACGAGGGAGAAGGAGATCCTTTCAAGATATTGCTTGAAGAATCCCTCGAGCGACAGAGGAACGCGATGATGGACTACTTTGCCCATATCCTTTGGCGGCTACACACAGGTGACACATCTTCTTCCAGAAGCCACTCTGGGAGTGCCACTCCCTTTAAGGTACAAGTTAACTTTGACATCCCCGTATTTTAAGGTCAGATAGATGCAAATGTCATAGATAAATGCTTAAATATGCTAGAAGGATATTTCTCGATTCATGACTTTTCCAACCAGGAAAATATTACTTTTACACTCCTCAAAGTCGCCCCCCACATCAAGGACTGGTGGGAAACCTACTGCGAAAATAGAGACGAGAGTGAATCGTCACTATTCTCAGCGAAACGCACTTGGAATTCTTTCTGAGATGCCATCAAGGAGCAAATTTACCCAGTCGGAAGCTATGAAGATAAATACATAAAGTGGACCACACTACGACATGGAAGGGAACAAGATGTGCTTGAGTTCACAAATATTTTTCATACCCTTTGCAGAAAGTTAGGTATCAAGGATTATGAGCGACATTTGGTACTTAAGTTTCGCAGTTGCCTACACAAGTACATATACGACGAGATGGAATCCTGGACATCTCCTCGCTCGATGCCGCCTATCGATACGTTGTCAAGATCGAGCATAGATTTAAACAAAAGAAGTGAGACGTTGGATTTGTGAATCCGAAGCAAGGGAAAGGTGCCCCCAAGTCGTAGAACAAAGGACAAAGCCGAGACGGGGTGACCCATGACAACTCGTTGAAGCTGTAAGTAAATAACAACATCACGAAGACAAAGAAAGACGCGGGGAAATGGTGTGAGTTTCATAAGAGCCCCACTCACGACACAAGTGAGTGTCGGCCCAAGCAATCAATGGTGGTTGAGCCGAAGGCTTTCGAATCAGATGCATGTTCTGACTGTAAGTTAGAACCCGACAAGGGGAACAAAAAATGTGATGAGCCTCATCATTGGGTAACTATATGGGCCTTAATTGGCCTTAATTCACCTCCTAGCTTAGTCAAACCAACTATTCTCACAACTTATTGCATACTTTTGATTATATTTTGTTTATGAGATGAGTTAGAGTTGGATATTTTTATTTGTGGTCTAATGTGCATGTAATGTAGGAATAAAGGATAAAAGCAAGGAACTATGGCAAAGACCTTGGTCAAAACTCGAATGGGACAAGGGAGAGGAATTATAGGAGGTAAATCCTCCTCGTTTACTACCCCTCCATTCAAATAATCGTCCATTAGCTCGGAGTGCAAACAGTCAAATCATGAGGACTAGAAGACAGCTGAGCAAGTGAAAGGAAGTCGTTGGAGACTTCAGATGTATAAGTAGAGAGACTTAGGACCTCATTAGGATTCAGATTTTTATTGTAAAACTCTACTTTATTTATGAGCTGCAAGACTTGTGATAGTTTTGTTATGTAGTCCATGGTTTTTATAATAAAGATGAGTTTTGTTTTGAACCAGCACTGAGTTAACTTAGAGGGCTGAAGCTCTTGGGTTAGGGCCCAACCTGAGCAGCCAAAGCTCCTCTTTATTGTACATGTATGATAGCATAGATTTCTGTTTCTGTTCATTTGCTTAAGTAGCTTCCTGTTTCTATTCATTTGCTTAAATAACTGCATTTTCATTACATCAATATAGCATAGATTTATGGTTTAATTGTTCATTTGCTTAAGTAGTTGCATTCCTATTACAGTAGTGTAGAGTAGATCGGTTGTGCCTTAGTTTACTTCCTTTGGTGCCTTCTGTTAGTTAGCAGGTTAGCTAGGAGAAAAAGATCACCATAAGGTTGTCCGCAGGTGTCTCGGCCTCATCTCCTCCCTCTGGGACCATGACTTGAGGAAGAGACCCTTCAGCAACCCCAAAAACACAGGTTTCTGGTTCTCGCATGAGCTTTGGAGTTTGTTGTTTGATGTAGTTACTTGTTTCAGTTAATTGTCATCGTTTTCCCTCACTCTCGGTCCACCCTCACCCTCACTGGTTTTTCTTTCGTTTTCATTTGAAACCTCGTTCGACACATTCTTCATGCATTGTATCCTCCCTATTTGATCCACAACAAACCCACCCAATCACCATTCGATTCATTAGTTTACCCAATGGCCATCGCGCACGAAGTCTTCCACCTACTTTATGCGCTCTAATCTCCACCGTCGATCTTTCTCTTGATCCAACGGCTATCACGTCACCCACTCGCCAACTAGCTTGGCCAATCTCCACCGTCAATATGCCTAGCCTGATCTGATGGTTATCGCGCAATCTCGCACAGATTCTTGCACGACCGTTATCCACCCAAGAGCATGCGAGAAAAGTGTTTTTTCCTGTGCTATGTGTCACCCAGTTAGGCTAATCACGTGAAATTTCAGAATACAACTTATAGCTTTGAGGGCGAGCGAGAAACTACTTACCACCTTCGAAACCCACTCCATCATTCCTGCACGTTTCTTTTTCCCGTGATACGATCTCCATTGTCCATCCTCCGATTAATCCTATTCGTCCATCTATCCACTTAACCTCCACGATAAGACCTCCACCGTTCATCCTCTGCATTCACCTTGTTCATCCATCTATTCACTTAAGCCTTTGCGATAAGATCTCCACTGTTCATCGTCTATTTTTTGGCTGATCCAACGGTTCTTATGCACTGCTACTTCCTTATGTCCTCCTTTCACTGATTTCGTCCTCCGATTGCTCTTCCACTTGAAAATTGATTTAGCATAGTTTCCTCATTTGCACCTTAGTATAGTTTGATGCTCTTTGCTTCTGTAACTTAGATAACAACATTAGGTTAGTGATTGATTTAGAAATTCTGCTTAACATAGCTATTCAATTGGTTAATTAGGTTATGGTGTGAGTTAGCGTTACAAGTTGTTTTCTTCATTACTGCAGTAGAGTATCTCTCTCTTAGAATAGATTTGCTCTTCCTCCATCAAAGAATCAAGCTTCTTCTGACCCTATATAAGTCTGGCTTGGAACCCCTGGGCTCTCTTTCCAGATGAACAGTGACAAGAGGCAGGACCTTCACTTTTTACTTGTGCATATAGCACTGTCACCTCCAAGTTTGTACAAACCCCAGGTTGATAAGTAAAGCTAGTAGCCCTGGGAGTTGCAACATTCTTGTTACAATACCTAGGCTTAACACTTTTTGGTGTCGTTGCTGGGGAGGTGTCAGAGTAGAAATGATTACTGCTCTTTTATTGTATTTCTAGTTTCCAACTTTCTTGCATTAGTTTCTTTATGCAAAAGTAATCTAGTTTCTTCATTTCTTGCATTTGTCTTTATTTTCTTTCCTTTCCATTCTGCAAGTAGAATTTCAATTCAGCAAGTAGTTTCGTTTTGTTAGTGGTTTTCATTTAATCAACAATTTCATTCCGCAAGTAGTTTTCTTTCTGTCAGTAGTTTTTCCTTCAATCAACAATTTCATTTCTACAAAGTACTTTCTAGCTTTAAATAAAATCTTACAAAAACCAACCCAAAAACATTTCCTTTCATGCCTCGTAGGAATAGGGACAATTCAGGAAAATTCTTGTCAAATACCCCCACTGCATCGAACAGTCAACCTTTTCTCTTCTTCGGTGACTGTGAACTAGATTAACCTTTAGGTGAGCAACCTTACATATTTGAAGAACCTACGGGGGAAGAAGAAGAGGAAGAACCCATTCTTACTGAACCAATGGCTGAAAACCGAAATGATAGAGGGAATAGATAGAGAATTGAGGGTGCCTTCCCCATCAGGGAAACCAATGGGGACACTAAGATGAAGAATATAAGCCCCTCTGCTCTACTTCATTCCATGGCCTGACCACAGAGGACCTTGACACTTTCCTATTTAAGTTTGTTGTTATATGCTGAACCTATGACTATGCAGATGATGAGCAAAAGTTAAAACTATTTCCATCTACTCTTAAGGATGCAACATTGCATTGGTACATGGGTTTACCTGGAGATAGCATCACAAATTGGGCTCGGATGCAACAAGGTTTTAACAGCAAATATAGGGACTACTGTAGGTCAAAGGATACTAAAGAGGAGATTTTCAGGATGACCATAGGCTGGATGAATGCTTAGAAGACTATGAAGAAAGATTCCAGCTCAGTTACAAAAGGGCCAGGTGCACACTTGACCCTGAGTCACTAAAGCTGGTCCTGCTTAGAGGAGTAAGGGAGGATCTTCTGGATACCTTACATATGATAGAAAGAGGAGATATCTACCAATTACCATATGAGGATATCAAAACTGTTTTTAGAAACCATTCTAGGGCAACCAGGAAAAAGGGTAGGGGTAGTCAACCTATGGCCAATACATCATCCTCTAACTCATCCATCAAGGGTCAAATTGGAAATATGATGGAATATTTCAAAAGTGATATGTTGCAAACCCTTGCCTTGCAATTGGACACCATGAACATCAAAAGGAAGCAAGAGGAAGTAGAGAGAGCCTTGGCCATCTTTTGTCCTAGATGCACCAGGAGGCATCCTAAGAACGAATGTCCATTGAATTGTATTAAGATTTGCTCAGTCTGTGAAGAAAACAACTCCACAGACAAGTGCCCTTCTTTACCTAGACTCAAAGTTGTATATCAAGGAGCTGAAGGGGTCACTGAGCAGCTTTGCTACATCAACCAAAGGAGACCTCTTGGGCCTAGACCATACCAGCAAGGTATGCAAGGGTCATCCCATGCATATTACAAACCCAACCAAACCAAAACTATACCTTCTTGGGGACCCCCTGCTCATCCTTCCTGGTCTACACCCCCTCCTTGGTCCTATGCATCTCAGTATCATTCCTAGCCAGCCACCAGGTCATTTCAACATTATGTTCAGCCAAAACATTAGTGGAATACCCCACTCCAAGGGTGGAGGTCCCAATTCAACAATGTTCCAGCCCTATTGCCTCCACCACCTACCCAACCACAACTCCTGCACTCTGCACCACCCAAGCAACCCCAAATGCCTTCCCAGCCAAATCCGAACCCAAACAATAGGTAGGCTCAACAAGTATATAGTGGAGAGACATCATACCCAACTTGTTCTGTAGAAATCCAGGAGATCAACCTAAGATATGGGAGAATTCTCCCTGATAACAAACCTCCCTCTCCACATAGGGAGGTTGAGGAAGAAAGAGAGGAAAGCAACCTTAAAGTAAATCTACCCTTTCCTGCGAGATTAGCCCAACCACTCCAGCCTATCCTAGAAGAAACTAAACTTCTCGGAGAATTGAAAAATATGTGTGTAAAGATCCCCCTTCTCTAGGCAATCAAAGTTGTTCCAATTTATAGTAAGCTGATTAAGGAGAAGTGCTTCAAGCATATAGGAAGAAGAAAAAGGGATGCCCCTACCATTAATGTCATTGGGCAGTTGTCTGACTTGATGCTGGGGCAAGTAATATGTCCAAAATATTTGGACCCTGGAAGCCCTGTAGTAGATGTGCACATTAATGGCACCATTGTCCCACACACTTTGATTGATTTTGGGGCTTCCATTAATGTGATGACCAAGGACACCATGCTCAAGCTCAACCTCCAAGGGTCATTGATGAAGACCACAACAGTTCTGCAACTTGCAGACCGTTCCACAGTCACCCCTAAGGGAATTATGGAGGATGTGATGGTCTCCATTGACTCCTGGGAGTACCCTGTAGATTTTCTAGTTCTCCAGCCTAAGGCTAAGCTTACTGTTTACCATCTCATCCTTGGGAGGCCATGGTTGGCCACAGCTGATGCTTACATTAGCTGCAGAGCTAGGAATATGACTATTAAGAATGGGCATATGTCCAAATAGTTAGTCCTATACCCTCCTCCTCAACCTACCCTAGAGCATGATTTACCTTTATGGTTGGAGGAGGAGGAAGAAGATGAGGTTTATTCTGCCCAACTTTATGCTTTGGAAGCAACCATATGAGGAGGACAGCAAGATGAGGAGGAATTAATTGAACACCTACTCCAAATTCCAACTCCTAGTTCATTACCATTAGAAGAAGAAGTAAGGGAAACCCAGAACAATCATATAATTGACTTATGCTTGGCTAATTCCAACCCACTCTGTGTCAAAACCATTGAATTCGGCCCAGATAAAACTTTGAAAATTAATCCATCTCTGTCTGCTCTTGAAGAGGAAGAGTTATGCAACATGTTGAGAGAAAACCTAGAAGCCTTTGTTTGGAGTTACAAGGAGATGAAGGGAGTACACCCCTCAGTGTGTACTCACCACATATACATCAAAGAAGGTTGTAAGCTAGTCAGGCAACCACAAAGGAGGATGAATCCAGCTCTTAAATACATAGTCAAAGAAGAACTACAAAAATTGCTAGATGCAGGATCATTTACCCAATCTCAGACAATGAGTGGGTCTCTCATTTAGTGTTAGTTCCCAAGAAAAATGGTAAGTGGAGGATTTGTGTAGATTACAGGGAGTTGAACAAAGGCACAAAGAAAGATCATTTTCCCCTACCCTTCATTGACCAAGTGCTAGATGGCCTTGTAGGGCAGAAGTTCATTTCTTTCCTAGATGGATTTAGTGGGTACAACCAAATACAAATATGCCCAAAAGACCAGGATAAGAACACATTCACCTGTCCTTGGGGTACTTTTTCCTATAGGGTCATTCCTTTTGGCCTATGCAATGCTCTTGCCACTTTCCAAAGCGCAGTCTTGAGTATTTTTGTTGAATTAGTAGATGATGCAGTGGAAATTTGTATGGATGATTTTACACCTTATGGTTGTGATTTCCAAGAAGCCCTGACTAACCTAGGAAAGGTATTACACAAATGCATTGAAATGAATCTATCTCTCAGCCCAAAAAAATGTGAATTATTAATGACTGAAGGGACTGTGCTAGGTCATTCAATATCTCAGAAAGGATTGCAGGTGGGCCCAAACAAAATAATAATCATCCAAAGGGTCCCACCTCCACAAAAGCAGAGAGATGTCAAGAGTTTCTTAGGGTTAGTTGGATACTACTGAAGGTTCATAAAGGACTTCAACAAGTTAGCCTCTCCTTTGTTTGGGTTGTTGGCGAAAGATTCTGAGTTTATATGGTCAAAAAGCTATTAAGAGGCCTTAGACATTCTAAAGGGTAAGTTAACCGCTACACTAATTCTCAGAGGCCCAAACTGGGCCCTCCCTTTTCATATTCATGCTGATGCCTCACACAAAGCCATAGGAGCAGCCTTAGGTCAGGAAGAGGAGAAATTGCCCTATGCCATCTATTTTACCAGTAAGAACCTGTCAAAGGCTGAGCTAAATTATATTGTGACCGAAAAGGAACTCCTGGCTGTTGTGCATTCATTAAACAAATTTAGGCATTACATTACAGGCTATCAAACATTTGTGCATACTGATCATGCTGCAATCAAATATTTAATGAACAAACCAGATGTAAATGCTAGAATTATAAGATGGTTGCTTTTATTACAACAGTTTGATCTAACTATTGTTGATAAGCCTAGTAAGGAAAATGTTGTTGCAGACTTTCTATCTAGGATGAATCTGCTTGCAGGTGAAGAAGGAATGGTGGATGACCAGTTACCAGATGAGCATTTGTTTGCTATTTTAGTTCTCTCCCCATGGTTTGCTGATACGGAAAACTATTTTGTATTAGGAAAGTTTCCACCAAACTTGCCCTCCAAAGAAAAGAGCAAGATAGTCAGGAAGAGTGCCCCCTTCACCTATATTGGGGGCAATCTTTTCAAACTTGGCCCAGATCAAATCTTGAGAAGGTGTGTAAGGGAAGAGGAAGTCTTTGACATCCTTCTGACATGTCATGACGGGCCTTGTGGAGGTCACTTTGTAGTAAAGAGGACAATGGATTGGGGGCAATCTTTTCAAACTTGGCCCAGATCAAATCTTGAGAAGGTGTGTAAGGGAAGAGGAAGTCTTTGACATCCTTCTGACATGTCATGATGGGCCTTGTGGAGGTCACTTTGCAGCAAAGAGGACAACATTCAAAGTTTTGTAAGCAGGCTATTATTGGCCTACTCTTCATCAGGATGTGAAAAAGTACATTAGTCAGTGTGATCGATGCCATAGGATGGGAAAGCCTATTCCAAGAGATGAAATTCCCCTACAACCTCAAGTGACTTTCGAGCCATTTGACAAGTGAGGCATGGACTTCATTGGGCCTATCAACCCTCCTTCAAAGCAAAAGAAACACATTATTGTGTGCATTAATTATTTGACTAAGTGGGCAGAAACCAAGGTGATTAAGGCGGCAACATAAGAGAAGGTGGTTGAGTTCCCAAGGGAGAATGTATTCTACAAATGTGGGTCCACTAGAGAGCTAGTCACAGACCAAGGCAGCCATTTTACCTCCAGCATGATTGAAGAACTACTCAACCATCACAAAATCAAGCATAGGACTTCCACTCCTTATCATCCACAAGCTAATGGGCAAGTGGAAGTGACCAACAGGGCACTGGAGAACATCTTAACCAAGGTAGTGAGTAGAAGTAGGAAGGATTGGGCAGAGAGACTAGTTGAGGCCACCTGGGCCTATAATACAACATGGAAGACCACCATTGGATTTACACCCTATGAGCTGGTCTATGGGAAAAAGGCTTTGTTGTCCATTAAGTTTGAATATAACACATTGAGGATGGCAGCCCAACTAGATTTGGATCTCAGTCATGCACAAAAAGAAAGGTTGTTCCATTTGAATGGCTTGGATGAATTTAGAATGTAGGCCCTCCTACATACAAAGATAGTTCAGCTTCAGAGGAAGATCTGGCATGACAAACATATTAAGGAGAAGCAATTTCAAGAGGGAGACTGGGCATTGTTATATGATTCTAGGTATAAAGACTTCAAGGGCAATCTAAGGACAATATGGCTCAAAACTTATTTGGTGGAAAGATGCCATGATAATTGTTCAGTGTAAATCAGAACTATAGATGAAGAAGCCATTCCATTGCTTGTTAATGGACACCGATTGAAAATGTACAAGAGGCCTTTATCAAAACAAAAGTTTATTGATAATATCAATAAGATAGTGATGATGGTGGAGCAAGTTCCAGCTCCCCCTTCATCAGGGCACTGAAAAAGAGAAAAAAGAATAAGGATTCAGGTGAAAACCTTCCTTGAGGTGCCGAGGGAAAATATCTAGGGTGAAAAACTCTTTGAGGCAGCCTAGGTGTTTTAAAAAATATATATAATAATAAAAGAAAAAACTTAATTGTTATTTGCAGGTGGGTGAGAAAGAAAATCAAGGAGCAAAGATAAGATCCAAAGGGAACCCTACCTCACATATATTCATCTCCTCCACCCCTTACCATGCATCCCACCATCAATTCCATTGTTTTTCACTTCATTGCTTCAATTCAAGTGAAGATTGTGTTTCCTACAAGATCCCCTGAATGGTAGATTGGTTAGGTCCCAAAAATTCATACTAGTCATTATCTAACCAATCACCTCAACCATTACCATCATCCCTGCATCCACACACACTCCTACTCCCTCTTTCCATTCGTTACAAGATCCTCACAACACCAGCCAACAACATGATCAAGAGATTCTAAGGGAGACACCAAACATTGCCAAGTGGTAATCCAGGAGCTCCACAACAACAACAACATCAGATCTCTAATCACAAACACCTCCAAAAGCCAAGAAACCATCAACAGACAACAGAGGAGGAAGAATAATGACCATGTAGCAAATTGACAACACAACAACTCTGGTCTTTGACAACTGCAGCATTGCATCAAGATCACAGATAAGTATCCCACTCACTCACGCATATGCATCATTTGATCAAAATTTTTAAAGGTTAAGAGGTAGTTGGTTTGTAAATGAAAAGGTGGCCAGTTAACTTGGCCACCTTCGTTCAGTCATCACATACAAAGCAGGGTGTCCTCTCACACGTGGCTGCAGTCAACTCAAAGAACAGAGGAGTAGGACAAGAAGTGGTTAACTATGGATTTAACAACTGTGGGAGTTGATTTCGAGGAGAGGGAATGATGAGGTGGTATAAAGGGAAACAAAACATCGTTTGCATGCATTCATGCATTCCACCTCCTTGAAACTCCCTCACTCAAGTAGCTCTCATAACTCTGGCCACCCACTGGAAGCAAGGATCCATTGTTCTGCAAGAGAATTTCTACAGGAGCATGCACAGGAATTCCTACAGAAACAGTCTACAAAGGTAGTCTACAGGATAGGTAGAGAAGGGTTCAAGAGGGAATATCACCATTCTAAAGAGGTAGGATCTAAAAATCCATCCCCATTTACAAGCAAATGAACTAGAAGTGCTCTAAAAGCTAGTGGATTACATACATAGGAAACTTTGTTTTCTCTTGAATTTAAAATTCTTATGTCACACCTCTCATTTCCTCCTCAAGCCCCATAAGCAAGATGACATGAGGGTTTAATAGGTGAAGAACCCACCGAGGATAAAAATGGAGTAAAGAGGGACAATCTTCCATACCCATGGAGTGAGGTAGGCTACCAACTCATCAAATACATCTCATGTGAGGGTAGATATAGTGTTTTGTAATTAATGGAAAAAACCTGTGAGCAATTTTTGAAACCGACGTTTCGGACTAGCTAGGTGAGTCCATCATCAGGGTAATGAGATCTGTATTTTGAGAAGAGAGAGTCAAGAAAATGTGAACCTATTAATAGAAGGATAGAGAGATAACTTTGGGATGGTTAGGTCGGCTTGATTTTCATAAATTTATTAATCAATTGATTAAATTAATTTTAACTTAGTTTTAAATTATTTTAATTAAAAATGAAATGAATTTAACCTAAATTAAAAATAAAATTTTATTATAAACTAAATTTAAAATAAAATCAATTTAATTAATTAATTAATTAATTAATTAGATTAATTTTCAATTTTGTTTAAATTTTATTTTTATTATAATTAATTAATTAATTAAAATAAAATTTTATTTTAAACTAAAATTTAAAATAAAATCAATTTAATTAATTAATTAATGTTAATTTTAAATTTAGTTTAAATTTTATTTTAAATAATTAATTAATTAATTTAAAAATTTATTTATATATCTATATATATACTTGTTTTCATAAATTTATTAATCAATTGATTAAATTAATTTTAACTTAGTTTTAAACCTAAATTAAAAATAAAATTTTATTATAAACTAAATTTAAAATAAAATCAATTTAATTAATTAATTAATTAATTAATTAAATTAATTTTCAATTTAGTTTAAATTTTTATTTTTATTATAATTAATTGATTAATTAAAATAAAATTTTATTTTAAACAAAAATTTAAAATAAAATTAATTTAATTAATTAATTAATTAATTAATGTTAATTTTAAATTTAGTTTAGATTTTATTTTAAATAATTAATTAATTAATTTAAAAATTATATAAATTATATATATATATATACTTGTTTTAATTTTATAAATTTATGAGCTGTAAATGTTGTCTCCAGGACGAATTTGTATAAAATTAAGGTTACTTTGGAGTAAGATTAAAAGAACACATTAGTGATATTACTAGAAATAGGTCTGATAAATCAGGTCTTGCAGAGCACGCTTGTTCCTCCTCTCACTATATATGCATGGAACAAGCTAAATTAATCCATAAGGAAGACCACTATTTAAAAAGAAGAATTAAAGAAGCAATTGAAATTGAAAAATCTTCTAATAATATGAATAGGGATGATGGTCTTAAGCTAAGTAGTCCCTGGAAACCCTTGCTGAATAAAATAAAGTAACCTTAATTTTATACAAATTCGTCCTGGAGACAGCATTTACAGCTCATAAATTTATAAAATTAAAACAAGTATATATATATCAATATATATATATATATATATAATATAAATATATATATATATATATATATATATATAAATAGATATATATATATATATATATATATATATATATATATATATATATATATATATATATATATATAATTTTTAAATTAATTAATTAATTATTTAAAATAAAATCTAAACTAAATTTAAAATTAACATTAATTAATTAATTAATTAAATTAATTTTATTTTAAATTTTAGTTTAAAATAAAATTTTATTTTAATTAATCAATTAATTATAATAAAAATAAAAATTTAAACTAAATTGAAAATTAATTTAATTAATTAATTAATTAAATAAATAAATTGATTTTATTTTAAATTTAGTTTATAATAAAATTTTATTTTTAATTTAGGTTAAATTTATTTCATTTTTAATTAAAATAATTTAAAACTAAGTTAAAATTAATTTAATCAATTGATTAATAAATATATATATATATATATATATATATATATATATATATATTTAAATTAATTAATTAATTATTTAAAATAAAATTTAAACTAAATTTAAAATTAACATTAATTAAATTGATTTTATTTTAAATTTTAGTTTAAAATAAAATTTTATTTTAATTAATTAATTAATTATAATAAAAATAAAATTTAAACAAAATTGAAAATTAATTTAATTAATTAAATAAATTGATTTTATTTTAAATTTAGTTTATAATAAAATTTTATTTTTAATTTAGGTTAAATTCATTTCATTTTTAATTAAAATAATTTAAAAGACCCAAAAGAATGTTTCTGCTATCTGGAAAGCCACTTTGGAGTCTTTTAAGGTGATTGAGCAAGGTTTAGCCTGGAAGATCGGGAACGGTGAAAAGGTAAAGATCGGGAAGGACCCCTGGGTCAGATGCTATGGCAACTATGCCCTCTCCGCCGATCTGATTCAGCAGTTGGAAGGGAAGGATCTCCGTTTCCTCAGCCAAGTGGAGAAACCGGGTTTCTCTTCCATATGGGGGCAAGCATGGAAGAATGGAGAAGAGTTGGAATTGGAGCAAAGATGGTGGAATGAATGGAATGTTTTCACTCAGGAACTCCTCAGGTCAAATGTAAGGTTGAGCGATAGGCAAGATGAGCTACTCTAGGCCCATGCAGAATCAGGGGAATATGCCCCAAAGCACGGGTATAATCTCCTTATGTCAAGGAAAGGATGGGGAGATCCGGAGTGGTGGGCGAAGCAGCTGTGGAAACTCAAGTGCCCTCCAAAATCAAAAATCCTCTTCTGGTGCATTTTAAGGGGCAAAATCCCAACTTGGGATAATCTGCAGTCCAGATTCATGCACGGGCCTGGAAGATGTACCTTATGCAAAGCAGAAGTAGAATCTGTTAACCACCTTTTTCTCAAATGCCCAGAATCACTAAAGGTATGGTGTGAGATTGGAAACATCCTGAACAAAAAGCTCGTCTGGGAAGGCATCAATATTCAAGAAGCCTGGCAGAAGTGGTGGAATGAGCATACAAACGGGAATCTGCGCAACCTGCCCCTTATCATCAGTTGGGGGATTTGGATAGCTAGAAACAGGAGCATCTTTCAAGATAAAGAAACTCCTGTAGCTCTCACTGCCATTCAGGGAGCAGCCATCTTCTCAAGCCTTCCCGAACCTAAGGATTCTCCTTCCCAAAGAATTGCCCCTGAAGTTCAGATCTCAGAAGGAGTCCCTTGGGCTTTCTTCGATGGTGCATCACAAAACAACTTAGCAGGAGCAGGACTTGTCATTCATATATCCCCATCTCACTCTCTGAAAGCTTCTGTGGGGCTAGGAACAGGCTCCAATAATTATGCAGAATTGAACGCCCTAAAACTCCTTCTATGCTGGCTCATCCATAGGCACACCCTCACTATTCAAATCTTTGGGGATTCTCAAAACGTGATCAGATGGGTGAATGGTCACAGTACATGCAGGAATCAGGCTTTAAAACAAATTTTGGGGGAAGTTCAAAGACTGAAATCAATGTTTAACAGTTTTTCCATATGTCACATTTTCAGGGAAAGAAATGCCATGGCAGATCAGCTCTCTAAAGATGGTCTTCAACAGGATTTGGGCAGCTGGAAAATAGAAGAAGACGAACAAGGCCACATCAGAAGATTGGACCAGCCACCTTATCTCCATCCTCTCTGATATATTTGGCAGGAACCTCTGTTTATTATGCTTATTTTCAAAAAAAATTGTACTGCATTAAACATTACAGCTATGACAATGCGGCCATATTATCTTTTCATGTACAACGATGGGTTGTTTTCCTCACTCCTGAGGAGACCTGATTTTTGTTTTTTTGCTTTTACATCATGAACAATACATAGTTGCAGCTATGTGTATTGGCTTTTAAAAGCCATTGGACAGCGCATACCAGGAATAGTGACAGCACCTGAAGGGAGCTGTCTACAGACATAAAGGCAGAAATTTTTGAAACTCAGTTTTGACAGAGCTCAGTATGAGCGGGGATGCCACGGCATATGCAATGTAAACTTTTTATATACTTAATAAAAAGTTTCGTTTTTTCCTTTGGAAAAAATAATAATTTAAAACTAAGTTAAAATTAATTTAATCAATTGATTAATAAATTTATGAAAATCAAGCCGACCTAACCATCCCAAAGTTATCTCTCTATCCTTCTATTAATAGGTTCACATTTTCTTGACTCTCTCTTCTCAAATACAGATCTCATTACCCTGATGATGGACTCACCTAGCTAGTCCGAAACGTCGGTTTCAAAAATTGCTCACAGTTTTTTTCCATTAATTACAATACTCTACGATCCTGTATGGAATCTCTCTTCAACAGATATAGTGTTGTTTATGGCTACCATTTTAGGATGCTTGAAGAATTAATATTTGGGGCAGAAACACCAGCTCACCAAAGACTCAGCGTACCCATTTTCTGATGCAATCACTCATGGACTCTAGCAACAAAGTAAAGAAAGGAAATTCCCAACAGTGGATGATGAGCCACAGTGGATGGCTCGAAACGTCGATACAAATAATTATGGATGCGATCATCCCAGAAGAAAACTCTACACAAAATATAAATCGCAGAAGCCTCAAAACAATAAATTCCCAACAATTAGTTCACCACGGGTTGATTAGGATCCTCATCGAGGATGCCCTTCAAAAACCTTAGGATCCCTATAAAATGGTTAGTCTTCAGAGACTTACCAGTAGAGGATGAGATGGATGAAGAAGAAACTAATATATAGGAACATGATGAAGTAGAAGAGAAGGAGGATGATGCTGAAACAGAGAGGAAGAAGGCATTGAAACAGAAGGGGAAGAACACAAGGAGGAGTCACCTAGGGTGTCTCCAGAGGCCCCTGAGAGGACAACTCTAGGAAAGGGAAAACCAACTAGCATATATGGCCAGCCTCTCCTTGGAGGCCATCCAATGTAGGATGCCAAGTAAATCATATGCTCTTTACCTCAGAGAACAATGGCTGCAATTTCAAATTAAAACAATAACATAAAGGGGCACCATGCCATTTTAGGACTACAGGCAGTTTATTAATCTTTGTGATCAAAGTGCATTAGAGGATAGGGCCAAAATGGCTGAGTTTTACTTACACAACATGGCCCTCACAGACATGAATATTTGGGATCCTAATGTAGAGCTAGTAGATCTAAAATTAATGGCTTTGGCATCATTGATGAACCATGAGAATTCAAGGGCTGCAAAGATGAAAAGAATATTGGCCAGAGAGAAAAATGAACCTCTTTTCATTAGAGCTGAACAATCAAATCCCATGGCCCTAATCAACACCCATAATCTAATTGCAAATGATCCTCAGCTAGCACATAGATATGTTGCTGCCCAAGAGCAAGCAATTTCACATTTTGAGGATATGTTTAGGCTGCTAAGAGATGATAATATACATGCCCGCTAAAGGAGATGGAACGCACTGCCACACAGCTTGAATATCAGAGAATATCACTTCCCTCAAAGGTTGAGAGAGGCGCTCAACAAAACACCTATGTATAAGCAATTAATGCAAAGGTTGAAGGTCAAATTGGATAGGCCTAAAAATCAGTTCACCACTACTCCTAGGAATGCTAGAAGGGAGAAAAAAAGAAGAGGAAAAGAGGCAGTGGGAAGAAGTAGAAAGGAAAGCAGGCTTCTATAAACAAGAAGAAGAGACCACAACAGAAGCATGGGATATCAGAGAGGCTACCAGAGCCATGAAGGACATGGACATTGACTAAGTTGCTCAAAGGATGAGCAACAATTTTAGTAGGGGGTGATGATGAGCCTCATCATTGGGTAATTATATGGGCTTTAATTGGCCTTAATTCACCTCCTAGCTTAGTCAAACCAACTATTCTCACAACTTATTGCATATTTTGGATTATATTTTGTTTATGAGATGAGTTAGAGTTGGATATTTTTCTTTGTGGTATAATGTGCATGTAATGTAGGAATAAAGGATAAAAGCAAGGAAAAATGCAAGAATAAAGGATAAAAGCAAGGAACTATGGAAAAGACCTTGGTCAAAACTCGAATGGGACAAGGGAGAGGAATTATAGGAGGTAAATCCTCCTTGTTTACTACCCTTCCATTCGAATATTCCTCCATCAGCTCGGAGTGCAAATAGCCAAATCATGAGGACTAGAAGACAACAGAGCAAGTGAAAAGGACAGAAACCAGTTTATCTTGAGTGGGGAGCCAAGCCTCCCTAATTTGGAAGGAAGTTGTTGGAGACTTCATATGTATAAGTAGAGAGGCTTAGGACCTCAGTAGGATTCAGATTTTTATTGTAAAACTCTACTTTATTTCTGAGCTGCAAGACTTGTGACAATTTTGTTATGTAATCCATGGTTTTTATAATAAAGATGAGTTCTGTTTTGAGCCAGCACTGAGTTAACTCAGAGAGCTGAAGCTCTTGGGTGATGACCCAACCCAAGTAGCCAAAGCTCGTCTTTATTGTACATGTATGATAGCATAGATTTCTGTTTCTGTTAATTTGCTTAAGTAGCTTCCTGTTTCTATTCATTTGCTTAAATAGCTGCATTTTCATTACAACAATATAGCATAGATTTATGGTTTAACTGTTCATTTTCTTAAGTAGCTGCATTCCTATTACAATAGTGTAGAGTAGATCGGTTGTGCCTTAGTTTACTTCCTTTGGTGCCTTCTGCTAGTTAGCAGGTTAGATAGGAGAAAAAGATCACCATAAGGTTGTCCGCAGGTGTCTCGGCTTCATCTCCTCCCTCTGGTACCATGACTTGAGGAAGAGAGCCTTCAACAACCCCAAAAACATAGGTTTCTGGTTCTCGCATGAGATTTGGAGTTTGTTGTTTGATGCAGTTACTTGTTTCAGTTCATTGTCAACATTTTCCCTCACTCTCGGTCCACCGTCACCCTCACTGGTTTTTCTATCGTTTTCATTTGAAACCTCCTTCGACACGTTCTTCATGCATCGTTTCCTCACCTTTGATCCACAACAAACCCGCCTAATCACCGTCCGATTCATTAGTTTACCCAACGACCATCACGTGCGAAGTCTTCCACCTACTTTATGCACTCTAATATCCATTGTCGATCTATCTCTTGATCCAACGGCTATTGCGTCACCCACTCGCCAACTAGCTTGGCCAATCTCCACTGTCGATCTGCCTAGCTTGATCCGACGGCTATTGCGCAATCTTGCGTGGATTCTTGCACGACTGTTATCCACCCGAGAGCACATGAGAAAAGTGGTTTCCCATGCTACGTGTCACCCAGTTAGGCTAATTGCGTGAAATTTTAGAATACAACTTACAGCTTTGAGGGCGCGTGAGAAACTACTTACCGCCTTTGAAACCCACTCCATCATTTCTGCACATTTCTTTTTCCCATGATACGATCTCCACCGTCCATCCTCCGATTAATCCTTTCCATCCATCTCTTGACATAATCTTCACTGTTCATCCTGTTCGTTCATGCAGTTCGTCCATCTATCCACTCAACCTCCGCGATAAGACCTCCACCGTTCATCCTGTGCATTCACCCTGTTCATCCATCTATTCACTTAAGCCTTCGTGATAAGATCTCCTCCATTCATCGTCTGTTCGTTGACTGATCCAATGGTTCTTATGCACTGCTGCTTCCTTACATCCTCCTTTCACTGATTTCGTCCTCCAATTTCTCTTTCGCTTGGAAATTGATTTAGCATAGTTTCCTCGTTTGCACCTTAGTATAGTTTTATGCTCTTTGCTTCTGTAACTTAGATAGCAGCATTAGGTTAGTGATTGATTTAGCAATTCTTCTTAGTAGAGTTGTTTAATTGGTTAATTAGGTTATGGTGTGAGTTAGCATTACAAGTCGTTTTCTTCATTACTGCAGTAGATTAGCTCTCTCTTAGAATAGATTTGCTCTTGCTCCATCAAAGAATCAAGCTTCTTCTGACCCTATATAAATCTGGCTTGGAACCCCTGGGGTCTCTTGCCAGATGAACAGTGACAAGCGGCAGGACCTTCACTTTTTACTTGTGCATATAGCACTATCACCTCCAAGTTTGTACGAACCCCGGGTTGATAAGTAACGCTGGTAGCCCTGGTAGTTGCAACATTTTTGTTGTAATACCTAGGATCAACAAAATGGAAGAATATTAATGATGTGAATTCGAGTGCCACTGTTTCCACCACCAAGATCCAGAGGAGTGATCCTAAAGATCCAGAGGAGTCAGTGCTGCCTACCACCATCTCTTTGATCACTACGAAGCAATGTCGTAAGATCACTTCCCATACTAGGAATTTTTTTTCTCCTTATGATTCATCGTCAGGGAAAGAAGAAGATTGTGGCGACGACTTTCAAACAGGGCTCCTCCTCATGGCAGCAACAAATGGACAAGTTCATGGAGGAGTACAAGGACATATTCACCTCACCGACATGGGTACCTCTACAATGTCAGGTCAAGCACTCCATTGATCTGACCTTAGGTGCGTCGCTGCCCAATGGACTGATCTATCGATGCTCTAGTCTAGAGAACGATGAAATTAAGAGGCATATTCAGGAGTTTTTGCAGAAAAGGCACACAGGCCAAGTTCATCACCCTGTGGGAGCCTGATCATGTTGGTATAGAAGAAGGATGGGACCTGGAGACTCTGTATTGACTATTGGGCGCTGAACAAAATCAATATCTAGAGTAGGTATCTAATCCTATGGATTGATGACCTTCTGGACTAGCTCAAGTGGGGCAAATATTTCAGCAAGATTGACTTGAAGTTTGGGTATCATCAAGTGCCAATCAAACCCTCTGATGTCTAGAAGATTGCTTTCAAATCCAAGGAGGGTCTTTTCGGATGGCTGGTCATGCCTTTCAGGTTGATGAATGCCCCCGTAACCTTCATGGGGCTGATGGATGACATATTGTGACTCTTCACCAATTCATTTTTGGTGGTGTGTTTGAATGACATATTGATATTTAGCCAGAGTTGGGAAGAGCACCTTTGCCATATTCGACAAGTCCTCCAAACTCTACGACAACATAAGTTGTGTGCAAATTTAGAGAAATGCACTTTTGGTATGACCCAGGTTCAATATCTGGGGTACATCATTGATGAGCGGGGCATGCATGTGGGCCCAGCCAAGATACAAGTCATTCAGAATTGGCCAGCCCCAACCACTCTAATGGAGCTTCGCAGCTTTCTGGGTCTTGCCAGTTTCTACCGTAGGTTCGTGTTGGGGTTCTCTCATATCACTTGGCCTTTGAGTCAAGTCACCAAGGGCAGAGTGAAAGAAAAATGATTTTCATCTGAATCCCAATAGAAGGCATTTTCTGAGTTGAAGCATCACCTCTGCTCTATGAAAATTCCTGAATCTAACACATCAGAGACCCCTACTGCAATTACTGGTTTACAATCTCCTACTTGTTATTTACATTAACAAGTTATTTAATTGCATAAACATCGAAGTAAACACTATTTCATCCTTCACAAATATACAAATCATGCACTAAAATAAACTGAGACAATAACAAAAGGGACACTGTTATTTTTGGACAATCATCCCCGGAAAAACCCAAATCGGGAAAACTGGTGCAACATATAGAGGGTTTGTATTATTATGTAGATTCGTGAATACAACTAGGGTTCCAGAAATGGCTAACTGAACAGAGAATATCCTCGGTAGTAAGACCTCTATCCAGAGACAGATATTCTGGCAAATCAGCAACCAGATGATCAAACCCCACCGCAACTCCGGCTGTTCCTTATGCTGGACAACAAAAGTTGCTCCAAGCAATGCTTTGGAACTACGTCACTCCTCCAGAAGCTACGTCACCCTCTCCTAGCTAAGGATCTCCTGATCTTCTTCCAGTCTGCCCCACAAAATCTCCCTAGTGCTACCTTTGAGGCCCAGTGTCAACCTCTATAACTTCTGCGTTACCTGCGTCAGCCTTTTGCGTCCTCTGCGTCAGCTCTTCGGCCTCTGCGTTAGCCTTTCTAGGTCCTGCATTGTCCCTCCTGGAACTATGCTACCTCTCTGTTATGTATTATTCAACCTCGGATGAAATCCTTTGATAAACTGCCCCTCACTGCAACTCTGATCACTAACTCGATTTCCTTAGCAAACCTCACCCTAGAAAATCGAATTCTCTTGATCACTTGGTTTATCTCCAACTGACCCTCAAGCCTCCTCTTATACTTTTCCTGTTGATGAATCAATAGCCGAGATTAATTCCCTAATCAACGGTTAAGATTAGAACTTGCTTAATCCTCATCACTTAGAACTTTCTCACCCATATTTTATTAATACACATTTGTATTTTTATTTTCCTAAGTTTAGACTTAGGAACCCATTAAAAATATTAATTATTTTAATAACTCCTAATCTAGGTGGAATTTCTCCAAACGATTTCTAAGTCTTGGAGATCTCATAAGCCTTAGCCTCTCCACAAAATTTCAAGACTAGATTACATCCGATGCTACCCAAAATCAACACTCCCTCTTAGCGAGGAATGTGCTCTAGCAATGCTTCACCATAGAAGCATCACACTGATCCTCCGCATTGGTCCTCTGTGTTGATGCTTGGCCTGCTGCCCATCATCCACTACACTGCTGCTTCCTGTACTGCTGCCGATGATACTGCCACTGCCACTGCTACATCTGTACTGCAACTCCCTCTCAACATGCTGCCTCATGCTGCACATAGCATTGCCACTGCTAATTGTTGCACTGCAACTAAATTACCGAGAAGTAAGTAACTGAGTTCACCCAATCACAAAAAGCTTGGTTAGTTTGGAAGCCTCGTGATGCTAAAGCTACCTCAGTTGATATCCTGTGCTCCCTTTGCTTCCATTGTGTTGCTGCAAACACCTTTGTGCCTCTCGCACTACTACAACCTCCACTGTGTTGCCTCAGATTTCGCACTCTAGCTCTGCCACTATTGCTCCACCACACCTTGCTCCACCTGATACTTGTCATCATGCTACTATCATTAAGGGCTCCCGTAGCCATATGTGATCCAAGAGTTTGGGCACCTCAAGGATCCTGGCCCCCTTTTGTGGTCCTCTCGACTACAACTCCAAGTCTCCCCACCTCTTCTCTAGAGGTGCATGAGCACTCATGGCAGAATCATCATCAATCTCGACATGCTTCTTCACCTTTGGTGGAGCACCCTTTGAGTCAGAAGCTTCTCCCTTACCTTTCTTCTTGGGGCACTCAGAGGCATAATGTTCGAACTCCCCACAGTTGAAGCACTTGAACTTGGAGATGTATTTCTTCTTCCTCTTTTGTACCCCCTGTTGTCCTGCTGATGCGAGAGCTTGTTATCGAGAAATCTAGTGTCTATGCAGAGCTTCTAGTCCCACTAAGACAGGTAGCTATCTTAGAAACAAACAGATTAAAGTCACTTGTTCTTCCTTTATGAGAGAGAGATGGGAAAGAAGCAGAGAGTACCAACCTCGATCCTGCTTGGCTCCTTGCTTGTTTCCTTTCCCCTTTGACAGAATCTCACCACTGCTTCCTTACTTGTCCAGCTTCAAAGAGCACCTGTAGATTCACAGTAGCATAATACCATCAAAGCATAGAGATCTTTCACTATAAACAATATAGGATCAGATATATATTGGCCATACAAATGCATATAACAAACATAATATTCAGAGATACACAAGAATGTGGAGGAAAACTCAAATAGCTTTATTAGTAAAAGTCATAGAAGAGAGGATTACAACCACTTGGTCTGACCCAGTGCCATCCTCCTGGCTTGAAAGCCCTCTTCACCTCACACAAAGCAATGTCACCCAACAATGTCTTCAAAGAGAAACTAGTAGCACCTCTTTGCAAATTACCAAATTCCAACCTTTGGATCTCTTGGATGAGGGATCCATTTATAGATATTTGCAGGGGGGTGAGTCAGCTTCTGGGATTTTGATTAGTGTCATCTCTTTGATAGTTCCTGGTTCCACATGGAGATTTTAGATCTCTTACTCATCCCTGAGCGAACTCAGAGAGGCAAGTGTCAAATGAGCAGGTTCTAGAAGATTCTTTGGGTTTCCACCTAGCAAACTGCTTGTGCCATTTGTCTGCTCTTGCTCATCGCACCCTATGAAAGGGCTTTCTAGTATGCATTACACTTTTTGCATGTGGCAGGTGAGATGCATCACACCTTTAGCACTGGGCAGTCTGTATGGTCTTGCTTTGACCAGTTCTGAGTAGATTTTCATGGAAAACTTCTGGGAGGTGATGTAATCAGCTAACCTTGCTCCTTTAGGGTATGAAACAACACTTTTAGGGACTTAGAAGCCCTTGGTTTATGGACTTATGTGATTAGGGTTGCAGTGCCCAAATATCCTACAACAGAGCTGCATCCTCCTCCTCCTCCTTCTTGATTCGAACTCCCTTACCACTACTCCTCAATCTTTTGAGTTCTTCCTATCGAAGAGTTGCCCACATCTCCTCCCAACTGGGGAGAGTCACTCTACCAAAAATGCTTTGGACAAATGTCTCCCACTCGGAGACTGCATTTAGGGTAGTCTTGACCATGAACTCCGGATCTGGTGTAGACCCTACGAAAGTAAGTTGGTCGCAAATTTCTTGCAACCTGAGAAGGAAGGGATCTATCTTCTCCGCCTTCTGCATCTGGTACGACCTTCGTTGATTCTCCAATAAGATCTTCTGTTGCATGAAAGTGCCTTGGTATAAGGTGGTCAGGGTCTCCCACATCACCCTTGTTGTTGTCTTCTCAGCAATATGTGGTATTTGTAGAAATTTTGAATAATATGACACTTATTCACAGAGATTATCCTGATTATACACTATTGCGGAATGCATGCATAATACATAACCTCCTCTACGTCGATCATTAATCTTGCGGAATTAAAAACAATGAAACATCAATCGCATGCGCACATTAACACAGTATGTAATCCAAGGAAAGCATACAGCTGAAAACCCCACACTATCTGTATATGATAATGATTGAGAACATGTAACAATACATAGTACAATACTCCTCACAAGTACTCAGTACTATCTCCACCTATTACACACAAACTAGCTCAGATCTGAATCAATCACAGGTTCAAATCTCCTCCACTGCTTGCCTGCCTCCACTACGCAATCCTGCATGAGAATAGATGAGAATGGCTGATCCAAACTCGTATTTCCCTTGGCTGAACCACACAATCCTCATTGGCAATACTCAATCCATTGATTGTGCAAATCTCATGCACTACTATAGTCACAACTGATAACAGTCTCATCCTCTAACACCTGTCTCCATTGAACTGTCCATGCACTGAGTTAACTGATGTATTCTTTAGTTGCTTTATGAGTTAATAATTAGTGAATTAATTAACAATTAATTCACATCACTCATCACTAGTGTATTTGCAGTTAAACTAAATACAACTAGTTCAACCAAGTCAAACTGAACACAACTCCATCAACTCCTCAATCAACTCCACTAAACTCAACCACATGAGTTCTAACTGAATTCCATCATGAAATAGCTCAAATAACCCATAAGAAAAGCTTATTTCCTTCTGACAACTGAATGTGTGACATCTGTAGCTCAAACTGAAGTGCTCCAAGAGGATAAGATAATGTTTATAGTCCAAATATTATTATGAGCTAATATTATTTGACTGTTCTATTTTTAGCCTGGCAGTCTAAAAATAGACTCCACCCATATTTCTAAAAATAGAAGTCCATCTATTTTTACCAACATGACCAATTATCCACAAATAACATCCTGCAACTCATAGACCATGATCCATATGCCTAAAAATAGACATAGTCTAAAAATAGACTTTGCGCCAAAAATAGCCTGCGGGCCCACTTAGTGAAGGCGACTCCTTTCCACTAAGCTCCATCATCTTGTTGCATTCTCAACACTCCCTCTCAACAAGATATGAATTATCAGCAACCCCTATCCTACCTTGGTGGTATTCGAATTTGCTCCTGGTGAGCGCCTTCATCAAGATATCAGCATCCTGATCCTCTGTTAGAATGTACGAAAGTAACATGATTCTCCGCTGCACACAATCTCTGATATGATGGTACCTGATGTCAATGTGCTTAGATATATCATGAAATACTGGATTAGCCGAGAGTTTAATGCAACTCTGGTTATCACAATAAATCACAGGAGGCTCCAAGTATGAACCGAACAACCCGAACAGGATCTTCCTCATCCATATAGCCTCGCATGCAACCAAACTTGCTGCCATATACTTGGCCTCTGCTGAACTAAGTGCCACGGATATCTACTTCCTGCTGTACCAAGAAAATGTTGTCGACCCGATATTGAAGACCCCTCCAGATGTGCTCTTTCTGTCCATTGGGCTCCCTGCCCAATCTGCATCCGTGAAGCCACATAGCTTCACCTCATCCTCCTGTCTGTACCACAATCCATATCCTAATTTGCCTCTGAGATAACGCAATACATGCTTGCCTGCCTTCCAGAAGAGCTTGGTTGGCTTAACCATAGCTTGTGAAAGTTGGTTAACAGCATAGCATATATCGGGTCATGTATTGACCAGATACATAAGCAACCCCACCAACTGTCGATAAACAGTGGCATCCACTACCTCTGTTGAAGTATCATCCTCCTTCCTCCATCCTCCAAGAAGAGGAGTATCAACAGGATTGCAACCATGCATGTTGAACTTCTCCAGTATCTCCCGAGCATACTTACCTTGAGAAACAAATAGTCCATCACTGCGCTGCCAAATTTCCAATCCCAGGAAATAATGAAGGAGGCCCAAGTCCTTGATCTCAAACTCCTTAGCAAGATCCTCCTTGCATGAAAGTATCAACAGCTCATCACCTGTCAGAATCAAATCATCTACATAAAGTACAATGATAAGCAAATTACCCTCCACCATAATCTGGTATAGGTTAGGATCCGCCTCACTCTTGGAGAATCCAAGTCTGGTGAAATAACTGTCTATTCATGTGTACCAAGCACGTGGTGCTTGTTTCAACCCATACAACGCTCTCTTGAGCCTGCACACATGAGAATCGCTGCTGAAGATCTGGAAACCTTCGGGCTGCTCTATGTACACCTCCTCCTCAATGACTCCGTTGAGGAACGCAATCTTCACATCCATCTGATGAATGTGCCACCCCATCTGCGCTGAGAGAGCAAGAATCGTCTGTATGGAAGAATACCTTGCGACAGGTGCAAAGGTCTCCTCATAATCGATCCCCTCTATCTATGAGAAGCCTCGGGCAACAAATCTTGCCTTGTACTTCTCCACACTCCCGTCAGTTGCCTGCTTCACCTTGTAGATCCATCTCGAACCCACCACTGACTTCGCTTCCGGTCTTGGGACAATCTCCCATGCACTGTTTCTGACAATCGAATCATACTCTTCCACCATGGCATCTACCCATGCAGAATCCTCCACAGCTTCCTCGAAAGAGGATGGCTCAGTCACAACACATTTGCTCACAAGAGCCATGTATCCAGTGTACCAATCAGGTGACTGTCTCTGTCTGTGTTGGCATGTAGGTGGTCCTACAACCTTCTCTGCATCTTGAGCCAGTCGCTCAGCTTCTGTAGTGCGCTTTCGCCCTCTGATGGTTGGCATTGCATGAGTGTTCTCTTCCACTCCATGAAATCCATCTTGTGGTTGATCCACATCCTTAAGCTCATCCTTAGGAACTAATAGCTCCTCATCTGCATGCAAGTGTGGCTCCCTCTCAAGCGAACACTTCATGGCTTTCTCCTCCTGAAATTTGATATCCCGTCGCACAACAGTCTTGCGACTGTTTGGCAAATACACACGATAGTTGTGGTGCGTATCAGTGTACCCCACGAATATCCCAATCTCTATGGTTGGCTCCAGCTTCTTCCTGGCATCCTTCATCACATGCATGTAAATGTTAGAACCAAAAATCCTCAATTGAGAAATATCAGGCCTCTTACCAGAATAAGCCTCCTCGGGTGTACTCATGCTAAGTATCCTGTGAGGACAACGGTTCTGCACATATACTCTAGTATTGCATGCTTCCACCCACAAGTGAAGGGGTAGGCCCTGATCATGCAACATCGCCCGTGCAACACCCACGATCGTTCTGTTCTTCTGCTCAGCAACCCCGTTCTGCTATGGGTTATGGGGAGCTATGAGCTCTGTTCGAATCCCTTCTGCGATGCAGAAGTCCTTGAACTCGCCAGAGATGAATTCACCACCATTGTCGCTCCTGAGAGACTTCACCTTCTTCCCTAACTCCTTCTTGACCAGTGTTTTGAACTCACAGAACTTTGAGTATGTCTCGCTCTTCTTCTGCGTGAAGAAGATCCAACACTTATGAGAGAAATCATCAACAAATATCACATAGTACCTATGCTTTGTTGTCGAAGCTACTGAGAAAGGTCCACACACGTCTGTGTGAATTCTCTCAAGGATCATCGTGGCGTGACTATCCTTCTCGTGAAAGGTGGCTTTCACAAATTTTCCCAAAGTACACCCCTTGCACTGATCTGACTGCGCAAGAGTGCCTTTAGGAAGCCCAGTAGTAATCTGCTGCAGTATCTTCAAGGCTCCATGGTGAAGGTGGCCCAATCTCCTGTGCCACAGATCACCATCATCCCGGCTCACCAATCCTTCTGCCTTGCATGCCATTGCTACGCAACCATCTACATGCAACTGATAAAGTTTCCTGACTCAAACCCCTATCTTCTGGGTTTCTCCAGTTGTCTTACTGTGCAGGAAAGCCTTTCCCTCGCTGAAAACAACATCATATCCCTTGTCTTCTAACATCGCCACATAGATAAGATTCTTCTTCAATCCTGGAACATGCATCACTTCCTTCAATACGAAGGGTTTACCAGACTCCCTCTCAAAGGAAATAGTACCCATACGGGTCGCACTGTATCTACCATCATCACCCATCTCGATGTGCACTCCAAGATCTTTCTCCTCCAGATCAGAAAACAAATCTCGATCTCCTGTCATGTGAAAAGATGCACCACTGTCCAAGAACCATACCGATCCCATCACACTTGATACTAAGCATGCGATCAATGAAAAATCAAGCTCAAACAGGCTAAGGCCTCTCCCGCTGCAGATCCAATAGCTTGCTTATTTTTCTTCTTCTGCAGACAATTTGTGGCATAATGTCCGTGCTGGTGACAGTGAAAGCACTTCACCTTGGACATGTCCTACTTCTTGCCTTTTGCACTGGAATGAGAAGCTTTCTTGTTCTTCCCCTTCTTTGCTTTGGCAGCCAAAGCACAATTTTCTTCATGAGGTGCCTTTAATGAAGATCCGTCCCTGGTATTCCTCCTGATCTCCTCTTGCACAAGATCTGACCAAAGTCTCTCCCATCCTGGCAATTTCTCCCGACCATTGACAGAGTCCTGATAGGAATTCCAACTCTTCGGAAGACCAAGAAGAGCCAAGCTCACCAAGTCCTCATCATCGACAGTCACCCCCACACTTCCCAACTCATCCCTGCACTGAGTGAACTTCGTGAGATACTTGGGCATATTGTCTCCTTTCTCACACTTAATGTTTCTAAGTTTATCCTTGAGCGTCAACTTCCTCTCATCACTCTTGCTTTGGAATAGATCTGTCAACGCTTTCCACATCAAGTATGGAGAAGCCTTTCCATGCAGGCTGGACACAATGTGATCCTTCATGCCCTCCAACAGAATCCTTCGACACTTTGCTGTCTTCTTTTGCCAAACCTCAACTTAAGCAGCATCAGTAGGCTTTGGGACCTCAGCCTGTATGAACTCCTTCAACCCATTTTCATCTAACACTGCCTCCATCCTGTCTTTCCATGCAATATAATTCGAGCTGCCCTCAAGGGCATACTCCAATTGCAATCTCGTGAAAGACATTTCAACTTTGACACCAAGAAACACTGCTGCAAATTCGAATTCCACTAGCTCAAAACTCAACCGCTTTTGATCTAAAATTCATGTGAACAAATTATTTCTCGTACAGAGATTGACTGTATGGGCTTTTACCGATTATCTCTCCTTCCAAGGGAAAGATGAATCCAGAGGCTACCTGGCCCGATTACAGAATCTGCCTGAAGAAATAAAATGTAAACACTTTCTGAATAATAGATCTGATGATAAACTCTACTCTGATACCCTGTATAAATATTGAATAATATGACACTTATTCACAGAGATTATCCTGATTATACACTATTGTGGAATGCATGCATAATACATAACCTCCTCTATGTTGATCATCAATTTTGCGGAATTAAAAACAATGAAACATCAATCGCATGCGCACATTAACACAGTATGTAATTCGGGGAAAGCATACAGCTGAAAACCCCACACTATCTGTATATTATAATACTCCTCACAAGTACTCAATGCTATCTCCACCTGTTACACACAAACTAGCTCAGATCTGAATCAATCACAGGCTCAAATCTCCTCCACTACTTGCCTGCCTCCACTACGCAATCCTGCATGAGAATAGATGAGAATGGCTGGTCCAAACTCGTATTTCCCTTGGCTGAACCACGCTATCCTCATTGGAAATACTCAATCCATTGATTGTGCAAATCTCATGCACAACTATAGTCACAACTGATAGCAGTCTCATCCTCTAACACCTGTCTCCACTGAACTGTCCATGCACTGAGTTAACTGATGTATTCTTTAGTTGCTTTATGAGTTAATAATTAGTGAATTAATCAACAATTAATTCATATCACTCATCACTAGTGTATTTGCAGTTAAACTAAATACAACTAGTTCAACCAAGTCAAACTGAACACAACTCCATCAACTCCTCAATCAACTCCACCAAACTCAACCACATGAGTTCTAACTGAAGTCCATCATGCAATAGCTCAATTGACCCATAAGAAAAATGTATTTCCTTCTAACAGCTGCATGTGCCACATCTGTAGCTCAAACTGAAGTGCTCCAAGAGGATAAGATAATGTTTATAGTCCAAATATTATTATGAGTTAATAATATTTGACTGTTCTATTTTTAGCCTGGTAGTCTAAAAATAGACTCCACCCATATGTCTAAAAATAGAAGTCCATCTATTTTTACCAACATGACCAATCATCCACAAATAGCATCCTGCAACTCATAGACCATGATCCATATGCCTAAAAATAGACATAGTCTAAAAATAGACTTTGCGCCAAAAATAGCCTGCGGGCCCACTTAGTGAAGGCGACTCCTTTCCACTAAGCTCCATCATCTTGTTGCATTCTCAACAGTATTACATGATCCTCGACCCCATCTAGAATCATGCATTTCACCTTTTCCTGGGCCTCCTCATACTTCTCAATTGCATCAAGGTCAACTTGGACAACTACTATTTTCAAGGAATAGTCCTTGATGCGATGTTTATCATGGATTGCCAGGATCTTGGCCTTCTAGATGACAAAATTGGAAGCCCCATCCAGTTTGTCCAGATCCCTCAATCCGTTTACTTCCATCTCTACTCCTCTTCTCTAGACTCACTCTGAGTCCTGATCTCCCTCTCTGAAATCCTCCGACCAACTATCAAATCAATCCTCTCCAATCCTCCTTTGTCGCTACAACTTGGATCTAGATTTCTTGTCTAGAAATCTGTCGAGGTAGTGCTTCCCTCTACCTTGGTTCAGTCTCCTTAGACACTCTTCTATATCGGCATAAACAACATCCCAGTAGCTCCACAAATCAAAATCTACACAACTCCCTTAGCCTCAACAACTTGAATAATTTGAGCCCTACAAGCTTTGCACAATCTCTGTGTGGGCTAAATCTTCTCCTCTCGGCCAACTACATTAATCCTTCCTGGCTCATAAAGATGACGTGGCTCTGTGTGAGCCTAATCTGCCCTCCTTTGCCTATGCATTGGCCCAAATGGCTGACGCAGCAACTGCGTGGGCTCCTCCCAGCTAAAGCATCTTCCTTTCCTGGCTTAGAATTTTGAAGCAGGCACTAGGTGAGCCTTTGTGTCACACTCTCTACACTGCGTCACTCCTCCTCTTGCCTCTTCATCTCTGGAACAACACCATCTCTCGGGACAACTACTTCTCTGCTGCAAATGCTGGTGTCTTCAGTTGCATATAATATGCAATCACTGTGATACCATGTGAAAATTCCTGAATCTAACACATCATAAACCCCTACTGCAATTAGTGGTTTACAATCTCCTACTTGTTTTTTACATTAACAAGTTATTTAATTGCATAAACATCGAAGTAAACACTATTGCAAACTTCACAGATATACAAATCATGCATTGAAATAAGCTGAGACAATAACACAAGGGACACCGTTATTTTTGGACAATCGTCCCCCGAAAAACCAAATTTGAGAAAACTGGTGCAACATATATAGGGTTTGTATTATTACGCAGATTTGTGAATACAACTAGGGTGCCAAAAATGGCTCACCCAACAGAGTATCCTCGGTAATTGTACCTCTATCCAGAGACAAATACTTTGGCAAATTAGCAACTAGATGATCAAACCCCACAATGACTCCGATTGTTCCTTATGCTGGACAACGAAAGCTGCTCCAAGCACTACTCTGGAATTACATCACTCCTCCAAGAGCTGTGTCAATCTCTCCCGGCTCAAGAGCTGCTGATCTGCTCCCAGTTTTCCCCACATGTTACACAATATTTTTTGACACCTCTTATACTTCCCCGTGACATACTCTGAAGTGCCCGAAACATGACCATAATGCAGTGTACTCATCCAGATATGTAGCTTAGATCTTCTATAAAATAATGATGAAAAATGCCTTGAGCTTCCCCTAAAGGAAATGGCTCTAAAACACTAATTTTGCCATCATTGCCCCCTTGACACTGAAAACCGCAATGATTGCTAGTTGCACTATACTAGCCCTGTGATGCCATCACGCTTTTGGCTTGGATACTAGCGATGATCCCTAAAAGGCAATTTTCCCAAAGAGGACAAGAAGCTTCATGATCTAGAGGCTTCCAAAACAATGAGTTGGAGGTTGTTCGGCGTGGATGAGGTCGAGTTCTCTCAACTTGGCCTTTTGGTCTTATCCCTATGAGATAACTCCTTGAGATGAGGGCCTTCTCCTATATTTAGAGAGATCCTAACTCCCTTTCTCGGCCTATATATTCATCCTCTCCCATTCCCAAATGGTTGGTTTTTGGCTATTTGCACCCTTAGGTTGAGATTGTGCCTACATGCTACTTATTTGGGTTGGAGAAGGAGTGCTTGGAGAGATTTAACTTGGACTTAGACATTCACTCAAGGAGATCTTATTTACATCAAGGCTTGGTTGTATGCTTCCTCCTTTATTCTATTAATATATACAACTGTTGGTTCATTTTCCATAAATGTGTATGTTAATGCATCATTTATCTTAATGCTCCTTGATCTGTTAAGTAGGTTACTTTCGATTATGCTATTTGTACTTGCATGATTTGTTGTGTCTTGATCTCTTGTGCAAGCATTCAAACTCGGTGAGCAGTAGGACCGAGCCCGTGGTGCAAGTGATTCGAGGTCTTCAACAAAGGAGGAAGTTATAGCATCAGAATGAGGTAGGCCATATTCCTCTTCTCCTATTTCAATTTTAACTTAGGAAAGTGTCTAGTAGATTGTCACGTAGGTTTCTATTCCCACTCATTGGGCTAGAGGGATCATCTCTATCCGCAAAGAGGATTGCCTAGACAACAAAATGGCAACTCCACTGGGGAAGCTATAACTCTTTCCATCCAACCCTTCACCTTGATTCTATGATGAGTTTGAACAACCATCAGTTTTTTGACTTGTTTGCTTCTATATAGCTATTTGCACTTACTGATTATTGCTTGAGGACACTTAGTCTGTTCTAGTCTTGAAGGTTTTTTTTTCCCCTCATTTTTCTCGCCCATCGCGGGTTTAGTCTTAACAATCGTGATGTCATCGTTGAATTATAGTTGCACTCATTACCCTTGCATCACCCTTTTTCCTATAATAGGCACGATGATCGAAGAGGATAAGGAAAATTAGGGTTTTTCTTCTCGTTCTCAGTATTTTTTCCCTCTGTCAGTGATTTTCTAGTTTGCCTACAGTGTATTTGTCTTGGTTATTATGCTTGTATGACTGCAATTGTCTCTTGACTTGGTTAATGTGTGTTTGAAGCTTCATTGCTTTCTAGGGTTTCTAGGGCTTCTAGGTCACCCTCCACTCACTGATTGGTCTACTTTTCTAAGATTGATTGCCCCCGTTCAAGAGTCTTCCTGCAATCAAGACATCTTTTTATGAGTTTCTTTTGGTTTATTGGTGTGAAGTGGTTTTCATTAGTGTCGAGTCACGTTGATGCTTTGAAGATTGCTTTAGTTCCATTGTCAAGCATAGCT
The DNA here is from genome assembly GCA_031772625.1 of Pinus tabuliformis. Lineage (NCBI taxonomy): Eukaryota > Viridiplantae > Streptophyta > Pinopsida > Pinales > Pinaceae > Pinus > Pinus tabuliformis. The sequence continues at coordinate 57,696,226 of CM062812.1, forward strand.
TACAAATTGTTTGCTTTAGTTGAACTGAAAGCAAGTAATTGTCTTCATTCTTATGTTTCGAAAAGAAAAAGTGAAAGATCTTGTCATTTTGATCATTTTCCTTTGCTCATTGCACTAGTTTGCATTGTTTGAATCAAAGTGAAAGAAATATTGTTATTGCATCTTAGTGAAAGGAAAGTGATTTTCGTTTCTATAGGATTGCATCTTAGTGAAAGGAAAGTGATTTTCGTTTCTATAGGATTGCATCTTGGTATTGCATTTGTTAGAGAAATGAAAGATTAGATTTCGTTTTATATATTTCATTGGAAAGAAATGTGTTGATGCATTTCACTTGCTTGATGCATTATTTGGTTGTCTCTCTTCCTTTGTTAGTTTAGCCTTCATCGAATGAAAAGGTTTCATTTTCATCATTTAGTTTCATTTTAGGAACAAGTGACATCGTTGAGCCATAAAAAAAGAAACTTAATTGAGGATAAACTTAAAATTTACCCCAAATAACCTAATGAGCATTTGTCACTTAACACAAATATCTAGAGGTCTAGCTAGAGACATGTTATGCCGTCTTTAAACATAGTAGCTATATTTAACTGCCTGCAGTGTATCCTGGGGGTGAAATCCCATCCCATTATGGAATTATATAGAAGTTGCTCCAATACTTTCAGGTATATTAGAGGCACTTCAGTATGATAAGTATATAGGGACGCTCTCATTGAATGGTTATGCATTAGACAATACTAACACAGATTTGTGCTCCCCATACCATTGCGTATAGATTGTGAGACCCCATTAGGTTGTTGTCCTTTAGCCACAGGTAACCTAGTCAGCTGCCTTGTAAACGTGATACACCGAACACAACATTCGGGGAGATTGGCCGCCGTACGTTAAGTCCTTGGTTTTGGCTGGGGTGTATATTGCGGTTCACGGATACTTGGTAAACCCTCTTTCCTAGTTATTACCCATTTTGATTTATTTGTTGTTTCATGTCAATAAAATTAACTTCCAATGATAACATGTTGAACCCATGCAGTCGCTTCTTAGCCCAATATTGAGTAATTCCTGGTAAATTTTAATTTTAATTAGCCCTCAATGAATCCCCTCTTCTTCTTCTACTCTTGAGAGAAAGCCATCGTGGCTGAACCATTGAGTTCACCCCAAATTTCCCCTTCGTTGTTTGATACTGAAGGGTCTTCACAAGGAGTTCATTCGGAACTTCCTCAGTCACTTGAAGCTCAAGGCATTGAACTTGGGATTGTCCCAGGCATCCAACCCCTTGCTTTTCATCCACCACCTTCAGATTCTTTGTCTCCTCAAGAGTCTGATCTAGAAACCCTTGAGAGTCCACAAAGTTTTGTCTTATATCCTCTAAATCCATTATTTGATCCTGCTGTGATATCTCCTCAGCGTCCCTACAGCCCTTACGATCAACCTAGTGTTTCTTCAGAGTTATCTCCTCATACATCTCAGGTTCCTCCTCACCAGCTGTTTCCACCCATGGATTCAGAAGGTGAGATTCCAACCTCTCCTAAAGGTCCTCCAGAAGTTTCCTCTACTCACACTCCTCATGTTGATGAAGAGCAAGAGTATGACTTTCCTCCAGAAGGCTTTCCTTTTACAAGAAGAGTCCCCTCTCGCACACTTCCTGAAACTAGTGGGCCAATGCTTCCATATGGTTATACAACCTTAGCTCAATTAGTTTCAGGAACTCCCAGTGCTTCATATTTGTACCAAAATCTTATTTGGTCGTCAAATTCCATGCCTACTTTTGGTCTGTTTATCCCGAATGTGACCTCTCAAATTCTTGTGCAAACTGTTGTCACGTTAGTTCCCATTCAACCAATGATTCCATCGCAACCTTTACTGTCGTTTCAACCTTCCATTCAGGTCTAACCGACTCTTTCGATTCATGCATCCATAAGTTCCTTAGTCCCTCCATCAAGTGGAAAAAATGTACCACTGCCTTATTCACAACCTGGGGCGAAAAATCCTAACATTCCTCTTGTGTCAGGTGGAACCCATGTGAGTGGATCACAACCTCACATGGTTGTAGTCAATCAACCTTATCCTGGTGGTATTCCCAACCCCATTGGTCAATCCAGGTTGGGTAATATGCAGTATCGACAACCTTACATGGCCCAGATACCACTCCAACAAGCTTATGTCCCATATGGTTCACAAGCATTGTAAATCCACCCTATATTCCACAAGCCGGACCTCATGTGAAACCTGGTCAATATGCTATTCCTGGGGCATATGGTCAAATTCCATTAGAAACTTACCAATACCCATAGGGTATCCCTCAAGAAACTGTCCAAAAGTTGTTACAGCAACAAGGACAATCGTTACAGTAGCAAGGACAACCCTTGCAACAACAGGGGCAACCTTTGCAGCAGTATCAACAACCTTTCAACAACAAGAGCAGTTTTTTCAACAACCCACTCAACCCTTGTATTTGCAAGGCGAACCTTTGTAGCAGCAAGGTCAAACCTTGCAATAGCAAGCTCAACTTGTATACCAACAAGGTCAAACCTTACAAACACAAGGTCAACACCTGCATCAATAGGGCTAATCACTTCACATCTAGGGTCAACAGATGCAACAACCTTACAGTCCATATGCCAGGTATAATGCTTATCAACGACATGTGGTAGGTCAATATCAACCTTACCCTGGACAGAATCCACCTTATGGTTAGGGTACCCCCTAGTGGGGGCAGAATCAAGTCCCCTATGGTCAAAATCCTCCGCTATGGGGGCATAATCCTTACCAACAAGGCTGGAACCCACAAGTTGGGCATCCACAAAGGCCTTACATGCCCTCTAATCCACAATTTCCATTCTTAGCTACATTGGAACTTCCTGATGTCTCGAGGCTTACTAATGATCCTATTTTTCATTCGCCTTATTGGCCTCCAGTTCCTACTAAAATTCCGAGCGATTTCCCTAAGTTTGAAGGAAAATCTAAAGAGGACCCTCAAGCCCATGTGATGACATATCACTTATGGTGTTCTTCTAATTCTTATGTTGATGATCTATTCGTCTCCACCTCTTTCAGCGAACCTTAACAGATGCTGCTGCAAAATGGTATACTGAGTTTCCTCAAGGTACCTATGCCGACTTTAATTCTTTCGCTATGGCCTTCCTCACCCACTTCCAATTGTCGGTTCATTATGAAACTGGTACTCATTTGCTCACATCTTTGAAGCAAGATACTGCGACCCATATTTATGATCGTATCCATGAATGGAGACATTGGTGTCGTCTCATCAAATTCGAAATTCCTGATGAATTATTAATTGAATGGTTCACCAAATCATTCGTAAACAAAATCGCTACAGCTATAGCAATGGGTGGATGTATACCGAGGATCAAGGTAATGCCTGTGCCTAGTATTTAGACTTAGTCTATTCCCAATCTGGCACACTATATGAAATGTTGCCTGATGCTCCAAGATCATCTTCGGGTCTGGCATCTTTAAAGTCTCTTGATGTACCACCTGGTCATGGTATAATTGGATTAGTGTCTCAGACTTCCACCAAAGCTTATTCAAAGCAAAAATATGCTTCAGATACTGGTTCTAATCATCCTTCAAAAAATCAATCAAATCCTGGTCAAACCTTTGAGTTCCACGCCGTCCAGTCTACTGTGGTAGATAAAGCCTCGAAAGGTAAGAAAAAGGGTAAAGGTAAAGCAAAATCCGATACCCTGAAACAGGATCCTCCCAAGTCATCTACTGATGATACCTCCAAATGAAAGCCAAAATATCCTGGCTTCATTTGTGAGGAAGACCATTATACCAAGGATTGTCCTCGACGTGCTGAAGTTATTTATTTATTGAAAGGGACTCCAGATATTTTGAAAGAGCCATTTCCATCTCAGCAGACTCCATTGGTAGATCAATCACAATGCTCTGCCTCCTCTGGTTCTCAAGTTTTCATGATGTAGGGTTCATTGCCTATCTTTGTCGCTACTCGATCGAAAGATTATGAAACCCCTCAAAAGTAGATGGTGGAGAAAGAATCCATTGATATACCTTATACTTCTACTCCACCTAGTTCTGGTCTGCTCCATACTGAGCGACCTACTAATGAATTCATTCTCCGACCACCTCCCAAATGTGTGCTTTGGAAATCATCCTATAATCTGAACGTTAGAGTTGTACAAAATTACAATATAGTCGAATATCAAGCTCAAGCACCTTCGGCAATGTATGCCTTGGAGGTTCTCCAAACATTTCCAATGCAGTGAAAATCATAGGTGTCTGATATAGGAGCTATTGATCCTGTTGATTCTAGTTTGATTACTTTTGATCTTGAAAACCATGTTCCTCATCTTCCTCATCAAATTTCTTTTCTTATTCAAGTTATTATAAAAGGAAAGATGATCCATTGGATTGTCATTGATGAAGGTGCTTCCACCTACATCATGTCCATTTCATATTGGAAATCCATTGGCTCTCCACCCCTTAACCAGTCCTCGAACACCTTGGAGGCCTTTGATGGCAGAGGCTCCCGTCCATATGGTATTCTCACAAATTTGTCTATCACTTTGGAAGGAAAGGTTGTTGAGCTAGAAGTGGAATTTGTAGACGCAAATCTCAATTACAACCTTCTTCTCTGGTGAAGTTGGACCCATGCCATGTTTTATGTGGTTTCCTCTTTTTTTCGGGTGCTCCGTTTTCCTCATGAAGGAAAAATTGTCACCGTCGACCAATTGTCTTTTTTCTCTTCTGGTGCCTCGAATGACATCCTTCCATATGTGGGAAATACCGAGATTCCATATGAGAGCGTGGGGGCAGGTCTTTTTAAAGATTCTTTTTTAATGGGAACTTTCTCTCTCCCACCTCTGAATGTCGCTTTGATCAATATGATCTCTGTCTCTACAGATCCTTGGATTATTCCTTCTCCGCATCAGATTGATTCATTTGGTGATTCCATGCCGCTAAGTCCATTGGAACAAGCTTATCACGAAATTGTCTTGGCTTTAGCAGTTGCTTCAGAAAGTCATTTTGTTTTCAGTATGAACCTGGATACTTATGCGCAATCTCCTTGTCTTGGTTCTTGTGGATCCTTTGAATGAGACATTCCCCACCTATGAGAGTATTGTTGAGGTTATGTCTCTTGATGAAACTCCTTGGAACGATATTCATCATCATTCTTTGTTTCTTCCAAATCTAAGTGAGATTCCATCGTGTCTTGAAGCTTTCGTTTCTCATAACCCTACACATCCACTTCAAACACCTGTTTTGGTGCACGAATTCTTGTCTGAAGGTAATATGGGAAATATTACTGCAACCATGCCTCTCAACAATTCCATTAAACCTGGGATTGTTGAGAATGTTCATATTGGGATTACCTATTCTCCCGATGAGATCAGGGTTTACACCGATCTTTTCAAAGATTTTCACGATGTCTTTGCTTTTTCATGTGAGGAAATTCCTGGTATTGATCCAACTATTTTGGTGCATGAAATACCCATGTATCCTGATGCGAAGTCGATTCGTCAATGACTTCGACCCATGCATCCTAGGAAGGATGCTGCTATTAAGGTAAAAGTTGAAAAGATTTTGAAAGATGGTTTCATTTATCCTATCCCATTGAAAGATTGGGTTTCTAACAAGGCATGATCCAATTTTTTGTTGATTACCGTGAAATCAATCGCGCATGCCCGAAAGATAACTATCCCACTCCGTTTATTGATCAAATCATCAATGAGTGTGTTGGGAGTGAAATTTTCTCTTTTATGGATGGTTTTTCTGGTTACAACCAAATCAACATCTTACCTGCTGATCAACACAAGATGACCTTCATTTGTCCATGGGGAACTTTTGCCTATAATAAGCTCCCTTTTGACTTGAAAAACACTAGAGCTACTTTTCATAGGGCAATGTAATATGCTTTTCATGATATTCAACACATTGTTCAACCTTATCTAGACGACTTACCAGCTCATTCTGTTAAGCGTCGTGACCATCCGAACCACCTTCAGGCCACCTTTTTTCATTGTTGACAATATAATATTCATCTTAATCCGCATAAGTGTGTCTTCTACGTGGAATCTAGTCGTCTCTTAGGTTTTTTTTGTGTCCTGCGAAGGCATTTGAATAGATCCTATGAAAGTTGAGGCTATTGTAAACTTGCCCCCTCCTACCCCACTGCATCAATTGCAAAGTTTGCAAGGAAAGGCTAATTTTCTTCGTTGTTTTGTCCCTAACTAAGCTGAACTCGTCAAGGGATTTACTTGCTTGATAAAAAAAGGGATCCCATTATTTGGGATGATATTTCCTAACAATCCTTCGATGCCCTAAAGAACACACTCATCAGTGCTCCTTTACTGCATCCCCTTGACTATCGCCGTGACTATTTCCTCTACTTGGACGCAACCGACAGTACCATTGTTATGGTATTAGCTCAGGATGATGACGATGGTAATGAACACGTGGTTTATTATTTAAGCAGAAATCTCATTGACATTGAAACTGGATATTCTCATGTCGAGAAACTTGCCTTGGCAGCAGTCCATGTTGTTCAAAGATTTCGTCATTATAATCTTCTATGGAAGACCACGGTGATTTCTGACTGCAACCCCATGACTGACATTTTGACTCGTCAATTGCTTGGGGGAAATAATCTAAATGGATTGTTATCTTGCAAGAGTTTGATTTGGAGTTTACTGCCACCAAATCAAAGAAATCACTTGTTTTTACCGAATTGATTTGCGCCTTTCCTTTAGCAAGAAATTCCATCGATTTTTTCTGAGTAGATTCCTAATGAAACTTTATTTCTCATTAGCACTATCAACCCGTGGTATGGGGATATCATCATTTATATTCAGACCTAAACCTTCTAATCTGAGTTGTCTCGCATTGACCGATGCCGCATTCGGAATTAGTCTCAACCTTATCAGATTCTTGGTGATACATTATACGAAGTGACTCTATTCTTTGCAGATGTCGAACAATTGAAGAGGATGAATGAGTATTGAATCACTACCACTTTGGGGCATGTGGTTGTCACATGTCAGGTTATGCCACTGCTCAGAAAATCCTCCACGCCAGTTATTTCTAGCCTTCCATTTTTAAGGATTGTATTTTGACCATTCATAAGTGTCTTGAATGTCAAAATTTTAACCGCAAGCAGCGAGCCCCACCAACGCCCTTACAATCAGTCATTACCATCGGCCACTTTGCTAAATGGGGCATAGATTTCATGACATGTAAACCTCACTCAGCCGGGGGGAATGGTTATATCATTGTCGTCGTCGACTACTTCACTAAATGGGTCGAGGTGATGCCCACATATAATGTTGATAGTATCATTGCTGCTCAGTTCCTCTTCAACCATGTCATAGCCCGTTTTGGCATCCCTCAAGCCATTGTCACTGACCATGGATCACATTTTCATCAGTACATGATGGCAGAGCTGACTGCTCAGTTGGGTCTTCGCCATGATAGCTCAACTCCTTACTATCCATAGGCTAATGGCCAAGTTGAAGCAATTAACAAAGTTTTGATTACTATGCTTCAACGAACCATTGGGAAGCACAAAAGGGATTAACACCTTATTATATTCTTGACTCTTTGGGGTTACCAGACTTCGGCTAAGACAACCATTGGATTTACTTTGTTCTAGTTGGTTTATGGTTTAGAGGTGACAAACCCGATTGAGTGTGAAATCCCTTCATTGAAATTAGCTATTGAACTACTCCCTAATACCTCGCCTGAAGAAGAGCGGTTACTTTACCTTGAGAGGCTAGATGGGACCCATTGTATTGTTGCGATGGTGATTGAAGCCCAAAAGAAACGTGTTAAATCTCATTTTGATCAAACCGTTTCTCCACACACTTTTGCTGAAGGCGACTTGGTCCTCCTATATGATCAAGCCAATGATAAGTTGGGAGTTGGAAATTTCAAACATATGTGCCATGGGGCATATATTGTAAAATGTGTCTTACAAAAAGGCGCATATGAGCTAGTTGATTACGAAGGAAATGCATTGTCACAACCCCAAAACGGGTTGTATCTGAAAAAGTATTATGCATGAGTTCCGTGTAATTACTTTTGTACATTAGTGTGTGAATTCATTAGTGTGCTTTTTTAATTTTTTGGTGTGATTGTTTGCTTTGTAGACATGTTTTTCTGCTTACCTTGTGTTCCACTTGGTTTGTAGATGTCGTCAAACCATTATGTTGGTTTTACTGATGGTGCTTATTGTAGCACACATAACTTGTCTTCCGTAGCTTGGGCACTCTTTGCCCTTGATGGCAAGTTGGTCGATTTACAAGGTATTTGCCTAGGATGGACAACTAATAATATTGCTGAATATAGTGCAGTCATTGAACTATTGTCAGAAGCGGTTGCTCTTGGCATTAGAAATTTAGCTGTTAAATTGGATTCACGACTCGTTGTGCTACAATTGAATAATCATTATTCAGTAAGAAATCTACAAATTCTGCGTATGTATCTACGTTTTCGATTACTGGAAAGAAATTTTGATTTTATCACATATCAACACATTCCACGTAATTTGAATACATTAATAGATGCATTAGCAAATTATGTTCTTGATAGACATTTATGTAATTTGTAAAACTAATCATATCACGATGACACATGAACACATAAAAGGAAAATAAAGCACACATATGTATATATACATATATATAGATGTATATCTGTATATGTATATGTATATATATATATATATATATATATATATATATATATATATATATATATATATATATATATATATATATATATATATATATATATATATATATATATATATATATATATATCACGTCTGTAAGAGTTTTTCCATCAAAATCTCAAAAAATAAAGTGTTCCGAGACACATGGCTTTCAAAGCCTACAATAGTGCAAAAAACAGCTAGAAAGGCTATTTGCCTGCATGATACTCACAATAAGATGAGACTGCTCTAATCACTTGGCCTAATAACGGATGTAGTCTCGCAGACACTCTAATTGTATGCCTCTGGTATCGCAATGGCACATCGTCTGGGGAGCATCTTCTACTTGATGTGCTACTCGCCATGCTATTGGAGATATACCAAGAGGCCTTTCTGGCCCAACATCTACACATTTATCACAAGTTAAATCTCAGATACACTTTCACAAAAAATTCATAAAACTTGAAAAATCCAAAAAACAAGTTTTACCTACATCAGTCCATTGTTTGCCCACTGGCAGAGGTAGATCTGGATCCCATTTGAAATTTGTGCCTGCGTAGGCATAGTCATCCACAATGATCAGTTGGTGACACAACTAAATAAAAAATTGCAGAGGGAAATGCATCTATTGGCCCCCTCCTCCTCGAGGCATGAGTTCACTCCATCTGACCAGCCTCAGATCTTGTGGAGCAGGATCTGGTACCTTCATCCACTGATACCAAAATAGGGGCACACGCTCCAGAAAGAAAGTAAGTAGAATCGAACCAAAGCCAAATTTTTTCAAGTTTCCTTACTTACCTTTGGTAAGTTGCCTCTTCATATTGGATAACAACCCACCACACCAATTGAATACTATTGGAGTAAGGCATTCTACTGCATACTGGAATTGAGATTTCAAAGTCTTGTGTAAAGCCCGCGTCTCGGATATGCGAGATATGGTGTATAGAATCATTCTCAAGGGAATATTGTTGACTATCAATATCTTCACCTTCCCACCCATTGTCATTTCGGCACCCGGGCAATGTCTCCTGATTAGGGCACTGGTGCTCTCACCTCCAGGATGAGATCCGAAGAGTTGAACTCTTTCCCCTCTTCTAGACAATCCAGTAATGAAGTAAATGTTTGTTTCTTCTAGTTCTAGTTCCTGGTCTCCAATAGTGAAGATATCCTGATCAATATCCCATAAACTGATCAAGTAGTGCAAAAGCTCATTTTGGGCTCTTAGTCCTATAGTTTTGAAGAATTGTAGCAGCCCACAGTTCCTCAAAGCATTCACACATTCTGGATCTTATGCTGCTTGGTGGTCTCCTGCCTCATGGCCTCTTTCCTTCCATTCAAGGACCATGATGCCAAAATCTCCTGCAAAACAACCATTAAAAATCAAATAAAATGATTTTCCATGGATTACAACTTGGAAATTTTGCCCTAAGAGGGAGATTTTTCTCCAAAAATTCTGCCCCGCAGTCATTGCGACTGTTTTTATGTCATCGTGAGGGCCTTTCGGCTCAGGGGCGACCATCATGGGTCTGATGAGCAAACCCGTGATGATCGCCTCCACTTTTAAAATTAAAATCCTTCCCTCTAACAAGAAAAATTTTGATGGAAATGCATGAAAACACAGTGAAAAGGCAGAGCTCTGCCCTGGATCTCCCACACTGTTCGCCAGAAAAATTGAAGAAAATGGGGTAAAAATGCACTCTCCAACTTACTCTAGGGAAATGGTAAAAATGTTTCTACTTTAGTCTATTTATAAGTTTTAAACTCATTTTTGCCAATATTTTATTATTTTCCTCAATATCAGTGATGTGTGGTTATCTTTGTGCAGTTACAAGTACTTTTTGGTGGATACAATGATTATTCTTGACTGATTCAATGAGTTGTATTTTATCTCTTTTTCGGACTCGTTAAAAATAAAAAAAGGAACCCCCCTAGAGTCATCTTTAAGCTCTTTTCTGACTCTCAAAACATGAAAAGATCATTGAGTACTTGTCTTTTTGAACTCATTAAATTAAATGAATTGAGGTCCTCTCAGTATACATTTACCCCTTTTTCAGGCTGAGAATGACTATTTACGAAAAAGGTACACCTTGAAAAGCGTACACCTTGGTCGACATGGTCAAGAGGTTCTCTCGAATATTGTTTTCTACCTTTTTGGGTTCGAGGGATGAATTACGAAAAGGGACATGATGGAGTCTTCTTTTTTATCTCTTTTTCAAACTGTCTAAATATGAAAAATATACTGAGTTATTCTTCTGTTGGACTCGTTAAGCTTTTTTACGGCGAAAGACTCGTCACCATGATGAGACTGAGTTTCTCCTTCCTAGGAATTGTAAAACTTACTAGGCTATATTCATTTTTCCATAAATGTGTATGTTAATGCATCATTTATCTTAATGCTCCTTGATCTGTTAAGTAGGTTACTTTCGATTATGCTATTTGTACTTGCATGCTTTGTTGTGTCTTGATCTCTTATGTAGGCATTCAAACACTGTGAGCAGTAGGACCGAGCTAGTGTCACAAGTTATTTGAGGTCTTCAACAAAGGAGGATGTTATAGCCTCAGAACGAGGTAGGTCATTTGCCTCTTCTCCTATTTCGAATATAACTTAGGAAAGTGTCTGGTAGATTGTCAGGTAGGTTGCTAGTCCCACTCATTGGGCTAGAGGGGTCATCTATGTCTGCATAGAGGATTGCCTAGACAACACCACAAAATCTTCCCAACGCTTCCTCTAAGGCCCAATGTCAGCCTCTACAGCTTCTACGTCACCCGTGTCAGCCTTTTGCGTCCTCTACATTAGCTTTTCAACCTCTGCATCAACCTTTCTAGGTCTTGCGCTATCTTATTCTTCAACCTCGAATGAAAATACCTTGCTGAACTACCCCTCATTGTGACTCTGATCACTAACTCGATTTCCTCAGCAAACCTTGCCCCAGAAAATTGAATTCTCTCTAACACATCAGAAGCCCCTACTACAATTACTGGTTTACAATCTCAAACTTGTTCTTTACATTAACAAGTTATTTAATTGCATAAACATCATAGTAAACACTATTGCAACCTTCACATATATATAGATCATGCACTGAAATAAACTGAGACAATAACACAAGGGACACCTTTATTTTTGGAAAATCGTCCCCGGAAAAACCCAATTCGGGAAAACCAGTGCAACATATAGAGGGTTTATATTATTATGCAGATTCATGAATATGTTGAAAAGTGTGCAACCAGAAATGCTTGTTGAGAATGCAACAAGATGATGGAGCTTAGTGGAAAGGAGTCGCCTTCACTAAGTGGGCTCGCAGGAAAATTATGGCGCAAATTCTATTTTTGGATTACAGCAGGAGTGATCACAGCAGGGGTGATCACAACAGGGGTGATCATAGTAGGAGTGATCACAGCAGGGGTGATCACAGCAGTAGTGATCACAGCAGGAGTGATAGAGTCTATTTTTAGACTGCTAGTCAAAACAAGAAAAGTCTAATATTATTGTCTCATAATAATATTTGGACTATAAACTTTATCTTATTCTCTTGGAGCACTTCAGTTTGAGCTACAAATGTGGCACATGCAGCTGTCAGAAGAAAATACACTTTTTTTATGAGTCAGTTGAGCTATGCATGCAGGACATCAGTTAGAACTCATGTGGTTGAGTTTTGTGGAGTTGGATGAGCAGTTAATGGAGTTGTGTTCAATTTGACTTAGTTGAACTAGTTGTATTTAGTCTAACTGATCAATAGACTAAGTGATGAGTTGTGTGAATTAGTTATTAATTAATTCACTAATTATTCACTCATAATGCAACTGAATAATACATCAGTTAACTCAGTGCATTTACAGTTCAGTGGAGACAGGTGTTAGAGGTTGAGATTGCTATCAGTTGTGCATGAGATTGAGTTATGGCAATGATCTCTGCGTAGTGTGGGCCAATACCAAGTGAAATATAGCTTGTGCTCACGCGATTTATAGTGTGGGTGATTTTCACAAGGTAAATAGGAGTTTGGATAAGCCATTCTCATTCATTCTCTTGTAGGATTGTGCAGTGGAGGCAGGCAAAGCAGCGGGGGAGATTTGGAGATCAGATCTGAGTTGTATTGTGTGTAACAGGTGGAGATAGTGCTGGATACTTGTGAGGAGTATTGTACTATGTAATGTTACAGGTTCTCAATCATTAATATATATATAGTGTGGGGTTTTCAGCTGTAAGCTTTCCCCGGGTTACATACTGTGTTAATGTGTGCATGCGATTGATGTTTCATTGTTTTTAATGCTGCTAAATTGATGATCAACGTAGAGGAGGTTATGTATTATGCATGTATTCCATAATAGTGTATGATCGGGATAATCTCTGTTGAATATGTGTTTAATATTCAAAATTTCTACATGGTATCAGAGCTGGTTGATTCGTAGAAAAAGTTCTACAGGGTATCAAAGCGGGATTGATCATCAGATCTATTATTCAGAAAGTGTTTACATTTTATTTCTTCAGGCAGAGTCTATAATCGGGCCAGGTAGCTTCTGGATTCATCCTTCTTTTGGAAGGTGAGATATCCGGTGAATGCCCATACAGTCGATCTCTGTACAAGAAATATTATGTTCTCACGAATTTTAGATCAAAAGCGGTTGAGTTTTGAGCTGGTGGAATGACGCTCAAGGATAAACTCAGAAACATCAAAGCTGAGAATGGAGATAGTATGCCTCAGTATCTCACGAAGTTCACCCAATGCCGGGATGAGCTAGGAAGTGTGGGGGTAACTATTGAGGATGAGGATATGGTGAGTCTAGCACTCCTTGGCCTTCCTAAGAGTTGGCGTAGCTACCAGGACTCGGATAATGGAAGGGAGGAATTGCCAGGATGGGAGAGACTTTGGTTGGATCTTGTGCAAGTGGGGATTAGACGGTGCACCAGAGACAGTTCTTCATCTATGCATGATGAGGAGAACTGTGCCTTAGTGTGTAAGGCGAAGAAGGGGAAGGGGAAGGTTTCTCTTTCTGAATCCAGTTCTTCCAATGATGGGAAGAAGGTTGACAATTCGAAGGTGAGATGCTTTCGTTGTCATGAGTTGGGCCATTATGCTACTAATTGCCCAAAGAGGAAGTCCAAGAAGGGATCCAGCGAAGGATATGAAGGTGAGGCACTTGCTTCACAGTTTGAGTTGGATTTCACACTCTTTGCATGCATGGTTTCATCCATGATGGGAAGTGGTTGGTTTCTTGACAGTGGAGCTTCTTTCCACATGACCGGTGACAAAAGTTTGTTCAGTAGTTTGGAGGAGAAAGATCTCCAGATGCTCATAGGGATGGGTAAGGATGAGAAGTAGAGTGTCTCAGGTGTAGGCACGGTTATTTTTCAGAGGGAGCATGGAGCTCACCTTACCTTGATCGATGTCAAGTATGTACCAGGACTAAAGAGAAACATGGTGTCGATCGCGATGCTGGAAGATAGAGGCTATGATGTAGTCTTCAGTAAGGGAAAGGTTTTCCTTAGACACATCATCACTAGACAGGTGAAGCAGATTGGTTCACGAGTCAAGAACCTGTATGCTCTTGAGGTTCAAGATGCATGCAAAGCCTTGAGCAGCGAGGTAACTGATGGAGACTTGGTGGTTGAGAGGAGCGTATATTACCTCTCAACATGCAGAGCCAGAAGAAGTCTCAAACGACCGTGGAGGAACCATGATTGGTGCAACAGCTTCAGGAGGTTGTGGAGCAGTCACAACAAGGGAAGCTGAGAGGAGATCGAGTAGAGACATCTACTCATGCAGAGACCTCCAGTAGGGGGAAACTTCGAGCCAGGTGGGCTGAGGGATCACATGCAGCCATACCTTCAGGTAGGAGGTGGGGCGATGTGGATTGATCGTCCCAAGGAGGAGGGACAGGATCCTTGAGGTACCCAACCTCTTGGATGAGACCTTGTTACGGGAGCCCTGATGTGGAGTAGTAGGAACTGATTGATTGGGTAGAGACAGATGTGGATGGAGTGGCAGAGAGCGACAGTGCAGGGAATCCCAGGACAGCGCATAGCATGCAGGCTGCAGCAATGCGAGAGGCACAAGTGTTTTGCACAGTGCTAGGTGGCACAGAGAGGTGTGCAATGGTGCAAGATGCATGGAGATGTTGCAGTAGCGCAGATGTCAGAGAGGGAGAACTTGTTAGCAGTAGGTAGAGCTTCAGCATCAGAGTATGTTCCTAACCCAATAGAGTGGTCAGTTGGGAGTGTTTTTGTTCCAAGTGTTGTTGGAGCAAAGTGGAGTGGGCAAATGTGTTGCATGTAGAACATTCCAGAGTTACAGGATTGGGTTTGAGAGGAAGCCTTTCTTGTTGAGAGGGAGTGTTGAAAAGTGTGCAACAAGAAATGCTTGCTAAGAATGCAACAAGATGATGGAGCTTTATGGAAAGGAGTCGCCTTCTCTAAGTGGGCCCGCAGGCAAATTATGGCGCAAAGTCTATTTTTGGATTATAGCAGGAGTGATCACAGTAGGAGTGATCACAGCGGGGGTGATGATAGCAGGAGTGATCACAGCAGGAGTGATCACAGCAGGAGTGATCAGAGTCTATTTTTAGACTGCTAGTCAAAAATAGAAAGTCTAATATTATTGTCTCATAATAATATTTGGACTATAAACTTTATCTTATTCTCTTGGAGCACTTCAGTTTGAGCTACAGATGTGGCACATGCAGCTGTCAGAAGGAAATATGCTTTCTTTATGAGTCAGTTGAGCTATTGCATGCAGGACATCAGTTAGAACTCATGTGGTTGAGTTCTGTGGAGTTGGATGAGCAGTTAATGGAGTTGTGTTCAGTTTGACTTAGTTGAACTAGTTGTATTTAGTCTAACTGATCAATAGACTAAGTGATGAGTTGTGTGAATTAGTTATTAATTAATTCACTAATTATTAACTCATAATGCAACTGAATAATACATCAGTTAACTCAGTGCATGTACAGTTCAGTGGAGACAGGTGTTAGAGGTTGAGATTGCTATCAGTTGTGCATGAGATTGTGCACATGCATGGGATTGAGTTATGCCAATGATCTATGCGTAGTGTGGGCCAATACCAAGTGAAATATAGCTTGTGCTCACGTGATTTATAGTGTGGGTGATTTTCACAAGGTAAATAGGAGTTTGGATAAGCCATTCTCATTCATTCTCTTGCAGGATTGTGCAGTGGAGGCAGGCAAAGCAGCGGGGGAGATTTGGAGATCAGATCTGAGTTGTATTGTCTGTAACAGGTGGAGATAGTGCTGGATACTTATGAGGAGTATTGTACTATGTAATGTTACATGTTCTCAATCATTAATATATAGATAGTGTGGGGTTTTCAACTGTAAGCTTTCCTCGGGTTACATACTGTGTTAATGTGTGCATGCAATTAATGTTTCATTGTTTTTAATGCTGCTAAATTGATGATCAACGTAGAGGAGGTTATGTATTATGCATGTATTCCGCAATAGTGTATGATTAGGATAATCTCTATTGAATATGTGTTTATTATTCAAAATTTCTACAGAATACAACTAGGGTGCCAGAAATGGCTCACCCAACAGAGAATATCCTCGGTAGACCGAAATTCTAGCAAATCAACAACCGGATGATCAAACCCCATAGCGACTCCGACTGTTCCTTATGCTGGATAGCGAAAGCTGCTCCAAGTAATGCTATGGAAATGCGTCACTCCTCTAGGAGATGTGTCACCCTCTCCTGACTCAGGGTCTGCTAATCTTCTCCCAATATGCCCCATAGAATCTCCCCAACGCTACCTTTGAGGCCCAACGTCAGCCTCTATAGCTTTCGCGTCATCTATGTCAGCCTTCTGGGTCCTCTACATTAGATTTTCGGCCTCTACATCAACCCTTCTAGGTCCTGCGCTATCTCTCCAGACATTGTGCTGCCTCTCTGTTATGTATTCTTTAGCCTCTAATGAAAATCCCTTATTGAACTTCCTCTCACTGCAACTTTGATCACTAACTCGATTTCCTCAACAAACTTTGCCCCAGAAAATCTAATTCTCTTGATCACTTGGTGTATCTCCAACTGACCCTCAAGCCTCCTCTTATACTTTTCCTGTTGAAGAATCAATGATCGAGATTAAGTCCCTAATAAACGACTAATATTAGAACTATATTTATCCTCGTCACTTAGAACTTTCTCACCCATATTTTATTAAGACACATTAATATTTTTATTTTCCTAAGTTTAGACTTAGGAACCCATTAAAAATATTAATTATTTTAATAACTCCTAATCTGGGTGGAATTTCTCCATATGATTTCTAGGTCTTGGAGATCTCATGTGGCTTAGCCTCTCCACCAAATTTCAAGTCTAGAGCACATTTGATGCTACTAACAATCGACACTCCTTCTTAGCGAGGAATGTGCTCTAGTAATGCATCACACTAATCCTCTACATCGGTCCTCTGTGCTGATGATTGGCCTGCTACCACTCATCCACTGCACTGTTGCTTCCTTTAATGCTGCCCATGACACTATCACTGCCACTGCTACATATGTACTGCAACTCCCTCTCAACATGCTACCTCATGCTGCCCATATCATTGCCACTGTTAACTATTGCACTGCAACTCAGTTACCGAGACGTAAATAATTAAATTTACCCAATCATTGACAACCTGGTTAGTCTGGAAGCCTTGTGATGTTGAAGCTACATCAACTATTATCCTGTGCTCCCTCTGCTACCATTGTGTTGATACAAACACCTTTGTGCTTGTCGCACTACTGCAACCTCCACTGTGCTACCTCATATTTCGGCACTCTAGCTCTGCCACTGTTGCCCCATCACACCTTAATCCACTCGATACCTGTCATCATGCTACTATCGTGAAGGGCTCCCATAGCTATATGTGATCCAAGAGTTTGGGCACCTCAAGGATCCTGACCCCTTCCATAGTCCCCTCGACTACAACTCCAAGTCTCCCCACCTCTTCTTTAGAGGCATATGAGCACTCATGGCACAATCATCATTAGTCTCAACATCCTTCTCTACCTTTGCTGGAGCAGTATTTGAGCTGGAAGCTTCTCCCTTGCCTTTATTCCTGGGGTGTTGAGAGGCATAATGTCCCAACTCCCCATAGTTGAAGCACTTGACCTTGGAGATGTCTTTCTTCTTCCTCTTCTGTACCCCCTGCTGTCCTGCTAATGTGAGAGTTGCATCCTCCTCCTACTTATTGATTCAAACTCCCTTATTGTTACTCCCCGCCTTGTTCAATCTCTTAATTTCTTCTTGTCGAAGAGTGCCCACATCTCCTTCCAACTAGGGAGAGTCACTTTGCCCAAAATGCTTTGGACAAATGTCTCCCACTCCTCAGAGACTACATTTAGGGCAGTTATGACCATGAACTTTGGATCCGGTATAGACACCACGGAAGTAAGCTGGTCGTGAATCCCTTGCAACCTGAGAAGGAAGGGATCTATCTCTTCCCCTTTCTACATGTGGTATGACCTCAGCTGATTCTCTAATAACATCTTTCGTTTGCATGGAAGACCTTTGGTATAAGGTGGTTAGGGTCTCCCACATCTCCCTTGGTGTTGTCTTCTTAGCAATATGTGGTATTACATGATCCTTGACCCCGTATAGGATCATGCATTTCACCTTCACCTGGGCCTCCTCATACTTCTCATTTGCATCAAGGTCAACTCGGACAACTATTGTTTTCAAGGCATTGTCCATGATGCGATGTTTATCCAGTATTTCTAGGATCCTAACCTTCAAGATGACAAAATTGGAAGCCCGGTCTAATCTATCCTGATCCTTCAATCCATTTACTGCCATATCTGCTCCTCTTCTCTAGACTCCCTCTGAGTCCTGATTTCCCTCTCGAAAATCCTCCAGCCAACTGTCGAATCACTCCTCACTAATCCTCCTTTGCTGCTGCAACCCGGATCTAGATTTCTTGGCTAGAAATCTGTCGAGATAGTGCTCCCCTCTACCTTGTTTCAGTCTCCTTAGACACTATTATATATCAACAGAAACAACGTCCCACCAACTCTACAAATCAAAATCTGTACGGCTCCCTTAGCCCCGGTTTCTCGAAGAATCTGAGTCCTTCAAGCTTTGCACAATCGCCACGTGGGTTGAATCTACTCCTCCCGGCCAACTGCGTCAATCCTTCCTGGCTTAGAAATATGACGTGGCTCTACGTGAGCCTGATCTGCCCTTCTCTACCTTTGCGCTGGCCTTTATGGCTGACATATCTACTACATGGGCTCTTCCCAGCTACTGCATCTTCCTTTCCTGGCTCAGAATGCTGATGCAGGCACTATGTGAGCCTCTGTCTCACACTCTCTACACTGCGTCACTCCTCCTCTTGCCTCTTCAACTTTGGAATGACGTTGTCTCATGGGACAATTGTTTCTCTGCTACAAATTCTCATATTTATCGGCTGGTGCCTTCAGTCGCCTATGATTTGCAATCACTCTGATACCATGTGAAAATTCCTGAATCTAACACATCAGAAACCCCTACTGCAATTACTGGATTACAATATCCTACTTATTATTTACATTAACAAGTTATTTAATTACATAAACATCGAAGTAAACATTATTGCATCCTTCACAGATATACATATCATGCACTGAAATAAATAGAGATAATAACACAAGGGACACCATTATTTTTGGACAATCATCCCCAGAAAAACCCAATTTGGGAAAACCAGTGCAACATGTAGAGGGTTTGTATTATTATGTAGATTTGTGAATACAACTAGGGTACCAGAGACGGCTCACCCAACAAATATCCTTGGTAGTAGTACCTCTATCTGGAGATAGATATTCCGGCAAATTAGCAACCGGATGATCAAACTCGACAGCGACTCCAGCTGTTCCTTATGATGGACAACGAAAGCTGCTCCAAGCACTGCTTTGGAATTGCGTCACCCTCTCCCAGCGTAGGATCTGCTGATCTGATCCCAGTCTGCCCAACAAAATCTCCCCAGTGCTACCTGTAAGGCCCATCATCAACCTCTACACCTTCTACGTCACTTGCGTCAGCCTTCTGCATCCTCTACGTCACCTTTTCGGCCTCTGCGTCAGCCCTTCTTTGTCCTGCGCTGTCTTATTATTTAGCCTCAGATGAAAATACCTTATTGAACTTCCCCTCACTGCAACTCTGATCACTAACTTGATTTCCTTAGTAAACCTTGCCCCAGAAAATCGAATTCTCTCTAACACATTAGAAATCCCTACTGCAATAAACGGTTTACAATCTGCTACTTGTTCTTTACATTAACAAGTTATTTAATTGCATAAACATCGAAGTAAACACTATTGCAGCCTTCACAGATATATAGATCAAGCACTGAAATAAATTGAGACAATAACACAAGGGACACCGTTATTTTGGAAAATTGTCCCTGGAAAAACCCAATTCGGGAAAATCGGTGCAACATATAGAGGGTTTGTATTATTATGCAGATTCATGAATAAAACTAGGGTGCCAGAAATGGCTCACCCAACAGAGAATATCCTTGGCAGTAGTACCTCTATCCAGAGATAGATATTCCAACAAATCAACAATCGAATGATCAAACCCCACATCGACTCCGACTGTTCCTTGTGCTGGACAATGAAAGCTTCTCCAAGCATTGCTTTGGAATTGCATCACTCCTCCAAGAGCTGCGTCACCCTCTCACAGCTCATGATCTGCTGACTTGCTCCCAGTTTTCCCCACGGAATCCCCCAGTGCTACCTCTGAGGCCCAGCATAAGCCTCTACGGCTTCTGCATCACATGCGTCAACCTTCTGTGTCCTCTGTGTCAGCTCTTTGGCCTCTACGTTAGCCCTTCTAAGTCATGTGTTGTCTAACCCGGCACTATGCTGCATCTCTGTTATGTATTCTTCAGCCTCGGATGAAAATCCCTTGCTGAATTGCCCCTCATTGCAACTCTGATCACTAACTCGATTTCCTCAGCAAACCTTGCCCCGGAAAATTGAATTCTCTTGATCACTTGGTGTATCTCCAACTGACCCTCAAGCCTCCTCTTATACTTTTCTTATTGATGAATCAATGACCAGGATTAACTCCCTAATCAACGACTAAGATTAGAACTAGATTGATCTTCGCCACTTAGAACTTTCTCACCCATATTTTATTAATACACATTGATATTTTTATTTTCCTAAGTTTAGACTTAGGAACCCATTAAAAATATTAATTAATTTAATAACTCCTAATCCGGGTGGAATTTCTCCAAACAATTTTTGGGTCTTGGAGATCTCATGTGCCTTAGTCTATCCACCAAATTTGAAGGTTAGAGCACATCCGATACTACTCAAAATCAACATGCTCTACACTAGTGCTCACATTACCAGACCTACAACAACCATTTGAGATTGAGACATATGCCTCTGACTATGCTATTAGTGTAGTTCTTATTCAGCAGGGGCATCCAATGGCTTATCAAAGTGAGACACTTTTCGACACAATTCGAAAGTATCGCACCTATGAAAAAGACATGTATTCCATTGTGCAGGCCTGCTGATAATGGAAGCATTACATTATGGGGAAGGAAACAATCATCCACACAGATCACCAACCCCTGCAGTTCATATAGACACAAGGGAAGTTGTAGAATGATCACGATCATAAATGGTCCACATACCTACAACAATTCCATTTGAACATTAAGTACAAGAGGGGGAGCACCAACAATGTTGCAGACTGCCTCAACCAACCACCAGTCATGTCGCTGACTTGTGGGCACGAGTCTTCAGGGTGGCTGCATCTGTACAAGAGCAATCCAGAACTTGACAACACATACCAGTTGCTCCTGGAAGGCAAGCATGTTCCAAATTTTCACCTCTAGGATACACTATTACTTCACTTGGGACACCTCTCTGTTCCTTCAAGCTAATGTGCCAAGATGATTTGTGAGGTGCACTACAGTCGGGTCACTGGACACTTCGGAGTAGAGAAAATAATGGTAATGTTGCAAAAGTATTTTCATTGGCTGAACCTTTGACATGATGTTCATAAGTACATTTGATCCTGCACTGCCTGTGCCATTTCCAACCCGACCATCAAGAAGCATGGCTTATATACTCCTCTGCCTACTCCCACTCGACTTTGGGAATCTGTCTCCATGGATTACATGTCGGTTCTCCCTTTTACCAAGCATGGAAATGACTGCGTTTTCGTGGTCATTGACAAATTCTATAAGATGGTCATTCTAGCACCCTACAAGAAGAGTATCACAATAGAAGCCACTGCTAAGATCTTCTTTGAACAAGTGTGGGTACACTTTGGGATCCCACAATCCATTATCTCACATTAGGACAACAGGTTCCTAAGTACATTTTGGTCAAGTCTCTGGTCGATGCTAGATACCAAGTTCACTAAGTCCACCCCCAAATTGATGGCCAAACATAGATCGTCAACAATATGATCATACACATTCTATGCATGTACAACTCGAAGCATCCATGCACATGGGACAAAAGCCTCTCCTATGTCTAACACAATTACAACAAGTCTCTCCATAGCTCAACTGTCCACCACCCCTTTCAGGTGGGGTTGGGATTCCAATTACTATGTCCCATTGATGTAGCCATACCATTTGCATCTACTCAGGCATCTTCGGTCCATGTCCAGTCTTAAGATGACAGGGCTAACAACTCCATTGAGTGCATCCACAATATCCGCTAGCAGGTCCATGACATATTAGACAAAGTCAATGCTAAGTACAAACAACACCATTATCAACATCGGGTGCCACACAAGTTCTAGGTGGGCGACAAAGTTTGTCTACATTTGAGGCCCCACTGTAAGCTTTTGTTGCTCTGATATGGGTTGTACACCATCACCAAGGTTTTAGGGGACAATTCTTTCGAGCTTAGCATTCCACCATTCCTTGGCTTGCATCCAATGTTCAATGTGGACCACCTTTGGCCATACTTTCCACCATTATTGGACACATCTGACATTGCAAAACAACTCACACCAATAGAGTTAAACCAATACTACATGGAACATGCCATAATGGATTGGATCATGGAAACACATATCAAGAACACTTGCCAACAAAGCATCCAACTATATCGAGTTGTCAAAGCAAGCCAACTCCTTCACTAGGGAAAGTGGTTCATCAGGGACTAGGTTCAACATAAATTTCCTCAATAAGGAGGTAGGATTGATCTAGGTGGATATTGGTGGCATCCTACCTATTCCACCTAGATCTGTAGTTAGTTTCATTAGTTTCCTTGTTTATAACAACATTTACTATTTTTAGCAGTTTTTCAGGTCCTAAACTTCTAGAGCATTTTTGACCCCTTAAGCGGTGATTTTTTGAGGTCCATAGCAAGCCCGTAGCCATCGATAAGGGCATGCGTTAAATCCTATAGTAATCAGAGAGATATTTCCAACGAGTTATCGTATGTTCCAAACAAAGAAAACATGACCACGTTACGACCCCTGGAAGTTGGATGCCCAACTAACCCCATCGGGGCCCACAAACTCTTGGCGTTCCATCTCTTGGGGTTAGGGTTTTGGGTTTTTAGTTTTTTCACTTGTTGTTCAACAATCAAAAGGCCCTTGAGCCTCATTGTAACATAGTTCAGATGCATGTAGTCTCAAAGATAAGCTACCATCAATTGAGCTTGTTTATTTTCATTATTTTTGTAAGCATATTTTAGTTCTTTGATATTAATGAAATGAAGTGTTATTTATGCTGCATCTAGGTATTTATGGTTATATCTATATTTTTTTGTGTTCCTATCTAAGTTCATATCACCAAGAATTTTCCCTTAGGGTTTCCACCCCCATCACCTCCTAAAAGGATTTCCTCATTTGGATGAAGGAGATGTGGATAATTTAGCCTCTCATGCACCTCCTCTGGACGATATAGCCCCGTCGATTACTACTGTATCTTTTAGGGTTTTATTTGATCCGAACTTATATAGGAACATAACAAAATATAGGTACAAACATAAACACTGAGATACAACAGAAATAAAACTTTATTTCATTAATATCAAAGAACTAAAATATGCTTACATACATAATGGAGATAAACTAGCTTGGGCGATGGTAACTTATTTATGAGAAGAGATGTGGTGCCTACATGCCTTTGAATTGCATTGCAATGAGTCTCAAGGGATTTTTTATTATTGAAAACCAAGGGAAAACCCTTACCCCAGGAGATGGAATGCCAAGAGTTTATGGGCCCCATTGGGATTAGTTGGGCAACCAAATTCTCGAGGTTGTAACTTGGTTATATGATCTCCGTTTGACGCGTACGATACCTTGTGTTACACAGTAATTTGTCACTGCTTTCACCCCAGTCTTTCTGCTGTGTCATGTGTGCCAATGAAACATGCTCATACTAAACGCATGCTCTCTGATGTTGCCAAATGACCCACTTTTCCTAAGTTTTCTGCCTCATCATGACTCTGGACTTAATATACGCGATGAACAGTGGTTGTAAATAGCCCGGCCGTGCTTCCGGCGCGGAAGTACATTTGTTTCCCGCGACGGTCTGATTTCATGCTTCAGCATGAGGCTACTTGCTATCTTTAGCGACGATCTGACTAGCTACATTTCCTACTAGTGATGTCAGCGCTAAAGATCTGTTATACACTCGCAATGATCCAGATTGGGCGAATTCATTCCAATAGTCGGCCTTATAGATGTCTCTAGACCTGGTTGTTGGCATAGTTTGTGTCACCCTTCCTCCTCTGGTATGGCAGTTCTGTCATTTGTGCTACCTTCTTTGGGGATAAGCTCACTCTTCCACCTTTCATGGAGACTCCTTCTCCTATTTAAACACTCACCATTGCGATGATTAGCTAGTTGGTAAATTCTTTTATTGAGCTGTGCTGTTAGTGTGAGTTTGTTAGATAGCTGGTGTGGGTGTGATAAGTGTGGGATTATTGATAGCTTGTGGGAGGTTGTGAAGTGCCCTTAAATTCATGTAAAGCTTATGAGTGAGGGAGAACTTTGTATATTGGGAGATCCATCTTCAAAGAGTGAATGCTTGAGAAATATACTGGTTGGACCCTCTGAGAAGGCTTGTGACGTCAAGACTTCGGTTGTAAGCTTGCTCTTATTTCATTATTAATACAATCAATGATGTTTTCCTATGTCTTGTATGTAATTTACTTGATAGCTCATGAATTCTTGACTTTGTGGGTAAATAGATCATTGTTGTTTTCCAGTTACGTGCTTTGTTGTATTTCCTTTGCATTGTTTCAGGTTGATCACTCATTGAGGAGAAGGAAGTGGAAGCTGGAGCAGTGCAACGGAACTCCATCGACCACTGGTTGAGGTAGGCCTCCAACTATGACTGTTTAAGGAAAACTATTGTTGATCTGTCCTTGCTGTGACTAGACCCACTCTAGGGCTAGAGGGGTTGCCTCTATCCGCAGAGGGAACACTTTCCTGCATCACAAGTTGGCGACTCCGCTGGGGAGTTTGGCCTATGTTCTTCTCTTGTTTGCTCTTGTTTTGATTTTGATTTGGTCTCTCTTGAAGTTTGGGGATTAACTATCAGTCTTTTGAGTTTCCTGGGTTGATCTGGGAAATACCTCTATTTGATTGAAGGATTGACTGGTTTTGGTTTGGGAGTTTTTGTTCGCCTATCATTGTTTTGAACATCATCGCGGATAATAGTTTAACAGTCACGCTGTCATCGCGCTCACCCTTTTGTAAGATCCTGTGCGTCGCTTAATAATGTCTCACAGTCGCAACGAATCTGAAAATCCATCCATTGTGGAAAAGTCGTGTACTTCCTCGACGACGTCGCCCTGTTTCTACGGCTAGTTGCTTATCAGCACTAGTTGCTTGTGTACGTCCTGCGATGATTCCTGTAGAATTGATTTTTTCAATTCTGCCTCCTGAGTCCATCAGTCCTGCTGGTCCCTTGCCTTTTTCGCTTGCTCAGTAGCATGTTTTTCACTGCTTATGGTTAAGGCACTCTTTCGTTGGCTTTATTGAATGAATCTTGCATTTTTTACCCGTGTGACCTAGTTCGTTCTTTCAAGTTTTTGAAATCAATTGGCTTGGTTGCTGGTTTGCCCAAGATTTGTTCAAAATTATCTTGTTGGTTTGATTAAGCCTTCCCCATTGCTCGTTTTTGGTTGATTGTGTAGTGACTGTTATTGAACCAATCTTTGGTATTGATTCGATTTCTTTTCACTACCGAACATAGATCACGATTGTTTGGATCAGCCGAGTTTTTTCCACACTTTCTTGTTTGCTTATTTGTTTCTTCCAGATTTAAAGACATCAAAATCAAAATATTGCATTTATTTAGTATACGAAAGTGAAAGTGAATTTGCATTTCAAGTTTGCATATTGGGAAGCGAATGATAAAATCTCTCATTAGTAGTACCCGTGCACTTTAGGAATTGATGTCTGTATGCATTGAGTGACTGCCTTTATTTATCTTGGTTTGGGAATGATCTCTCTACCCTCCCATAGGTAGGTGCTCATTGAAGTAAAAGGATATTTCGCTCATTCTAGCTGCATCCTAGGATTTTTTGTATACATACGGTAAGACCTGAAAACTGAAACATAATCCAAGATCAACTCTAAAATGAACTGAATAAACCTAACAACGCATTGGAACATAACGCACACTATTTATAGGTCTAGGCTAGAGATGTGCTCCGGCATCATTAAACCTAGTCACTATTGTTTGCACTCAAGGTTGGGTGATTCCTCATTCTGTGACTCAATAGTGGTCTAGTACGGAATTGTGCTCCCATGTACCGTCGAGTATATGTTGGGAGACCCCACTAGGTTATCATCCTTTATCCTTAGGAATCCATGTCTGCCGCCTTGCAAACCGTAATGCATCGAACATAGCATTCAGGAAGATTGACTATCGTACGGAAAGTCCTTGGTTTTCATATGATCACCAAGGTATATATGCAATTTTACGGGTTGTTTGGTAAACCTTTTGCCTAGTTTCTCTAGAGTAGTCACTTTCGTTCCTTTTTCAGACTCCTTAAAAGAAAAGGTCCATCTGAGCACTTGTCCTTTCAGGCTCATTAAACCTCGAAAGAGATAGAGTCACCTTTTCATCCTTTTCTCGACTCTTGAAACATGAAAAGGTCAAGTTTTGTTCTTGCGTCATAAAATTTACTGCCCATGAAATATTTCTGGTAACAATTCAAGTTCTTGGTTGTGAGAAGAGTGTTTTTTAAGCTCGTTCTTGATGGCAACAATCCCCGAGTCTACCAGCCAAGGTCTTCCTCCAGATGGAAATCCTGGTTCGTTTCCTCCATTTGGGAATGCCGGTGCTCCGTATTTGGCAACATTGTCCTTGCCTGGGTTAACCATTGGTCTGCCCGTTTGGTTGTTTTCGACCTCGGTGGTCCCGAGCGTCATGACTCTTGTTCCACCTTCTCCTTCGTTTGAATCATGACACGTTGATTCTAAGGTGGAGCTTGTGCCTTCTTCCCCTATTTCTTCACCTTCATCTCCTCCTTCGCCTGGTGGAAGTTTCACATCTAGTAGTCAGGAGACTAAGAAGAAGCAGAAGAAGAAGATGAAGAAGAAGAAGAAGTCCAATAAACGCGAGGCCACCTGTGCAGCTACTGCTCCAAGTACATCTCAGGTCGGACCACCTTCTGCTCCTCTCGGAAGGTTAAGTTTCCTTGTAAACTGTGCAATGGTGAGCATCTTCTTCGTGATTTTCCTGTTATTCCTAAGATCTTAGACGTATGGTCTTGCGATCCAGCTCATCCCTCATAGTCCTCTAAAGCTCATGACGATGCTACCCTATGAACTAGAAGCAGTAAGAAGAAAGGGAAGATTCGATTCCCTTGTAGGCTATGTGAAGGAAATCATCCCCTTCACCTTTGTCCACTCATGGATAAAGCTTCCGTTGTTTTGGAAAGTCTTACAGCTTCTTCACCCCAACTTCCAGTTGGTTATCAGAGGCTCTCTTCAGACCCTCTCCCCATTGACAAAGAGATTGAATTAGATTCTTCTCTTGTCCATCCTCCTCTTTCCGAGCCTGGTTGTGCTAAGCCTATTCCAAACCAACCATTGGTTGGAGAGAGTGTCGACTTGGGTTCACCACTTGTTGATCACTCTGTTTTGGAAGAGCATCATGCTCATGTTCTTCTCGTCTCATCAGATTCTCCAAAGTCTGAAAACGACCCTCCTATCCCTGCTGATCAAGAGAGTCCTCCTTCGGTTCTTGTAGAGCAGGCGGGAATCATACGATTCCCCCACCAAGTAGTTCAGTCGTTTCCTTCGACTAGAGTCATTTGACTGCATTCCGCCTTCCATCCTATGTGCCTTTCCAGATTACAGTACATGCCTATGATAAGGCAGTACCTGACACTATCTTGGATGAGGGTGCGTCTGTCAGTGTTATGCCTTCCACTACTTGGCAAGCTTTGGGCTCCCCACAGCTTGTGCCAGTCACGTAGAATCTGCTGGCGTTTGACGGAGGAACCAGTCAACCTTTAGGGATCCTCCCGAAGCTTCCTGTTACTCTGGGGGGAAAAACCGTCTATATAGACATCATGGTTGTCCAAGGTGCTTTAGATTTCAGTCTTCTCCTTGCCGTGACTATGTTTATGCCATGGGGGCCCTCGTCTCTTCACTTTTACGTGTGGTTTGTTTTCCACACGATGGAAGAATGGTGATCGTAGATCAATTATCGTTCTTTAGCCCCCCGGTGCCTCCTGTGCTGTCGTCGTCCCCTATCAATTATTGCTCGCAAGTAGTGCCTTCCTTGCCATAGGTCAACTATGTGGCTACCCATTCTGTCTCTTCCTCTGTTGATGATCATGCAGATGGTCTCGTACATCATGTATTGGGGGCTTTGGAACCTGATCTGTCATTAGTGCCTCATGACATGTATTCCTCCCAGAGTGCGTTTCTTCCATCCCGTGAAGACCTCTTGGGAGCCATGTTCTCGTATGGCCCATGAGCAGGTGTCACGAGGATAGTTTGTTCTTGTGTCAACCTCGTTAAAAAATGAAACAAGGATCCTGGAGCACAGTTCCTTGTCTTGTGTCAAGCTCGTTAAAAAATGAAACAAGGAGTCTTGAGGAAAGTTCTTGATCTTATGTCAACCTTGTTAAAAGATGAAACAAGGGTTATGAGGATAGTTCTTTTTCACTGTGTCAACCTCATTAAAAAATGAAACAACTCCCCTTTCCAAATCGAGTCTTTGATTAAGATCTCGTAAAATCCAAGTCAAGTCTTTCCAAGATCTCGAATGTGAACCTTCATTCCATCCACCTCGTTGAATGCAATGAAGCTTGGGGGCATGTACCTTGATTTGCATCATTATGTTGGGGGCATGCGAACTTATAACAAGCATAGTTTTTTGTTTCAAGCTTGTGTAATCATGAAACCGAATCCAAGTAGAGTTATCCATGGTTCAAGCTTGTGTAAAAATGAACCCATAGCCGATTTACACCTCATGATTGTCGTTTTTACCGGCTAAATTCTTTTAGATTAGCCTTGGTTGGTTCATTCCATCGCCACCATCTCTTTGGCCAATCATATGCTTTCACTTGGTTTTTTATCCTTTCCTGAGGAACCACAATGATGAGTGGTTTTATTAGCCAGCCTCTTGACCATTACATGTTTTGAGTAGTTCCACCATTGTTGGAACCAGTTGCTACCCTTTATACCACTCGTTCCTCTAGGACGAGTCACCTTTAAGCCCTTTTCTGACTCGTAAAAGATGAAAATAATGCCGAGTATTTTTGTACCTTTTAGCACTTTTCCGACCATTTAAAGACGAAAAGATTTCTGAGTTTTCCCTTTTAACTCGTTAAATGGAATAAGAGGGGTCTTCTTTAAGCTCTTTTCGATCGTGTAAACACGAAAAATATTGCCTAGCTTTTGTCATTTCAAGCTCGTTATTGGTTACGAAACGACGTGATTTCGATCGCTTTTCTACTCTTTCGGATCGAGGTCACTAATCACGAAAAGTACTTATTGATCGTAATGGTCAAGCGGTTCTTTTGAGTATCATTTTATACTTTTTCAGGCTCGAGAGACACAAATCTACGAAAAAGGATCCCCCCTGGAGTTTTCTTTTCCGTGTCTTTTTAAAACTCTCTAAACATGAAAAAGACTCTGAGTTTTACCTATGTCAGACTCGTTAAACCATAACGACATTGGACTCGTCACCATGACGAGACTCAAGCTTCTCCTCCCTAGGGCTCGTTAAACTATTACTAGGTTGGATTCGATCGAAGGTCGAACTTATATTACAAGCATATGCTATCCCCTTCAAGCTTGTTTTCAAAAATAATTGGGGCACTCACCAGCAATGGTGTGGGAAAATTTGGAAATCATCATGGCAGCTAGTCACTCTTGAACATCGACATTTTTGCTTCTTATCGGGTTGGGACATCCATACATCATCATTTGGCCTTCCGCGGGTTTGGGTCGCTATTTAGCCTCATTCAATCTGATCTATGATCCCTTAGTACTTGAATGTTGCCACCCTCCGGAGTTGTGTCACCGATATGTTCAAGAGTATAATCCTTCTGCAGTTTACATCCTTGCCTCCTCCTCTGATACTCTGTTTCGCCATCTATTGCTTGTTCCTTATCTCGTGTCGTTGATGGGGGAAACATTATGGCCCTCCTACGATGGATCGTCTCCTGTCGACATCAGCTCATTATCCAGGAGATTGATCTAGAGATCCCCTTTGGTACCTTAGAGCTTGCATGCCTCAATGGCAAGTTCTTCGCGCCTGACGGTCGACTTTCATCATTGGTCGTCCATTGGGTGATTCCACGAGTGTTCGACTTCAGCTCCTTCTTCACACTTCATGGATTGTGCTACACTGTACCTTGAGAACCATTGACATTATTGGTGGTTTCTCTCACGCTTGTTAATAGTTTCCATCATTGACCGGTAATCAAGCGACTTTCTATCATGCTCGACCTCAGCACTTCTATTCGCATGCTAGAATTTGTACTATGATTGGTTGGGTTGAAGACCCCAAACTCAAATTACACATGTTTGAGCTGCGTGGATTGGTTCGTGATTACATGACTCATTGATGGATGGCTGCAACCATACCTGAGTCTTCATGGATGGCTATGACCATACCTTTATCACTATCATGGTCTTATTAGCTTGATGGCTACGTCCATACCACAGACCTAGTTCGTATGTCTTTTGGATGGCTGCACCCATGCCTAGACTACTTGTATTTCACTAGTAGAGATATCAGTTGTACTTGCGCCTGCAAAGTTCTTCCAGATGGTGTTCTAGCTCAGTCAGTTTCGTAAATCATTTCACCCCTCCCACTCTCTCGGGCTTCATAATTTAGGGGGCATCTGTTACACAGTAATTTGTCACTGCTTTCACCCCAGTCTTTCTACTGTGTCATGTGTCCCAATGAAACATGCTCATACCGAATAAATGCTCTATGATGTTGCCAAATGACCCACTTTTCCTGAGTTTTCTGCCTCATTGCGAATCTGGACTTAATATACACAATGAACAACGGTTGTAAATAGTCCTGCCATGCTTCCAACGTGGAAGTACATCTGTTTCCCGCGACGGTCTGATTTCATGCTCTGGCGCGAGGCTACTTGCTATCTTTAGTGATGATATGACTGGCTACATTGCCTACTAGTGATGTCAATGCTAAGGATCTGTTATACACTCGCAATGATCCAGATTGGGCGAATTCATTCCAACAGTTGGCCTTCTGGATGTCTCCAGACCTGGTTGTTGGCATAGTTTGTGTCGCCCTTCCTCCTCTGGTATGGCAGTTCTGTCATTTGTGCTACCTTCCTTGGGGATAAGCTCACTCTTCCACCTTTCATGGAGACTCCTTCTCCTATTTAAACACTCACCATTGCTATGATCAACTAGTTGGTAAATTCTTGGATTGAGCGATGCTGTTAGTGTTTTTGAGTTTGCTAGATAGCTGGTGTGGGTGTGACAAGTGTGGGATTATTGATAGCTCGTGGGAGGTTGTGAAGTGCCCTTAAATTTGTGTAAATCTTATGAGTGAGAGAGAACTTTGTATATTGGGAGATCCATCTTCAAAGAGTGAATGCTTGAGAAATATACTGGTTGGACCCTCTGAGAAGGCTTGCGACGTCAAGACTTCGGTTGTAAGCTTGCTCTTATTTCATTATTAATACAATTAATGATGCTTTCCTATGTCTTGTATGTAATTTACTTGATAGCTCACGACTTCTTAACTTTGTGAGTAAATAGATCATTGTTGTTTTCTGGTTACGTGCTTTGTTGTGTTTCCTTTTCATTGTTTCAGGTTGATCACTCATTGAGGAGAAGGAAGTGGAAGCTAGAGTAGCGCAATGGAACTCCATTGACCATCGGTTGAGGTAGGCCTCCAACTATGATTGTTTAAGGAAAACTATTGTGATATGTCCATGCTGTGACTAGACCCACTCTAGGGATAGAGGGGTTGTCTCTGTCCACAGAGGGAACACTTTCCTGCATCATACCTTGTTGGAAAGATCTCTTTGGGTAATACCGGATTTTCCACAACTAGAACTATGGGCTTGCTGTAAACCTCAATTTTTTTTCGTTTAGGGGGTCAAAACAACTTTGGAAGTTCAGGACCCAAAAAACTACTAAAAATAGTAAATGCTGTTATAATCAAGGAAACAGATGAAATTGACTGGAGGTATAGGTGGAATAAGTGGGTGGCCACCAATATCCACTTGGATAAGTCCTCCCCCCTTAGGAAGCAATGGTTCCCATTGCATGCAGAGCCTCCATGAGGTGACGAAATTTTTGTTGAACTTGGTCCCTCGTGAGCCACTTGCCTTGGTGAAGGAGTTGGCCTACTTTGACAACTCGATATAGCTGGATCCTCTCCTAGCAAGTGTTATTGATCTATGTGTCCATGAACCTATCAGTTGTGGCCTGTTCTATGTAGATTGGATTGAGATCTGTTACTGTCATCTATTCAGCAATGTCGGATGTGTCTAACAACGGGGGAAAGTATGGTCACAATTGATCCATTACTGGGTGTAGGCCAAGGAATGGTGGAATGTTGAGCTCGAATGAATTTCCCCCTACAACCTTGGTGATGGTGTATGACCCATATTGGAGCCGATGAAGTTTACGGTGGGCCCCAGTGAGGTGCTCCTTCTGAAAATGCAACCAAACTTTGTCACCCACCTAGAACTTGTGTGGCACCCGATGTTGATCATGACGTTGCCTATACTTAGCATTGACTCTATCCAATATGTCATGGAACTGTTGGTGGATGTGATGAATGCACTCAATGAATCTAGCCCTGTCAGATTTGGCTTGGACATGAGCCAAATTTTCCCGAGTAGCTGCAAATCGTATGACCACATCAATGGGACATAGTGGCTAGAATCCCAACCCCACCTGAAAGGGGATGTGGCCAGTTGAGTTATGGAGAGCTCTTTTGTAACTATGTTGGACATAGGGAAGAATTTCATCCCATGTGCATGGATCCTTCGTCTTTTACATGTACAAAATGTGCACAATCATCATGTTGACGACCTCTCTTTGGTCATCAGTTTGGGGGTGGAAGGTCGTGGACTTAGTGAGCTTGGTATCCAACATTGACCAGAGGCTTGACCAAAATGTAATCAGGTACCTGTTGTCCCAAACTAAGATAATGTAATGTGGGATCCAAAAGTGTACCCACACTCTTTCAAAGAAGAACTTAGAAGTTGTGATAGTCTTCTTGCAGGCTGCCATAATGGCCATCTTAGAGAATCTATCGATGACCGTGAAAACACATTCATTTCCATGTTTAGTATAAGGAAGGCCCGACGTGTAATCCATGGAGATGGATTCCCAAGGACGACTAGGAGTAGCAAGATGCGTATATAAGCCTTGATTCTTGATGGTCAGTTTGGAAATGATGCAGACAGTGCAGGATTTGATGTACTTCAGAACATCCTGTCGAAGGTTCAGCCAATAAAAATACTTCTGCAACACTGCCACTATTTTCTCTACTCTGAAATGTCTAGTGACCCGACTATAGTCACCTCCCAAATCACCTTGGCATGCTTTATTGAAGCAACACCGAGGTGTCATAGGTGGCATAAAAATGCACCCTGGAGGTGAAAATCAGGAACTTGCTTGCCTTCCAGGAGCATTTGGTATGTGTTGCCGAATTTTGAATCACTCTTATAAAGATGCGGCCATCCTGAAGTCTCGTGTCCATAAGAGTCGAGCACAGTGGTCAACGCCATGACCAGTGGTAGGTTGAGGCAGTTTGCAACATTATTGGTCCTGCCATTCTTATACTTAATATTCAAATGGAACTATTGTAGGTATGCAGACCATTTTTTATGGAAATCATTCTACAAGTTTCCTTGTGTCTGTATGAACTATAGGGGTCTATGGTTTGTGTGGATGATCATTTCCTTTCCCAAAATTTAATGCTTCCATTGTCAGCAGGTTTGCGTAATGGAATACATCTCTTTGTCATAGGTGGGATACCTTCAGACTGTTTCTAAAAGTGTCTCACTATGATATGCCACTAGATGCCCCTGTTGAGTAAGAATTGCACCAATAGCATAGTCAGAGACATCTGTCTAAATCTCAAATGGTTTGTGCAGGTCTGGGAATGTGAGCGTTGGTGCAGAGAAGAGGCGATGCTTCAACTCAACAAAAATATTCTGTTGGGATTCAGACCAAAATAACTTTTCTTTCACTCCACCCTTGGTGACTTGACTCAAAGGCCAAGTGATATGAGAGAACCCCAACACGAACCTGTGGTAGAAATTGGCAAGACCCAGAAAGCTGCGAAGCTATGTTAGAGTGGTTAGAGCTGGCCAATCCCAAATAACTTACATCTTGGCTAGTTCCACATGCACACACTACTCATCAATGATGTACCCAATATATTGAACCTGGGCCACACTAAAAGTGCATTTCCCTAAATTGGCACACAATTTGTGTTGACACAAATTTTGGGGGACCTGTCGAATATGGTTAAGGTTCTATTCCTAACTCTGGCTGAAGATCAAGATGTCATCCAAATACACTACCATGAATGAGTTGGTGAAGGGCCGCAAGATGTTGTCTATCATTATTATGAAGGTTGCGGGGGCATTCGTCAACTCGAAAGGCATGACCAATGGTGAGCACCAGTATTGCAGCAATAATGCTGAAACTCATGGGCTGCCTACTTTACTCTTATCAACCCAGTAGTTCGTAACAAAATTGGAAGTGATGATGCTGTATGCACAAGTACTAGTTCTTATTGCAGGCTGTCACTTGGTCAGCTGGCGCAAGATCACTAGGAGCTCGAGCCAACTTCTATGGATTCCAGAAGAAGCTCTATATGTGATGAAAGAAGAGATTACTCTACAGAGGCTACTCCATTTGAAAAAAGAAGAAAGACTGAAATATAAAGTAAACCTAGCAAACCCTACTTAACCAACTAATCCTATTTTTGCAGAAATCACTATAAACCATGAAATGAATGCCATTACCTACTCAAGGAAGTAAACAACATCTACTCAAGCTATTTCTAAAACTAAATAAGAAAAAAACATCTTTTTGGATTTTTATGTGAATTTGACATGCATGTATTTTATTGTGTGTGAAGGTGGAAGCGAATAGGTGGTGTTGAAAGGCGACCTTGGGGTTTGAGGAGGTGTAGGATGGTGTGGATGGGTCCTAGGAGGTCTCGGGTGGCCTTCTAGAGGCTTTTCTCACACTCGGCCTTCAAAAGAAGGCCTACAGGAAAATCTACAGGAGGACACAGGGGATCTACAGGAGGTCTACAGGAGGAGGTCGAGAGTAGTTTTGAAGGTCTTGAGGGTGTGAGAGTGGGTGAAAAAGGTAGATGATGGTTGGGATGATGTGTTAGGGCACCTAGGGTCCACCAAGAATCACTAGGATAGGGAAAGATGACTGGGAGAGAGGAAGAAGTCCTATGGAAAAATGCAGAAAACTAAGGCAGATTTGAGGTGAACTTTGCACGACCTGTAGGGCATGGATCAAGGAGAGAATGTGATGGCTGATAGGCTGACTTGCTGTGAGGAGGGATCTGTTGCAAAAGAACTGATAGGCAACCAATAAGATCAAGCACGTAAGGAAGTGAGTACATCTAAAAAACAGAATTTTGCATCAAGCTAGTCTAAACTATGATCCATGGAAGTGAATGCTGAGCAATGCTACAAGAAAATAAAGCATGGAAGAAGACTTATTGCAAAGGAAGAAATGAGCATGGTGGAAGAGATCTAAAGCAAAGCATTAACCTTCTAATGAACTGCAAACACTAGAAATCCTATGGAGAAGGAAAATCCGTGTTTTTGGGGCAGCAAGAGGGTCTCTGCCTCAGTTCATGGTCCCAAAGGGAGGAAAAGAGGCCAAGGCACTATTGCTAGCCTTTTGAATCTTCTTTCTATCACTGCTTAACCTACTATGGAAAACACAAATGGAAACAACCTTCGAAATCATCAAAAGCAACCTATTCTTAACCAAGAAAGAAATTCATTTAACAACAACTAATCCATAAACTGAAACAAAGCATATAAATACAAACAAGAGGAGCTTGGCTGCTTGGATTGGGACCTAACCCAAGAGCTTCAACCCTCTGAGGTAACTCAGTGCTAGCTCAAAGCAGATCTCATCTTTATTTTCAAAACAGTAATAGGATTACATAAAACTGTCACCAAAAGTAAGCTTGAAGTTGAGTAGAGTTTTACAATAGAAAAAGTACAACAAAAATTTGATCCTAGTGAGGCCCTAGGCCTCTCTACTTATACAACTGAAGCTCCCAATAGCTTCATTAAAATCAGGGAGGCTTGGTTCCCAAAACTCGAGATAAACATAAGTTATCCTCCACTTGCTTGGCTGCCTCCTAGTGCATTGATTTGGCTGTTTGTACTTCGAGCTGTATGAAGGGGAATTCGAAGTGGGGAGTAATAAATGAGGGGGATTCCCTCCTATAAATCCTCTCCTTTTTCCACTTCGAATTATTTCTGCCAATTGTCCATTGAATCTTTGACTTTGTCTTCAAAATTCAACAAAAATCTGCATTAAACACATATTAGACCTCATGGCATCATAACTAACTCAACTCACTCCATAAGCATAAATATCATAAAAAGCATGCAATAAGCTAAGAGAATGGTTGATTTAACTATTTTAGGAGGCAAAATGAGCCCATATAATTACCCATTTATGGGCTCATCATCACCCCCCTATTGAAGGTGTTGCTCATCCTTTGAGCAACTTAGTCCATTTCCTCATCTTTGATGGCCCTGTAGGCCTCTCTAGCATCCCAAGCTTCTGATGTTGTTTCCTCTTCCTTGTCATAGAAGCCTGCTTTTCTATCTATCTCTTCCCACTGCCTCTGCTCTTCTTCTTCTGTTCTTCCTTCTAGAATGCCTAAGAGCAATGGTGGACTTAGTTTGAGGCCAATCCAATTGACCTGCAGCCTATGCATTGAGTGCTTGTACATTGGCACTATCCTTAGTGCCTCCTTCATCCTCATTGGGGAATGATATTCCATGATCTTCAGACTGTGTGGTAAGGTGTTCCATCTCCTCATACATGCATGCACACAATCATCCCCAAGTAACCTTTCCATGTCCTCAAAATGTGCAATGGCCTGTGCTTGATCACTTATAT
This sequence comes from Pinus tabuliformis, assembly GCA_031772625.1. Classification (NCBI taxonomy): domain Eukaryota; kingdom Viridiplantae; phylum Streptophyta; class Pinopsida; order Pinales; family Pinaceae; genus Pinus; species Pinus tabuliformis. The sequence continues at coordinate 57,733,479 of CM062812.1, forward strand.
ATCTAGGGGCAAATTGAGGATTCTTTACAAGCAGCTAGTGTGTGCTGATGAGAGCCATGGAATCTGATGGCTCAACTCTGATCATCAATGGCTCATTCTGCTCCCTTATCATCAACCTTTTTACTTTTGTTTCCCTTAGCTCTTCATGGTTCATCCAGGAAGCCATGGCCATTAGTTGTAGGTCCACTAGCCTAGCATTGGGGTCCCACACATTCATGTCTATGAGGATCATATTATGCAGGTAAAATTCTACCATTTTTGCCTTATCTTCTGCCGTGATTTGGTCACACAAGTCCATAAATTGTTTGTAATATTGAAAAGGCATTGTGCCTCTTTGTGCCAAAGTCTTGATCTAAAACTGTAGCCATTGGTCCTTGAGGTATAATCCATAGGATTTTTCTGGTGTTCTACATTGCAGTGCATCCATGGATAAGCCAGCCATACATGCCAGCTGGGTTTCTTTCTCCTTTAGCTAACTTCTTAGCAATTAATTTTCAGTTTGGAGTTGGCTTCTTGCAATTGCCTCCCTACGTCTGACAACACTTAACTCCCTACCCATTTCTCTAAGCTTGTTCTCCATGTGGCCAACATCCTCAACCCCCTTGGATTTGGCTATTTGCATCCACCTATGTGTTCTTATTGTTTCCTTTTCTAATTCAAAAAATAGTGGGATTGCAAATGTTTGTGGAATTATCCTTCCTCCTTCAAGAAGACGGTAATAGGAGGCAAGGTTGGGCTGGGGATCAGGTTCTTGTGGCTTTTTAGCTTCCTCCTTCCCCTTTGGACACTCTTCCATTGTTTTCTCAAGCTGTTGGGTCTCCTGTAGCCTTGACAGTGTCTCCTGTAGAACTGTCTGTGCCTTCTGTAGGACTATTTTTGGGTCATGTAGTTTCACTTTTTCCTTCTAGGTGGAGGATCTAGGAGTCCCTCTTTCATATGTGATAGGGGTTTTAGAGGGAGATTATTCCCGTTTGACATTGGGTGAATCTTCAATTGTAATGGGCACTGTTGAAGATGGCTGGGGTTTTCCTATTTTGATCCTTGTGCTTTTCCTGGCCTTGAAATACATGGAGGCCTGCCTTTTTCTCTTTTCTTTTGGTTTAATTGGTGTGCTCAGGGTAGTGAGGGCAGCTACTGCCTCTCTTTCTAGAGTCTCAGGGGACCCTTCTCTTTGTTTTGCCTCTGCTGCCTCTTTTTCTCCTCCTTCTATCTCCTTTTCTATCTCTGTTTGCTCTGTTTCTTCCTTTTATGTCTCTTCATCCTTCTCCTCTTCTATCTTAGTTTCTTCCTCCTCCTTTTCTTGTCCTGCTGAGTCATCAGTTGCTTCACCTTCTCCCCCTTTCTTCTCTTCTTCCTCACTGTCAGAGGGACTGATATCATAGGTGAGGGCCTTTATGTCATCTTTTTCTGTCATCTTTCTGAAGACTTCCCATGCTATAGGGAGTGTGAATGTATGGAGGGCTTCTTCCACTAAAATTTTGATTAACCCATGGTGAGCCAGCTGATCTGGACTCCCTACCTTAAACTTAATGCTGGAGTCTATGAGGGATTGTAGGAGAAAATAGGGGATGCTGAGTTTCTAGGGTGTTGGTGTTATAGACATTTTTGGGCACTGCAACCCCAAGCATAAAATGTCCATAAACCAAGGGCTCCTAATTCCCTAAAAGTGTTGTTCCAACCCCTAAAGGAACAAGGTCAAATGATTACAACTTCTCCCAGAAGTTCTCCATAAAAAACTGCTCAGAGCTGGTCAAAACAGGATCATTTCACCTGCTCCATAGGCAAAGTGCGTTGCATCTCACCTAAGTACACTCTATGGATGCGTTGCATTTCAAAAAGCCCTCCTATGGGGTGCGATGGGCAAGAAGTGACAAATGGCAGTGTCAATCCGCGAGGTGGAGAGGCATGGAATCTTCCAGAAACTTCTCCTGTGACACTTGCCTCTCTGAATTCGACCAAGGATGAGTAAGAGATCATCAATCTCCAAGTGGAAGCAAGAACTATAAGAGGGAAGACACTAATCAAATCACAAGCTGACTCATCTCCCTTACAGATATCTATATATGGATCCCTCATCCCAGAGATCCAGAGGCTGGAATTTTGCATCTTGTAAGGAATTGTTGTTGGTTTCTTGAGGCAACATCATAGTGTTGGGTGATCTAAGCTTTGCATGAGGTGAAGAAGGGCTTACTTGCTGAGAGGATGATATTGGGTCAGAACAACTGGTTGTAACTCTCTTGGCTCTTTCTTGATTATCAATAAAGCTATTCAAGTTTTCCTCCATACTCTTGTGTCATTTATGTTTCATGCATTTGTATGGTCAATTTATATCTGATCCTAGATTGTTTATGATAATAGATCCATGTTCTTGTATAGTGTTATGCTACTTTGATTCTACAGGTACTCTGTGAAGCTGGGTGTACAAGGAAGCAAGTAGCAAAGGACTATTAGAAGAGAGGGGAATCGAATTAGGAACCAAGCGCAAGACAGAGGTTGGTCTCCTTTATTCTTCTCTCATCTATCTTTCATAAAGGAAAATGAAAGTAGTTTTACTTTGTTTGTTTCTAAGGTAGCTACCACACCTTAGTGGGATTACCAGTTCTGCATAGACACTTTTCCCTGTAACAAAATGGCGACTCCGCTGGGGAGTGACTAGGTTGTTTGTTTATCTACATATGTTTACTTTATAAACTTACAGACGGAGCCTGAAGTTGAGCCAGGTAGCTTTCGAACTGCATTTGCTATGCAAATGCAAAGTAGATAAATGCCGCTTCAGTCAATCTCCGGGTTTTGTTTATGAATTAAACAACTGATTTACAAACTCTCTAATTGCCCTTGTTGTGGCTCTAGTAACCTCCTTAGATCTACCCCTGTTGTTGATTTATTGATTGCCACTTGCTCGGCCAAAATCCATGAACTGAACTGCAAACTGTGACCCGGAACCCAAGAAAAGTCTCGTCTCTCACCCATCGCACTCTTTGTTCTGTGAATCTGAAATTCAACGCACTTCCCGAGTGCAGTAGGTGCGCTGCATTTCAAGTTCACTGTGTTACAGGTGCGCTGATCAGACTAGGCATTGTTCCTGAATTTTGGTTTCTGTGTTCATTCTTTTCAGTTCTATTCATGAGTTTTGCTGCCTATGGTCAGTACACCTCTGTTTGAAACCCTTTCCATGCTGATATTCCACCTCCATTGTGCAAAGAACTGAAAATGTTTTTGTGTATTTGTTGAGTCATTTTCAGTTCTCCTTTGCAAAAAAGTAACGTAATTATACTATCGTTTCTTGATTTGAAAGTGTCGCAAGTGTCATTTTCAGTCATAGAAGAGAGTCTGATTGCTCTTGATAGTTGATTACCCTGTTACTGTTGTATTTGATCTGAATTAATAGTCTTTCTAGTGTCAAAATCAAGTCTTCATTTTGAATTTGAAAAGAAACTTGTTAGTAATTGTCGCTTGAAAGTAATTCAGATTTGTGCATTAGCTTTCTTTTTATCATTCACATATTAAGAAGGCTGAAAACAAATACATGCATGTGCATTTGCATTTAGACTGTTTGATTGGTTTGATTTAGGACAGTGCATATAGTGTGTGCTCTTTGTTGAAAGAATTATGTCTTTCTTTCCTTAGTAGCTAGGATTTTCATTGCACAAAGAAGATAAAAGACTGTTTATCATCTTAGATTGCATTTTAGGAATTGTACATCTACATCACGCGGTGAACCTGAAAGGAAAATTTCTTAAGCAAGATCAACTATAAAATAAATTTAATGAATCTAACAATGCTTTGGAACCTAACGCACAACATCTAGAAGTATAGGCTAGAGACGTATTCCGGCGTCGTAAAGCCTGGTAACTGTTGTTCTCACTGTTGGTTGGGTGATTCCTCCACTTTGAGACGATAAGTGCCAGTACGGACTTGTGCTCCCACGTACCGTCGAGTATATTTTGGGAGACCACAATAGGCTTAATCCTTTATCCATAGGAAGCCGTGTCTACCACCCTATCGATCGCAATGCACTGAACACAACATTTGGGAAGATTGACTGCCGTACCGTAAAAGGTATTCTGCAGTTTTGCGATTGGTTTGGTAATCCCTCTACCTAGATTTCCAGAGCAGTCCCTTTTGTTCCTTTTCAGACTCCTTAATGGAAAAGGTCCATCTGAGCACTTGTCACTTCAGGCTCATTAAAAATCGAAGGCGACTAGAGTCATCTTTTGTTTTTTCTCGACTCTTTAAAATTGAAAAAACAAGTTGTGTCAAAGCGTCTAAAATTTATTTTAAACGAAATAATCATCACCTTTCCTACGCTGGTCTTAGGTTGAGAGAATGGAGTCCACCAACCAAGGAATTCCCCTTGGAGGAAATTCTAGTCCCTTCTCCTCTTGGGGAGATGTTGGTGCACCCCACATGGCCACATTGTGGCTTCCAGGATTGACAATCGGCTTGCCCATATGGCTCTTCTCAACCTCTGTCATTCAGAACACCGCAATTCCTGAACAATCGAGTAAGCAATTAGACGATTCCAGAGTTACCCCCCAACCCTCTACTTCCTCCAATTCTTCCTCTCCTCCTTCCTCTTCGCTTGATGGGGCTGGTAAAGCCAAAAATCAAGTATCTGAGAAGAAGAAGGAAAAGAAGAAGAAAGAGAAGAAGAAGAAGGAGCCAAAAGCGAAAGGGGGCAACCAAGCGTTGTCTAGCGAAAATCCACACACTGCACCGACCAGGACTAAATCGCCGTGTGTCATTTGCAAAGGAAACCACTATCATAGAGATTGTCCTTGCATCCCTCGGATCTTAAGGGACTGGTCTCCTCGTTTGCACAACCCGGTGTCGTCAACCTCTGATGATCATGTTGAAAACACACCGCCGACTAGTGAAAGTGAAGCCCTAGGACAAAAAGGAAAATATAGATTTCCTTGTAAACTGTGCGAAGGCGATCATGCCATCCACCGTTGTCCCTTCTTAGACGAGGCTAAAAGAGTTTTGGACGATCGTCCGGTTTCACCGTTACGACTTCCTCCTGGATATAAAAAACTCTTGCCGAGTCCGTCACTAGTTGAAAATCCGGTTGACTCGCCCAGGTGGTCGGCCGAAGCATCTATCATTGAAGACGAACCATCTAAACCCATACCAGACGAAAGTCAAAAGGTCGAGACGATAGTTGACCCGGTCTTGCCTTCAGAGGTTCTGTCTTCAGATGATACAGTCACCGAAGAGAACAAGGATGACACCGTCCAAATTCTTTTCGTAAGCACAGACTCCGATGAACATGGGGGCAATTTACCCATTCCTTTACCGCAGGAAGGAAGTTCGTCAGATTCGTACCTGGCCATCTATTCGGTCCCACCTCCAAGCAACCTGGTTGTTTCCTTTGACTGGAATCAACTAGGTAGACCCCATTTACCGGCTAGTGTACCATTCCGAATCATTGCTCAAATATATAGAATGGTTATGGCTGGTACCATCATAGATGAAGGGGCTTCTGTGAGTATCCTTTCCTCGACTGCTTGGAAAGCGCTCCGTTCTCCATCGCTTTTGCCTGAGATGAGAAATCTAACAGGCTTTGACAAAGGAACTAGTCGACCGTTAGGGATCCTTCCAATGTGCCCATAACATTGAGAGGGAAAACTGTTCATATGAACGTAATGGTAGTCCAAGGACCCCTGGATTATAATATACTCCTTGGATGAGACTATATTTATTGCATGGGAGCCATTGTCTCATCACTCTTTAGAGTAATGTGTTTTCCGCACGAAGGAAGAGTGGTCAAGCTCGAAGACCAGCTTTCATTTCCCGGTTCACACATGGAAAATAGTCATATACCATCCCTAAATGGTCTTTTCACACGAGGAATGTCTCATCAATCCCCAGTCCGTCCACCTGATGAGCGTGAGTGATTCGGGGGACATGACTGAAACCCAGGGGGCATGCACCCTGGTCTGCTTCGGCAGGAAAACTTCGGGTATAGGGTAAGTTTCCGCGAGGGATATATGACTAGTCTGTACTCCCGTCCGTGATTGAAAAAGGGGGTTAGACTGGAATAAGATTCCCTCGTCAAAGTTATGTGAGTGGATTGGCTCGCCTTTGTCTATTTCGGTAGACATCGCCGAAGAAGTGTTTTGTTTGCAGTGTGAATAGTACAATCTTTGGTAACCTGAAAGAGGTAGACCTTTCCTGATAAAACAAATGTTTTGTCAGTAGAATAAAAGGTGACCTTGAAGCTTTATTTTATACCTGGGGGCATGCAAACCTTTTGGCGTGCAAGCAAAGAGCGACCATTTATTTTTTAAATTTGTAGGTCCTCTAACCCTTTAAAATCGTAGGATTGGTCGTTTCCTAACTTTCATAAAGAAAGGATGCGGGGCAAAACTCTAAAAATTGCCGTTTTCATATATGAGACATTCTTATTATATGACTGGATTAATCGAGCAGTTTTAACGTGGACTTCATGCTCGTTAAAAAATAAACATAAGCAATGAGCAAATGTTTCCCCCAACGTTTAAGATGAATAAAAAATGAACCAATAAATAACCATCGTGAATGTAGTACTTCAGCCTTTAAAGCCTTGGTCGTGTTCCCATCATCACCTCCACTCTGTATCAGCCGATCATTCACCTCCATTTGATTGTTTACCCCTTTTGAGGAACAGCTGCGAAGAGTGATCCCGCTAGCCATCCTTGTAACACTGCCGTGATTGGAAAATTCCAAACCTTACCTGGAATCAGCTGCTACCCAATTTTATCACTCGTTCCTCAAAGACGAGTCTCCTTTAAGCTCTTTTCAATTGACTCGTAAAATATGAAAAGATTGCCGAGCCATTGGCCTCTCCAGCTCGTTAAAGGGACCAAAAGTGCTATCCCTCCTTTAGATTTTAATCTTTTTGGACCTGAGGGATTATTACACAAAAAGATCGAGCGCTTGTTTTGTTCGGCTCGTTAAAAGTATCGAAAATTCATCCCTTCTGTATTGTTTTATACTTTTTCGGACTTAAGGGATTAGATGACGAAAAAGGAATTTTGGAGTTTCCTTTACGTCCCTTTTCAGACTCTCTAAAATTGAAAAGGACCGAGTTATCTTTGTCGTTAAACTCGTTAAAACCTAATAGCGACAAACTTGTCCATAGCAGACAAGAACGAGTTTCACTATCGCTAGGCTCGTTAAAACATAGCGATGGGTTTGCCCGAAGGGAAAATTATAGAACAAGCATATGTTATCCTCCTCAAGCTTGACAAAAATAAAGAGGTACTGGTCAGCAATGACTGAGGAAAAATTGGGAAGAAAACTTAAAGAAACTTTGTTGGTAGCAAGTTGCTCTTGAACATGACACTTTCACTCCGCATCCAAGTCGGGTTGGGTTATTTCATTCACCGGTCACATCACCATGGTCCCATCACACCATCCACATTTGGGGTTAATTCTACCAATCCATCACGTCAGTGTCGCCGATATGTTCAAGAGAAGTCACTCAGAGAATTCACCTGTGTCTCGCCCGCTGTAATACATTTACGCTCCATTCTTTCATGACCGCCACCCTGAACCTTATATCACCATATCGTTTTCACCTCCATTAAAATCATTTGCTCCGTTCCGTGTCATTGATGTGGGATTCATTAAGGTCCTCCTGTGATGGATCACTTCTTGTCGACATCAGCTCATTATCCAAGAAGTCGATCTAGGGACACCCCTTTCAGTACTTTGAAGCTTGCATGCCTCAATGGCAAGTTTCTCACTTCCGGCGACAGGTTTACATCAATGGCCTTTGACCGAAAGATTTTGCGTGGTGTTCAACGCCAAGTCCTTTATTCACACCACGTGAATTGTACTGCAGTACCTTGAGGGTCATTATCATTATCGGTGATTCCTCTCGCGCCTGTTAACAGCTTACATCATTGGCTGGTAATCAGGCGATGTCTTTCCATGTTCGACTCCAGAACATCTCTCACATGGATCGACTTGTACTTCGAGTGAAGATCGAACGAGATTGAAGACCCCGGATCTAGTTTCATCCATTCGGGCTGCGATATATATATTCAGGGAAATAAAGACATCAAATGTACATCGTTGCTGCATAGATAATCATCCAATCAAAGGGATGATGGCTCTACCAGAATCATCAGTCTACACTCAGATGATTGTCTGTCCTATGTACATGAAAATGAATTTATAAAGCTGAGCATGGGAATGCCCGCCTTAGCTAGATCATGAAAATATTATGAAGATAGTGTATTGTATTGTATCTTATTACATGTCTCCTTCCAGCTTGAAAGAACTTCGGACCCTCATGATAAAGCATTTCACCCGACATCAAAAAGATTAACGACCTCATGCTTTAGGGGGCAACTGTTATAGAAATTTTTGGGCACTGCAACCCCAAGCATAAAATGTCCATAAACCAAGGGCTCCTAAGTCCCTAAAAGTGTTGTTCCAACCCCTAAAGGAACAAGGTCAATTGATTACAGCTTCTCCCAGAAGTTCTCCATAAAAAACTGCTCAGAACTAGTCAAAACAGGATCATTTCACCTGCTCCATAGGAAAAGTGCGTTGCATCTCACCTAAGTACACTCTGTGGATGCGTTGCATTTCAAAAAGCCCTCCTATGGGGTGCGATGGGCGAGAAGTGACAAATGGCAGTGTCAATCCGCGAGGTGGAGAGGCATGGAATCTTCCAGAAACTTCTCCTGTGACACTTGCCTCTCTGAATTCGACCAAGGATGAGTAAGAGATCATCAATCTCCAAGTGGAAGCAAGAACTATCAGAGGGAAGAAACTAATCAAATCATAAGCTGACTCATCTCCCTTACAGATATCTATATATGGATCCCTCATCCCAGAGATCCAGAGGCTGGAATTTTGCATCTTGTAAGGAATTCTGTTGGTTTCTTGAGGCAACATCATAGTGTTGGGTGATCTAAGCTTTGCATGAGGTGAAGAAGGGCTTACTTGCTGAGAGTATGATATTGGGTCAGAACAACTGGTTGTAACTCTCTTGGCTCTTTCTTGATTATCAATAAAGCTATTCAAGTTTTCCTCCATACTCTTGTGTCATTTATGTTTCATGCATTTGTATGGTTAATTTATATCTGATCCTAGATTGTTTATGATAATAGATCCATGTTCTTGTATAGTGTTATGCTACTTTGATTCTACAAGTACTCTGTGAAGCTGGGTGTACAAGGAAGCAAGTAGCAAAGGAATATCAGAAGAGAGGGGAATCGAATTAGGAACCAAGCGCAAGACAGGGGTTGGTCTCCTTTATTCTTCTCTCATCTATCTTTCATAAAGGAAAACGAAAGTATTTTTACTTTGTTTGTTTCTAAGGTAGCTACCACACCTTAGTGGGATTAGCAGTTCTGCATAGACACTTTTCCTTGTAACAGTTGGAGTGTCCATGCCATATCTCAGCTCATGGAGGATTATAAAATGGTAGCCATAGACTATGTTATACCTCCCCTCATAGGAAATATATTTTATGATTTGGCAACTAACCTCATCCCAAGGGTAGGGTATGCTTGTCCTTCTAATGCCATTTTTATCTTCTATAGGGTGTTCATTGTTTTGGAAGAAGTTTTTCTTGGCAGCCTGCCCAATTGGTTTTTCATCTTTGCTCCAAGGTAATCCAAGAGGAAGGGTAGTAACCCTACTGATAAATTCTGCGATTATATCCATGGAAACACCTCTAAAAGTGACAGTGGCATGGGTTCTTGAGTGAGGGACTAAAGAAAGGGCAAATTCCTAAGAAATTTTCTCATCAAACCCTCAAAAATTCTCAAAAAAGGTCATCCAATTTGCCCTTGTGAATATGGCTACTACTTGGGGATGTTCATGGATCTTGGTTGAATTAGTGGGCTCTTTCCTCATGAATCCTCCTGTCATTGTGCTTATACCCCTTTTGAACACGAAATGTAAAGATGGAGACAAGAATTTTGAAGAAAACAAGGAAACAGAGGAAAACTGTGTTTTTTTGAAAAAAAAATAGGCAACAAACTTTTATGTAATTCCTCTTCTCTTATGGACTCAATTCCTCCTTAAAATGATATCATTCCTTACACATATTGATAATCAAGGTGGGTATGCATGGAACCTACCTCCTTATGCCAAAAATTGTGCAAAAAACCCGTGTTTGCTTCTTAAAAACAACTCACTGCCCCTCCTGTAGAACTGCCTGTAGGTGCTCCTGTAGAACCTGTAAGTGCTCCTGTAGAACCTATAAGTGATCCTGTAGACAATGCCGAGAGAAGGAGGATGGGCGAGAGTGATGGAGAACAATGGTTTCGAGGTTGTGGGGTGACAAGGAGTTTGCTGCAGCTAAGTTTACGAGGAAAGAATGAGGGAAAAGGTGGTGAGAGTGTTTGAGGAGGAGTACTTATTACTTCTTTTAGATATTTCCGATGATGGGAGTGAGCTGGCAGAAATGTACATTGGCCATATTTGGACCATTGGTCCCCACCTGCCTTGTAATTATGGTTTATTCCTGCAATCACTTTCTCATTATTGCATTAGAATTTGCATACCCTCCACTACCTGTCCTTGCTATCTTTCTCTGAGTTGACTATGCGCACGTGTGGGTGACATCTTCGAATGAGTGCAATCAACTAGATGAAGGTGGCCAAGTTAACTGGCCACCTTTTCCTCACTCAACCTCAACCATCTCATTTTCTCATGCATATCTTTCAATTACACAAATGCAAACAGAGGAGCGGGTTAGTCACTTACCTGTGAGTCGAATGTATGTGCTGTGAGGTATTTTGACTCCTTCTACTATTGCATGCTTGTATTCCTTTGCTGCATGCTATCTGCTTTTTGATGTACTACTATTTGTATTGTGTAGGTATCCTCTGGCTGGATTCAAGCTTCAGATGTCTCCTTCAATCTTCATGGTTGCACTGTTTTGTTGTTGTGGCTTGATTTTAATGGGATCAACTGCTACAGGAATTCCTACAGGAGCTCCTGTAGCTGCTTCTCCCTTTGAAATTTTTATCTTATTTCTATGCTGGGAGCTGTGAGGATGATGCCAGAGATGCATATGGAGATGGATAGGTAATAGGTAAGCCGCAGGTGAGAATTGAGGTGCTGCTTCCTCTTTTTTTTTTTTTCTTTTTACTAAAAACTGTTTTTTTTTCCGGGATAGGAAAAAAATGATGATGATGGCGTGATGCAGGTGTGGAATGGATGGCAAGGAGGGTTGATAGCTACAAGAGGGTTTATATGACCTTCATGAAGCTTCCCATCCCTTCAAACTGCTTTTTGGAACCATTTCTGGCTCTCTGTAATTCCTATAGGAGCCTCCTGTAGAAAACACAGAGCCTCCTGTAGAACACACTATTTCCGGAAAAAAACACAATGGGGTGGAAGAAAGATCAGAAATGATGGAGAAGAGTGTGGAGGAGATAATATAGGTGTTGGTGTGAATGTCAGGGTGTTGTGGCATCTCCTCTTGCTCTCTATGGTCCTCCTGCAAACCTGCAAATCACATTAAAATTCAGTTTTCTTTTTCTTTTTCTCCTTTTTTTTTTCCTTGAAAACAACTAGGGCGCTTCAAGGAGGTTTTCACCTTGATTTCCTACCCTGGGTGCCTCCAAGGGAGGTTTTCACCCAGGGATATTTTCTCTTTTTCTTTCCTTTTTTTTTGACATCAATGGGTCGCCTCAGGAGAGGTTTTCAACCCAATGATGGGACTCAAGTGCCTCATGGAGGTTTTCACTTGAGTCCTTATTTTTCTTTTTTCTTTCAGTGAGTGGGTGAAGTGGAAGCTAAGACATGCTCCACTGCCATCACTATCTTATTTAACCCTTCAATGAACTCTTGCTTGGAGAGGGGCTTCTTGTAAACTTTCAACCGATGTCCATTGACAAGCATGGGGATGGCTTCATCATCAATGGTTCTGATTAGAATTGAACCCTTGTCATTGCATTTTTCCACAGTGTATGGTCCCAACCATCTTGTCCTCAGCTTGCCTTTGAAGTCTTTATACCTTGAATCATAGAGCAGTGCCCAATATCCCTCTTGGAATTGCTTCTCCTTGATATTTTTGTCATGCCATATCTTCCTCTGAAGCTAAACTACCTTTGTGTGGAGAAGGGCCTGCAATCTTTGTTCATCCAATCCATTAAGCTGGAGTAATCTTTCCTTCTGTGCATGGCTAAGGCCTAGGCCCAACTAAGCTTCCATCCTTAGTGTATTGAATTCAAATTCTATTGACAGAAAAGCCTTCTTCCCATAGACCAATTCAAAGGGTGTGAACCCTGTGGTGGTCTTCCATGTTGTGTTGTAGGCCCAGGTGGCCTCAACTAATCTATCTGCCCAATATTTTCTATTGTTGTTCACTACCTTGGTTAGAATTCCTTCCAAAGCTCTGTTAGTGACTTCCACTTGCCCATTGGCTTGTGGATGGTAAGGGGTGGAAGTCCTGTGCTTGATTTTGTGATGTGTGAGCAGGTCTTCAATCAAATTGGAAGTGAACTGACTGCCTTGATCTGTGACCAATTCTCTTGGATACCCAAACTTGTAGAATATGTTTTCTCTCAAAAAGTCAGCTACTTTTTTCTCTATTGCTACTTTTATTGATTTTATTTCTGCCCACTTTGTCAAGTAATTGGTGCACACAATGATGTATTGCTTCTGTTTTGAAGGAGGGATGATAGGACCCACAAAGTCCATGCCCTACTTCTCAAATGGCTCAAAGGTCACTTGAGGTTGCATGGGCATCTCATCCTTTGGAGTAGGTTACCCCATCCTTTGACACCGATCACATTGGCTGGTGTATCTCCTCACATCTTGATGAAGAGTGGGCCAATAGTAGCCTGATTGCAATATTTTGAAGGCAATTCTCTTTGCTTCAAAATGACATCCACAAGGCCCGTCATGATAGGTTAGGAGAATGTCAAAGACTTCCTCCTCCCTGACACATCTTCTCAAGATCTGATCTGGACCAATTTTGAAGAGATTACCCCCAACCCAGGTGGAAGGGGTGCTTTTCCTTACTATCTTTCTCTTCTCTTTTGAGGATAGGTGTGGTGGAAACTGTGCTGAAACCAAGTAGTTTTCTATATTAGCAAACCATGGAGAGAGCACTGAAATAGCAAAAAAATGTTCATCTGGCATTTGGTCATCCACCATTCCTTATTCGCCTGCAGGCAAATTTACTCTAGGAAAAAAGTCAGCAACAACATTTTCTTTACCAGGCTTATCAATAATGGTCAAATCAAACTGCTGTAATAGAAGCAACCATCTAATAATGTGAGAATTTACATCTGGTTTGTTTGTTAAATATCTAATTGCAGCATCATCAGTGTGCACGAATGTTATCGGGAAAACAAGTGTCTATGCAGAGCTGCTAGTCCCACTAAGGCTGGTAGCTACCTTAGAAACAAACAAACTAAAACTACTTTCGTTTTCCTTTATGAGAAATAGATAAGAGGAGGATAAGGAGACCAACCTCTGTCTTGCGCTTGGTTCCTTGCTCTATTCCTCTCCCTTCTGATAGATCTTTGCTACTCGCTTTCTTGCCTACCTAGCTTCACAGAGCACCTGTAGAATCAAAGTAGCATAACACTATCCAAGAACATAGATCTATTATCATAAACAATATAGGACCAGATATATATTGACCACACAAATGCACATAACATCAATCATACAAGAATGTGGAGGAAAACTTGAATAGCCTTATTGATAATCAAGAAAGAGAAAAGAGGATTACAACCAATTGTTCTGACCCAGCATCATCCTCTCAGCAAGAAATCCCTTCTTCACCTCATGAAAAGCTTAGATCACCCAACACTATGATATTGCACCAAGAAACTAGCAGCACTTCCTTACAAGATACAAAATTCCAGCCTCTGGATCTCTGGGATGAGGGATCCATATATAGATGTTTGCAAGGGGGGTGAGTTAGCTTTTGAGAGTTGATTAGTGTCCTCTCTCTGATAGTTCTTGATTCCACTTGGAGATTGATGATCTCTTACTCATCCCTGGGCGAATGCAGAGAGGCAAGTGTCACAGGAGAAGTTTCTAGAAGATTCCATGATCCTCCACCTTGCAGATGGACCCTGCCATTTTTCCACTCTCGCCCATTGCACCCCATAGAAGGGCTTTTCAAGATGCATCGCACCTACTGTGTGTACTTAGGTGGGATGCAGCGCACTTTGACCATGGAGCAGGTGAGATGGTCCAGTTTTGACCAGTTCTGAGCAGTTTTTCATGGAGAACTTCTGGGAGAGAGTTGACCTTGTTCTTTTAGAGGTTGGAACAACACTTCTAGGGACTTAAGAGCCCTTGGTTTATGGACATTTATGGTTGGGGTTGCAGTGCCCAAAAATGTCTATAACAATGAAGGTTTGATAGCCTGTGATATAATGTCTGAATTTGTTTAAAGAATGCACAACAGCTAGGAGTTCCTTCTCATTCACTGTGTAGTTTAACTCTGCCTTTGACAAATTTTTGCTTATAAAGTATATGGCATAAGGTAACTTTTCATCAATTTGTCCTAAGGCTGCTCCTATTGCTTTGTTCGATGCATCTATGTGAATATGAAAGGGTAGGGCCGAGTTTGGGCCTCTGAGAATTGGGGTAGTTACTAACTTGCTTTTCAAGGTATCTAGGGCTTCTTGACAGTTTCAGACCATATGAACTCAACATCTTTGCCTAAAAGGCCAAACAAAGGAGAGGCTAGCTTACTAAAATCTTTAATGAATCTTTTGTAATATCCAGCTAAGCCTAGGAAACTTCTAACATCTCTCACCTTTTGAGGAGGTGGGACCCGTTGGATGATGGAAATCTTGTTGGGGTCCACCTGCAGTACTTGTTGAGATATTGCATGACCTAACACGGTCCCTTCAGTCATAAAAAATTTGCATTTTTCTAGACTAAGGGATAGGTTCATCTCAATACACTTGTCTAGAACTTTTCCTAGGTTAGATAAAGCTTCTTGAAAGTCAGAACCATAAGGAGTAAAATCAACCATATATATTTCCACTGCATCATGAACTAATTCAGAAAATATACTTAGTATCGCTCTTTGGAAAGTGGCAGGTGCGTTACACAAACCAAAAGGAAGGACCCGGTAGGAAAAGGTACCCCAAGGACAAGTGAAAGTGGTCTTATGTTGGTCTTCCGGGCTGATTTGAATCTAATTGCACCCACTGAACCCATCTAGGAAGGAGAAAAACCTTTTCCTTGCCAGACCGTCTAACACTTGATTTATGAAAGTTAAAGGAAAATGGTCCCTTTTTAGTGGCTTTGTTCAATTCCTGATAGTCGACAAAGATTCTCCACTTACTATTTTCTTTGGCACTAGCACCAAAGGAGAGACCCATTCACTGTTAGAGATGGGGTAGATGAATCCTGCATCAAGCAATTTCTGCAGTTCTTCCTTAACAATATCTTAAGGTGCTGGATTCATCCTCCTTTGAGGCTGCTTGACTGGTTTTCAATCTACCTTATTGTATATATGATGAGTACATACTGAAGGGTGCACTCCCTTCATCTCCTTATAACTCCAGGCGAAGGCATCTAAATGTTTTCTCAATAAGCTGCGTAACTCCTTCTCCTGGGAGATGGATAGGGATGGATTGATTTTCAAGGCTCTTTCTGGGCTGAACTCTATATTCTTAACACGAAGAGAGGTTGGTTTGGCCACACAGAGATCAGTTGAGGGGTTGTTTCAGGTTTCTCCCACTATGTCCTCTAATGGTAAGACACTAGGGGTGGATTCTGAATCAAATTTTCAATCATATCATCCTCATCTTGCAGTTTCCCCCCATGGCGGTTTCTAATGCACAAAGTGGTGCAAAATAAACTTCATCCTCATCTTCCTCCTCCAACCAGAGAGGTATATCATGTTTCTAGCAAGGGTTGGGCAGGAGGATATAGGATTAACTGCTTGGACATATGCCCATTCTTTATGGTCATGTTCCTAGCTCGACAGCTGATATAGGCATCGGCAGTAGCCAACCAGGGTCTTCCCAGGATGAGAAGATACCCAATGAGCTTTGCCTTCAGCTGGAGAACTAAGAAATCATCAGGGTACTCCCAAGAATCAATCGAGACCATCACATCTTCCACAATCCCTTCAAAGGTCATGGTGGAGCGGTCTGCTAGCTATAGTACTGTCGTGATCTTCCTCAAGGAGCCCTGGAGGTTAAGTTTGAGCATTGTGTCCTTTGTCATCACATTAATGGCACCTCCCAAATCAATCAAGGTATGTGGGATCATGGTGCCATTGATGTAGACATCAACTACTGGGCTTCCAGGGTCCAGATATTTTGGATAGATTACCTGCCCCAACATCAGGTCGGACAATTATCCTATGAAATTGATGGTTGGGGCATCTCTCTTGTGCCTTCCTGGATGCCTAAAGCACTTCTCTTTGATCAACCTATTATAGATAGGCACATCTTTTATGGCTTGGAGAAGTGGTATCTTCACACATAACTATTTTAATTCTCCCAGGAGTTCAATTTCTTCTGGGGTAGGCTGTTTTGTCCCGGAAAGTCTCTCAGGAAAGGGTGGAATTGCTTTAGGTTCACTTTCCTCTTTATCTTCCTCAACCTATGTAGCTCCATTCACTACATCTCTATACTCTGCCTCGGCTGTAGATAAAGCAATTGTGGATTGCTTCTTACTAGACCATAAAAAGGCCCTGAACCAAAGATGAAAACATAAGCAAAGGTGGACTTGCGGTCTGTACCATCACCAACCCAATCAGAATCTGTTTACCAAATCAGTGAAAGTGGGCAATCTACAGCATAAAAGATACCAAAACTAGAAGTATCTTTCACATATCTAAGGATTCTCTTTGTAGCTTTCCAGTGAAACTCATGGGGCTCTTGCATATATATGGAACAAACTCCTAATGCAAAATATATATCAGGTCGGGTGTGAGTAAGATACAACAAACTCCCAAGCAACTGTCAATACAGTGTATTGTCCACCAAAGGTGTAGTAACTGCATCCTCAAATCAGATCCCCGAAATAAAGGGATATGCTACTCACGTGCATTATGTCATATGAAAGTGGACAAGTAGATCTGATGCATACTTAGACTGTGCCATATTGATCCCTGAAGTACATTAAGAAACTTCAAGATGAAGAAAGTAGTGCAACAGTCCCAAATCTGTCATGGAAAATCGATCGTGCACTGCTGATTTTGCTGAATCAATAATTGAGGTAATGTTCCCTGTCATTAGTAAATCATCTACATAAAGTACTATCAGCAAAATGGAATCATCATGTTATAGCAAAAAACATTCGGATCAGATTTGCATCAACTTAATCCAATGGAAAGCAGGAAAGAATCCATCTTTGCATACTAGGCTCTGGGAGCCTATTTTAGGCCATATAAAGATTTCTTTAATCTGGAAATGAGGGAAGAGTTTTGAATGTATCCCTGTGGCTGCTCCATATATATCTCCTCCTTGAGATCTCCATGAAGAAATGCACCCTTCACATCCAAGTGATGAACTTCCCATCTACGAGAAGCAGCAATGGCTAAAACTAGTCAAATGGAGTCCATTTTTGCAACAGGTGCAAATGTCTCTGTGTAGTCTATGCCATGTACCTGTGAGTATCCTTTTGCAACAAGTTTGGCTTTGTACTTTCTGATCTCACAATCTACAACAATATTTTTTCGATAGATCCTGTTAGTGTCAGTCTTTCCAGCCTTCCTCCAATGGTCAAACATGCTCTTACAAAGTGATTTTAAGGTGTCAAGATCAAATTTTATCACTTCAGTGAGTCTTCAAGTAAAATTTGGTCACTAGGCATTAGGTCTAGGGTTTGCTTTTACTCCTTCCAAAGTTGTCCAAATGTCAGTCCATGTCACTGTTCAGCTGAGTGTACCGTCATTCAGAGGGTTGTCATTATCATGTCAAGTTCCAATGGGTCATTTTACACCTTGTTCATGCTTCAGTTGCACCTAGGCAAGGTTCATTTCCCTCTCCTAAGGTTTTGAAGGAAATTTCTCTTGGATGGTAAAATCACTGGAAAAAATTGTATCTTGATGTTCATACACCTTCCCCTATCCTTAAAGTACCTTATCAAACACTTCCCATAACTGAGATTCCCCAAATTCCTCATTTTCGCACAAACCCTAGTTTCTTGCTACAACTTGGCAATTTTCTAGGTTGGACCTGTGTTTTGCCCTTTTGGACCCCTTCCCCTTACTCAATCTTTGAAATTCCACTTTCCCCTACTTCTTAACATCCCTCCCTACTTCCAGGAATTTTCCCAAGAATTTAGAAGCCGCTTATCCCCTTCATTTCGCTTCATTTCGACAATTCTCTTGTTCCACACATTAAGATAGGTTTTACTCCAATGATGTTTATGAGCAATAAAAGATGAATTTGGGAAACCTAAGAGAGGTTTTTGTCAAAAATAAGCCAAGGAAGAAAAAACTCCTTCACTTTTTACACAGGTGTCATGGTTTTAGAGAAATGTCAAAAATACAATTGCCTCGGGAGAATTGATCCACCTCTGAAGTGACCTTGGGAAAATAATTTTTTCTCCTAGCTTGGTCAGCCAAATGACTTTTTTTATGAGTCAAATGATAACTATACACAAAGGGATTTCCAATGAGCTATCATGAGCTTAATTTGGAGTTGAGGAAGGCATTCAAAAGTTGACTGTAACAGTACTCTGCCTTGAGGTAGCCTCATTTGGCACATTTTGACCAGTCTTGGGAGATTTGATTTTTGACAGGGAAAATAAACTCCAAATTGAAAAATTATGGTTGGGTTGGAAATTAGACTAAAATACATTTCCAACGAGCTGTCATACATCCAATTTGGACACCGGGAAGGCCTCCAAAAGTCACCTGTAAAAAGGCGCAGTGCACAGGGGAGGCGCGGTGCACTGGGAGAAAATTTCCAGTGTAAATTTACACTAGCGCGGTGCACTAGGAAGGCGCGGCGCATAGAGCTGCCAAGGCTGATTTTTTTAAAAAATTTGCTCCAATATTGCCCCAAAATGCATGGATTGCCATTGGTACAAGTAGGTTGAACTTCTCTCATGGTTTTTCATCCAATATTGATGGTTGTTGATGGTGTTCGATGAATGGTGAAGTGTGTTAAAGAAAACAGACCCTATCTCTTCAAAATTTTCCAAGGAGATTGCTGCTAGGGTTTTGTGTTGCAACTAAGTATCCCCTCACCTCATCGCTCCATAATCCCATACTCTCCTTACTTCCCTTATTCCCCAAGTTATCAAACCCCAAAATTCACTAAGCCCATGCTCCCAATTCCCAAATCACTTATTCCTAAGTTCTATTATCCCTATTCCTAAACCCTACCATTCCCTTTCACTCTCCTTCTCTCATTTCACTTGTAAAATCCTCAAATCCCAATTCCCAAACATAGTCAAGTGACTGTCCTCACCTTCACTTGATTGAACCACATTTTTCCCACACTCCACTATACCCACTGTCCCTATTCATGACAGTCCCTTCCTACTTGGCACATATTTGGCATTGAAATAAAGGGTACCAAATTCTCTTTTTCAACAAGTTTCTAAACATAAACCTTGCATGGACATTATGGAGACAGACACTGAAACATCATATGAACAAGAAATGGTGACCTTATCCAATGGGAAGACACTTCAAGGTAAAAATGGATCATGATAGTCTTAAATACTTTTTAGAACAAATATTATCTTTAGAAGAACATAAAAAATGGGTCACAAATATGTTGGGTTATGACTTTGACATCATCTACAGAAAAGGGAAGAAAATTTTTGTTGCAGATGCACTCTCAAGAAAGGATGAGGATGTGGAAGCATTGTTTTGTGCTATTTCTATTATCCAACCAGATTGGATAAACGAAGCAAGGGATGAATGGAAGAAGGACAAAGAAGTGTGGCCACTCATTCAAAAGTTGCAGAATATCCCAACTCAAACACTATTTCCAGAACTTGAAGAGGAAGGAAAAATCATATTGGAGCCTGGAGTAGTCATAGAAACAAGAACCTGACAGCTACAAAACTGATCAATTTCAGAGTATCTCATCAAATGGAAGAATCTACCTGCTGAAGATTCCACATGGGAGGATAAGAATTTTATATAGAAACATCAAGATCTACTCAAGTGTTGAGGACTGTTACACAGTAATTTGTCACCATTAGTCACCGTCCCTGTTGGAGGACTCATTCCGGGACCTGTGAGCAGTGACATAACCTAAAAACACTTGCATTATGTTCCCCTAAGTATGTACTTCATGTTCCCTGAAGACACCTCCTGCAAAATATCCCTGAAAAGTGCCCTATTTCCATTAGCGCGGGTCCACAATGTCCTACCCGCGCCAATCAATGAGATCCTCAAAAGAGGGTGCGACCATTGGCGCTCTGTCTCAGAACAACACTCGCGCCAACCAAGTTTGGTAATGATTTTTGACAAACGCGCGCCCAGATGTTTTTTCCCTTCAATTCACGAAGTCTTTTGAGGATAAAGCTCATCTTCTGGATGTCGAGAGTCATCATCTATCCTTGACATCTATCCACAGCGGCTTTTTGGAGATAATGCCAATCCATAATGGGTGTCCTGATGCATTGTATCTTCCTCCCTTCTCCATCTATAAAAGTCTGTCCTCATGCATTTGACAAGCTAGTTTTGGAGTAATGCTAGTTGTGATAACGCTTGTCTTGAGTGATAGTAAGAGTCTTGAAGCATAGGGAGGTTATGTTGCCGGAAGTCTGAGAGAGAGAAGGTCTATTGCAAGACATACATAGCTGCTTGCCCAGCCAGAGGAGAGGTTCAACGTCAAAACCTTGGTTGTATCTTTCTCTGTTGATTATTCATTAATAAACGACTACTATTATGGTTCCGATCTTATTGTTCATCATGATAATGTTTGATCTATTTCCTTTCTGACTGAAATATAGTTGTATTTAGTGGATTTTATGCTTGTATTCGTTTTTTTCTTTGCATGTGCAGGTATCCATTCGCGGGGATCGCAAGGATTGTGACCTGCCGGAGCAAGGGAACGGGAGTATCAACTCTTCTTCGACATTAGCGTTGGACTCCAGGTTGGTTCTCATAATCCACTTTCAGTATGCAACTAGGAACTTGCATGGTAGCGTGAATTGATTGTTGCTAGACCCATTTTGGGCTAGTGGGATCGCCTCTGTCCGTAGAGGGGATTTACCTCTCCAACAATTTGGCGACTCCACTGGGGAGGAGCTATTTGTTGTTTGATTCATAAACCTTGGACGGAGCCTGAAGCACGGCCAGGCAGCCTTTGAAACGCTATTGCTTTGCATTAGCGGAGTAGATCAACGCCACTTCAGTCAATCTCCGGTTTGGTTTATGAACCGAATAGCTTGGAGTTTGTCTTGCATGTTAGTTTTCTCTTGCCTGCTTGCATAAATGAGCTTTCTGGGTCAGTTTTAAAGTTGTTTCTTGCTGTTGGATCTGTCTGAGTACTGTTGACCAGACCCTGGGCTGCTTTATTTATTTTTTGGGCCAGCAAACTGTGTTGGCACGTTTTTCTACCTGACAGTCGCGCCAGTTGGCGCATGTTGCACAACAGCAACTCGCGCCAATTCCTTAATAGCGCAAGTTGCAGGCTGACAGTCGCGCCAGTCCTGTGAATTTTGCCAGTGTGTTTGTTGGAAGCTCTTTAAACTCAGATTTTTGTCTTTTTACATCCTCTGCAGCTTCTGGAAGTGTGTTGGAATTCTGTTTGACTGGTTTTTTACCTTTATCCTTCAGGTGTTTGCCTATTTCCATTGATTTTATATCCCAGCCCTAGAGCATCTAGTGGCTTTGTATATCGAGCCTTCTGTGGGAGTTTTGGTTCTGTGATTGTCCAGTCAACTTTTTGGTGGTTTTCCGCACTTGTCTAGTGGTTGTTAAAGCTTGTTATTCTGTGCTTCGAGCAATTCACCTCTAGCTCGCTTGGATTTTGCTTGACTTCGTTTGAGCTTAGATCACATGGTTCATTGAGGTCTTTGTCATTTTCCTTGTTTTGACAGTTTATCTTGGTGTTTCAGACTTGGTTCTATTTGCATTGGGTGAACTTTGTCTATTTATGCTTGTTAATATCTCTCGAGATTTGTTAAGTGCATTATGCCATTTTAAAAGAGAAAAAACAAATGATCTTTTTGCATTATATTAGTTAGCATTTATTGTTCTTGGCAATTAGTCATTTTTAAAAAAAGAAAAAGAAAAAGTTTCATTTCTTGCTATTAGTTGCATTAGGATCTTTGTTGATTGTTTGGTGTTCATTTTGTTTGTTTGAAAATCTCAACTCTCCTGTAGTTAGCATTCATTGAACGAAATGATATAATTTTGGCATATAGTTTGCATTTAGGAAGTTTTGAGAGATCACATACGGTAGGACCTAAAAACTGAAACTTAATTGAAGATCAACTGTAAAATAAACCGAATGAATCTAACAACGCATTGGAACCTAATGCACATATTCTAGAGGTCTAGGCTAGAGACGTGTTCCGGCGTCGTTAAACCTAGTCACTATTGTTTCACACTACGGTTGGGTGATTCCTCCTCTTGTGACTTGATAGTGGTCTGGCACGGACTGAGCTCCCACGTACCGTCACGTATATAAGGGAGACCCCACTAGGTTATCATCCTTTATCCATAGGAAGCCGTGTCTGCCGCCTTACAAGCCGTAATGCACTGAACACAACATTCGGGAAGATTGACTGCCGTACGGGAAGTCCTTGGTTTTCATCTGATTGCCAAGGTGTATAAGCAGTTTTACAGATTGTTTGGTAAACCCTTTGCCTAGAGTCTCCAGAGTAGTCACTTTTGATCCTTTTTGGACTCCTTAAAAGAAAAGGTGCCAGTGAGCGTCTTGTCACTTCGTGCTCATTAAACATTCGAAGGAGACTAGAGTCATCTTTTTGTCCTTTTCTCGACTCTTAAAACATGAAAAGGTCAAGTTGTGTCTTTGCGTCTTAAAATTTATTCGGCCACGATAACATTTACCCGGTTAGATTTTGTTTGCGTTAGTTTGAGTAGGGTTTTTGTCTCGTTAGATTCCCTAAGTTTTGTGAAGTTTCATCCTGGCGGAATTACCAATTTCGTCTTCTTCCGAGATACCGGTTGTGAGTGAAACTCTTCCTGTGGTTCCGAGTATACAACCGATTAGTTCTCGTGCTCCAGGCGACGAGACTTACGAGTTTCATTGGAACCCTGTTTGGGAACCTTCTGAGGATAGTGTCCCTTTTTGGGACTACACTTCTCCTCGTGTTTCAGTCCCACCTTCTTCCTCTGACATGGAGGACTTGTCCCCTACTTCGACTGATGAGTCTGTTGCGACGAGCGGTGAAATTCCCACCGCGACGGACCCTACACTTGTCAGTAGCACTCCCACTACTGCAAACCTACCACCAGGCTATAAAGCATTAAGGGATACTATGCCCTCTGGAACTCCTTTCACGGGTTCTATTTGGTCACCACTCGCTTTTCCTACCACGGAGCCTTTTACTCCACAAAGTCGCAGTACATCTGTTACCTCAATCACAACCGCTCCAACGGTATGTGCAGCTTCTTCGACTCCTATTTTTAGTCGTCCTTCGGCTTCTTTATTCAGAGTCTTTGATCCTACGTCAAACGTCCCAGCAGAGGGGCCATACAATCGATATTTGCCATCTCAACCGATGGTTGAGATTTCAGTTCCGTTGTCAATTGATTGGGGCTCCACCTCTTTTCATGGTGGCCAAGTATCGTCTGCGCAATCTCCAAGACAACCTCCTCAAGACCAACAAGGGCAATCCTTCCATGGAAACCCTTTTGCCTCTGGTGGTCCGTTTTTCCCCTCCTATGTTCAACCTTTTGGTAACTCAGGTCAATCTTCTGTTCAACAAGCCCAACCTGGTATCCAGCAAGGTTATCCTACTGGACAAATTGGTCAATCATATGTTAACCCAAACCAATCCAATGTCCAGTATGGTCCGATATCTGGACAAGCTGCTCAATCACATGGTCAGTCCACCGTCCAGTATAGTCAACCTTCTGGGCAAGTCGGTCAGCCTCAAATCCAATCAGGCCAACCAACTGCCCAGCACACTCAGCCATCTGGTCCGTTAGGACAACCTTCAGTTGTGCAACAACAACTCCATTCCCAGCAGGTACAACCTTCTGGGCAGGGAGGCCAACCTCAATATCAACAAGGTTATCCTTCCGACCAGATAGCCCAACCTACAGGACATCCTTCTGGCACTGCTCAACCTGGTTTTTTGCCCCAGGATGGACCCCAGACCCCATCCGGTTTTCAAATGCAAGCTGGGGTTCAATCTCAACAAGCCTATCAAACTCAGCCTATTTCTCAAACTCAGTTTGGAGTCCAACCACCGTATGGTCACCAGCAACCTCAAGGGCAACCTTTGTTTGCCCCATATCAAAATTATCAACAACTGCAGACGAATCCTTATCAGAATTATCCGCAACCATATGGTGCTCCTGCAGGACCGTTTGGTAATCCATGGAACGCTGGGGGGCAGAACCCAAATCCCTACGGGAAAAACCCTATGGGGCCAAATCCGTCCGGACCAAGCCCTTGGGGGCAACCGCCAGTTGGTTGGAACCCTGGTGCTCCATCCCATCAGCAGCCCCAGATGTCCTTTAATCCTCAATTACCTTTCTTAGCGACTTTAGAATTACCGGATGTGTCTAAATTGACCAATGATCCTATTCTCCATAACCCATATTGGCCTCCGGTTCCAACGAAAATTCCTGGTGACTGTCCAAAATTCGATGGTAAAGCTAATGAAGATCCACAAGCTCATGTCATGACTTATCACCTGTGGTGTTCATCCAATTCATGGCTTGATGATTCAATTCGGCTTCGCCTTTTTCAAAGGACTCTCACTGGCTCTGCAGCTAAGTGGTATATTGAGCTCAATCGCAGATCCTTTCAGGATTTTAACTCGTTGGCTATGGCATTTCTCACGCATTTTCAGTTACCCATTCGATATGAAACGGGTACACACCTCCTCACATTCTTAAGGCAAACAACGGCTATGCATATCTCTGATCATATCCATGAATGGAGACGGCGTAGACGTATTATTAAATTTTGGATTCCTGACCAGCTTCTTACCGATTGGTTTACGACTTCATTCGTTCCTCCAATAGCTCGGGACATTGCCATGGGGGCGTGTGTCACTGAAGAGCAAGCTATCGCGCGCGCTCAGTACCTTGACTTGGTTTACTCTCAGTCAGGTACATTGTATGATTATCTGCCTGATGCCCCGAGACCAGGAACATCCAAAGCCCCGCCAACACCAATTGTAGACGGTATTATTGGTTTTGTTAGTTCATCCTCGAAGAAAAATTCCGCGAACCCTGGGAAGCAAAAACCAACTGCTTCGAGTGAACAAACTTCTCAGGTAGCACCCATTTCGAATGTTACTTCCGAGGTCAATGCCGTCCAATCCACCACGGCAGACAAAGCCTTGAAAGGAAAGAAGAAAGGGAAAGCGAAGAATAAACCAGATCAACCTAAACATGACTCCCCTAAACCTCCGCCCGAGGACGGTGCCAAGCGCAAACCCAAGTATCCTTGTCTTATCTGTGATGAAGATCACTATACCAAGGACTGCCCGAGGCAGTCCGAAGTTAGTCGTTTGTTGAAAGGTGCTCCCGGGACTCCTACGGTGCTCAAAGAACCCTTTCCCTCACAACAAAATCAAAAAAATCAGATGGTGGCTGATCCTTCTCAGCCTCCCTCTTCCTTCGGTTCTCAAGCGTTTATGGCTGGAATGATACCTGTCAATATCAGTACTCGAACAAAAGATTATCCGCCATCTGCCGGGAAAGAGCCTGAGATCCCCTCTAGTGCTCCACTGTTCAGTTCAGGTCCGCTCCACATTGAGAGACCTACTACTGAGACGCCTCTTCGACCCCCTCCAAAAGGAGTACTCAGGAAATATTCTTACAACCCAAATGCTCGTGCTGCACAACACTACAATATCGTTTAGGACTTAGCGCAGACTCCGTCGGCTATGTCCGCTTTAGAAGTTCTCCAGAGCTTCCCTTCTCAGAGGAAGTCCTTGCTATCCGCTATTGGTGGCATAGACCCGACCGACTCGGATTTAATTACTTTTGACTTAGAACGCCATACGCAGAGACTGCCTCCCCAAATCGCATTCCTCATACAGGTTATTATTGATTCCAAAACGATTCATCGTACAGTCATTGATGAAGGTGCTTCAACTTGCATCATGTCTGTCGCCTGTTGGAAAGCTATTGGATCTCCTACGCTGAGCCAGTCTCCTACAACCTTGGAAGCTTTTGATGGAAGAGCCTCTCGTCCTTATGGTATACTCCAACGTTTGCCCATCTCTTTGGAAGGGAAGACGGTCGAAATGGAAGTTGAAGTTGTTGATGCTACTCTTACCTACAACCTCCTTCTCGGACGTAGCTGGATCTACGCGATGAAAGCTGTAGCTTCATCTCTGTTTTGTATCATCCGTTTCCCTCATCAAGGGAAGATTGTTACCGTAGACTAGCTATCATTCTTCGCTTCCTCTTCTGAAGGTAACATCCCTTTTGTGGAGCATACCTCGAAATTATTTGAGAGTCTAGGAGTCGGACTTTTCAAAGATCCTGCCCTTATGGGTGTTTTTCCGCTCCCACCTCCTAACGTCACTTCTGTTAATATGATTACTACTTGTTCTGATCCGTGGATCATTCCTCCCACCGACCAAGTAGATTCTTGGGGCGACCAGATGCCGTTGAGTCCTGCCGAACTCAACTATGTTGAAATTATTGCTGAATCGACTCCTTCTTCTAAACTTGCTCCTTTGAGCAAGGTTCTCCACTCATTCGCTCCATCCTCAGGGCTTGTAGGTGAGACTTCTTCGGATCCTTTAAAAGAAACATTCTCTTCCGACGAAGCCATTATGAGACTATGTCTCTCGAGGAACTTCCTTGGCATGATTCTCACCATCGTTCCTCGTTTCTCCCTGCCCCTCAGGATATTCTCACGTGCCTTGATCGGTTTGCTCCTTGTCTCCCATTACAAACACCTATTCAGATTTATCAGGTGTCCTCTGAAGGGAATATGGCAAACATTACTCAAACCCAGCCCATCGACATCTCTGTGAAACCAGGGATTGTTGAGTATCTTCACATTGGAGTCACTTGTACTCCGGAGGAGATTCAACTTTATTCTAATCTTTTTCGTGAATTTCGTGACGTCTTTGCATGGTCCTATGAAGAAATGCCCGGCATAGATCCTAGCATAGTGGTGCATGAGATCATCACGTACCCAAGTGCTAAGCCTGTTCGTCAACGTTTACGCCCTGTACACCCCCGAAAGGCTGCAGCTATCAAGGCCGAAGTAGAGAAGCTTCTAAAAGCCGGTTTTATTTATCCTATCCCGCTCACAGATTGGGTTTCTAATATCGTACCTATGACTAAAAAACAGGGTACAATCCGTGTTTGTGTCGATTATCGTGATATAAATCGAGCCTGTCCTAAAGATAATTTTCCCACACCATTCATTGATCAAATTATTGATGAGTGTGCCGGAAGTGAAATGTATTCTTTTATGGACGGTTTTTCTGGCTATAACCAGATCAATATTGCTCCCGCTGATCAACACAAAACTGCCTTTATCTGTCCATGGGGCACTTTTGCCTATAAGAAGCTCCCTTTCGGTCTTAAAAATTTCGGTGCTACCTTCCAGCATGCAATGTCCTATGCGTTCCATGACATTCGACACATTGTACAACCTTACCTGGATGATCTCCCTGCTCATTCATCCAAACGCCAGGACCACCTTAAGCACCTTCGCCAAATATTTCTTCGTTGTCGATACTACTGGACCAGGCTTAATCCTCACAAATGTGTCTTCTGCGTTGAATCTGGCCGACTTCTCAGGTTTGTCGTTTCCCGAGAGGGCATCCATTTGGATCCCCTTAAAGTCGAGGCTATAGTGAATCTTCCCCCCCCTGCTTCTTTACAACAATTGCAGAGCTTGCAGGGTAAAGCAAATTTTCTACGTCGTTTCGTTCCAAACTATGCCGAGGTGGCCAAAGGTTTTACACAATTACTAAAGCACGATGTCCCTTTTCATTGGGATACCATTGCTCAGGAATCTTTTGAGCGTCTCAAGGGTCTCCTTGTTTCTGCTCCATTGCTCCGTCCTCCGAATTATTACCGTGACTACACTCTGTATTTGGCCGCCGCCGACACCACTATCAGCATGGTTCTTGTTCAAACTGACGATGATGACACTGAGCATGTTATCTATTATCTCAGCCGCAACCTTTTAGACACGAAAACTCAATATGCTTATGTCGAGAAGTTGGCTTTGGCCGTCGTTTGTGCTGTCCAACGTTTCCGTCATTATATTCGGCTGCGTACTACTACTGTGATTTCTGATTGCAACCCCATGACGTATATATTGTCACGCCAATTGCTGGGGGGCAAGTACTCAAAGTGGATTGTTATCCTCCAAGAGTTTGACTCGGAATTTACCACTGCCAAGTCCACGAAATCCCTTGTATTTGCTGAGTTAATTTGCTCTTTGCCATCTTCTTCCCCGACCTCTCACGTAGAGGATCAAATTCTGGATGAGACCTTATTCCTCATTGTTGTGGGGAAAAATGCCTATGCAGGACGATCCTATCCACCTAAGGTGTGACAGTGCCTTAGCAACAAACAGAGACAACTATTATGGTTTCTTCCTTTATGAAATGTGAAAGAAGAGAGATCAATAGACTTACCGGTGTCTTCCATTTGTCCCTTGATCTGGTCTCTCTTCTCTTTGGGTGTTCACAGCTACTTGCCTTCTTGCTCGCCTAGCTTCAACGGATCACAAGAGAACAGCTACTTGCTTTCTCGCCAGCCCAGCTTCAACAGATTCCTGCAAGATCACAAGAGAATATCTACTTGCGACAAGAGAACAGCTACTTGCGACAAGAGAAGAACAATACACAAAGACAGATATTCACATTCATAACTAGTTCAGGATTAGAAATGAACTAAACATACTAATACAATCATACATCAAGAGTATATCAGCATATAGGAGAAACCAAGATAGCTTTATTGATGAATAACAAGGTTCAGGAAGAGATACAACCAAGAGGGCTCCAATCCAGCATCTCCTTCCCAGCAAAAGGAATTCCTATCTTCACCCCCTTCAAAGCATTAAGCACCCAATGATTCCAATCTCAAACCAACAACAATTCTTTGCAATAACAAAATTCCAGCCTCTAGATCTCATGGAGGAGAGATCCATATATAGATGTTTGGAGAGAGGATGAGTCAGCTTGAGATCTGACTAGTGTCCTCTCCCTCTGTCAGTTCTTGATTCCACTTGGAGGTTCTTGCTTCCACTTGGAGATTTGGAACCTCTTACTCATCACCAGTCGAATTCCCTGAGGCAAGTGTCATTTTGGAAGCTTCCTGGGTTTTGACACCTTGAGAAATGAGCTTGCCACATGTCCACTCTCATTCAGCGCAGGTAGCCAGTGTTCCATTTGACATTCAACGTAGGTAGCCAGTGTTGGCTTTGACATTCAGCGCAAACAGCTAGTGTAGCCACTGAAATGATCCTGAATTGACTTGTTTTTGAGCAGTTTCTGGTGGAGAACTTCTGTGAATTGCTGTGGTTTATTAGCCTTGTTCCTCTAGGGGTAGGAACAACATGTTTAGGGACTTTGGATCCCTTAGATTATGGACATTTCATGCTTAATGCTGTAAGGCACAAAAATGTCTATAACAGTTTCCCCCTAAAGTATGAGGCCGTTTATCGGGTGAAATGCTTTATCAGGGGGATCCGAAGTTCATCCAATGCTGGGAGGAGACCTGTAATACAATACAATACAATACATTATTTTTCATACTGCTTTCATGATCTAGCTGAGGCGGGCATTCCCATGCTCAGCTTTATAAATTCATTTTTCTGTACATAGAACAGACAATCGTCTGATGGTAGACTGATAATTTTGATGAAATTATCATCCTTTGAGTAGGATGATTATCTGCTGCAATGATGTACATGTCAATGTCTTTCCTGAATATATATTGCAGCCCGGATGGATGAAACTAGATCCGGGTCTTCAAACTCGTTCGATCTTCACTCTAAGTACAAGTCGATCCATGTGAGAATTGTTCTGAAGTCGAACATGGAAAGACATCGCTTGATTACCGGTCAATGATGTAAACCGTTAACAAGCGCAAGAGGAATCACCGATAATGATAATGACCCTCAAGGTACTGCAGTACAATTCACGTGGTGTGAATAAAGGACTTGGCGTCGAACACCACGCAAAATCTTTCGGTCGAAGGTCATTGATGTATACCTGTCGCCGGAAGTGAGAAACTTGCCATTGAGGCATGCAAGCTTCAAAGTACTGAAGGGGTTGTTCCTAGATCAACTTCTTGGATAATGAGCTGATGTCGACAAGAAGCGATCCGTCAGAGGAGGGCCTTAATGAATCCCACATCAGTGACACGGAACGGAGCTAATGATTTTAATGGAGGTGAAAACGATCTGCGACATATGATTCAGGGTGGCGGTCATGAAAGGATGAAGGATAATGTATGGCAGTGGATGGGACACGGTTGACCTTTTTGAACGAATTCTCTTGAACATGTGGCGACACTGATGCGATGGATCGGTAGCATTACCCCAAATATGGATGGTATGGCGAGACCATGGATGTGACCGGTGAATGAAACAACCCAACCCGATTGTGGTACGGAGGAAAAGTGTCATGTTCAAGAGCGACTTGCTACCATCAAAGTTTTCTTTAGTTTCTCCCAATTTTTCCCCAGTCATTGCTGACCAGTACCTCTTTATTTTTGTCAAGCTTGAGGAGGATAACATATGCTTGTTCTATAACCCGCCCTTCGGGCAAGCCCATCTCTATGTTTTAACGAGCCTAGCGATAGTGAAACTCATTCTCGTCTAAAGACAAGTTTGTCGCTATTTAATGATTTTAACGAGTCTAACAACAAGGATAACTCGGTCCTTTTCATTTTTAGAGAGTCTGAAAAGGTACATAAAGTTAACTCCAAAAGTCCTTTTTCGTCATCTAATCCCTTAAGTCTGAAAAAGTATAAAACAATATAGAAGGGATGAGTTTTCGATAGTTTTAATGAGCTGAATAAAACAAGCGCTCGATCTTTTTGTGCAATAATCCCTCAGGTCCAAAAAGATTAAAATCTAGAGGAGGGATAGCTTTTCCTGTCCCTTTAACGAGCTGGAAGGCCAAGGACTCGGCAATCTTTTCATATTTTACGAGTCAGATGAAAAGAGCTTAAAGAAGACTCGTCTTTTGAGGAACGAGTGATAAATAGGGTTAGCAGCTGATTCCAGGTACAGGTTGGAATTTTCCAATCATGGCAGTGTCACAAGGATGGCTAGGTGTAATCACTCTTCGCAGCTGTTCCTCAAAATGGGTAAACAATCATATGGAGGTGAATGATCGGCCAAATGAAAAGTGGAGGTGACGGTGCAAACACGACCAAGGCTTTAATGGCTGATGATATTACATTCACAGTGGTTATTTACCGGGATAGTTCATTTTTTAACGAGCTTAAACGCGGGTGGAAACATTTGCTCGGTCTTATGTTTATTTTTTAACGAGCATGAACTATGTGCTAAAACTGCTCGGATCTTGCGTTTATTTTTTAACGAGCATGAACTTTGTGCTAAAACTGCTCGATTACCCAGTCATATGATAAGAGTGTCTCATCAAGATTCTATTTTTTATGGAGCTTCATCTCACTAAGCTTTGCTCCGCATCCTTTCTTTATGCAAGTTAGGAAACGGCTAACCCAAAAAACAGATAAATAACCGCTCTTTGCTTGCACTCCAAAAGGTTTGCATGCCCCCAGGTATAAAGTACGATTTCAAGGTTACCCCTCAATTTGCAGATAAAACATTTGTTTTACCGGGAGAGGCCTACCTCTTTCAGGTTACCCAAAGATTGTTCTGTTATTCTTTCAACAAAACACTTCTTCGGCGATGTCTACCGAGATAAAAAAAGGTGAGTGACGAGACCCGCCCTCTCACATAACTTTGACAAGAGAATCTTATTCCAGAACAACCCCTCTTCCAACCACGGACGGGGTACGGACTAGTCATATTTTCCCGCGGAAACCTACCTTATACCCAAAGTTTTCCTGCCGAAGCAGACCAGGACGCATGCCCCCTGGGTTCCAGTCATATCCTCCCGGATTACTCGCGCTCATCAGGAGGACGGACCGTGGGTTGAGACATTTCTTGAGTGAAGAGACCATTTAGGGATGGTATATGACTATTTCTGATGCGTGATCCGGGAAATGAAAGTTGGTCCACGAGCTTGACCACTCTTCCTTCATGCTTAAAACACATTACTCTAAAGAGTGAGGAGACGATGGCTCCCATGCAATATATATAGTCTCATCCAAGGAGTAGGTTATAATCCAAGGGTCCTTGAACGACCATCACGTTCATTTGAACGGTCTTCCCTTTCAATGTAATGGGCACATTGGGGAGGATCCCTAAAGGTCGACTGGTTCCTTTATCAAAGCCTGATAGATTTCTTATTTCAGGCAAAAGCACTGGCGAACCAAGTGCTTTCCAAGAAATAGAGGAAAGGATACTCACAGATGCCCCCTCATCAATGATAGTGCCAACCATTACCATTCTGTATATTTGAACGATAATTCTGAATGGTATGCTTGCTAGCAACCGGGGTCTGCCTAGTTGGTTCCAGTCGAACGAGACAACTAGGTTGCTTGGTGGTGGGACCGAATAGACGGCCGGATACGACTCTGACGAAGTTCCTTCCTGCGATAAAGGAATGGGCAAACTGCCCCCTTGTTCGTCGGAGTCTGTGTTGATGAAGAGAATTTGGACGGTGTCGTCTTTACTCTCCTCTGTGATGGTATCATTCGAAGATAGAGCCTCTGAAGGCAAAACCGGGTCAACTGCCGCCTCAACCTTTTGACTTTCGTCAGGCATGGATCCAGACGGTTCATCTTCAATGATAGGTGCTTCGGCTGACCACCTGGGCGGGCCAGCCGGGTTCTCAACTAGTGAAGGACTTGGCAGGAGTTTTTGATATCCAGGAGGAAGTTGCGCTCGTAAAATCGGGCGATCTTCCAGAACTATTTTAGCCTCGTCTAAGAAGGGACAACGGTGGATGGCATGGTCGCCTTCACACAGTTTGCAGGGAAATCTAGCTTTCCCTCTCTGTCCTGTGACTTCACTTTCACTAGTTGACGGTGAGCAGTCAACATGGCTATCAGAGGTTGACGCTACCGAATTGTGCAAACGGGGAGACCAGTCCCTTAGTATCCGAGGGATGCAGGGACAATCTCTGTGGAAGTGGTCTCCCTTGCATATGACACATGGCGATTTAGTCCTAGTCAGTGCTGTGTGTGGATTTTTGTCAGACGACACTTGTTTGCCCCTAGTCGCTTTTGGCTCCTTCTTCTTCTTCTCTTTCTTCTTCTTTTCCTTCTTCTCCTTAGGAACCTGGTTTTTTTTTTACCACATCCGTCAAGCGAAGAGGAAGGAGGAGAGGAAGAATTAGATGAAGTAGAAGGCTGGTGGGCAACTCTGGTCTGGTCTAACTGTTGACTCGACCGTTCAGGAATAGTGGTGTTCTGAACGACATTGGTTGAAAAGAGCCAGACCGGCAGGCCAATTGTCAGTCCTGGAAGCGACAATGTGGCCATATGGGGCGCACCAACATCTCCCCAAGAGGAGAAGGGACTAGGATTTACACCAAGGGGAATTCCTTGGTTGCTGTGCTCCATTTTTTCAACCTAAAGATCAACGCAGGAATAAAGGGTGATTGTTCCGTTTAAAATAAATTTTAACGACGCTTTAGACACAACTTGCTTTTTCAATTTTAAAGAGTCGAGAAAAAGCTAAAGATGACTCTAGTCTCCTTCGATGTTTTAACGAGCCCGGAGTGACAAATGCTCGGATGGACTTTTTCTGTTATAGAGTCTGAAAAAGGCCAAAAGAAATTGCTCTGGAGTTCTAGGCAGAGGGTGTGCCAAACTTTTCGCAAAACCGCAGAATACTTTTTAGGGTACGGGCGGTCGATCTTCCTGAATGTTGTGTTCAGTGCATTGCGATCAGTAGGGCGGCCGACACGACTTCCTAAGGATAAAGGTTTTATGCCTATAGGGGTCTCCCAATATATACGCGACGGTACGTGGGAGCACAATCCGTACTGGCGCTATCGTCCCTCAGGAGGAATCACCCACCATCCACGAGATCGACAGTCACGAGGCTTTATGACGCCGGAACACGTCTCTAGCCTAGACCTCTATGTTGTGCGTCATGTTGCAAAGCGTTGTTAAGTTCATTCAATTTATTTTAGGTTGATCTTTTTAGAAGTTTGCCTTTCAAGGTTCACCACGAGATGTATGATACAATTCCTAAATGCAGTCTAAAGATGATAAGAAAGCTTTATATCTTTTCAACTTTGAAAATCCTAGCTACTAAGGGAAAAGAAAGACACCATCTTTTCTCAAAGAGCAATCAGCACACTCTAATGCACTTTTCCTAAATCACACATGCAAACTATCAAGATGAAAATGCACAATGCAGGTGTTTGTTTTCCGCTTTCTTAGTATTGATGCCTACGAAGAAAGCTTTTTGTACAACTTTGAATTTGCTTTTAAATGACAAATACAAACAAGTTTACTTTTCCGAAATCAGAGAGGGTAGAAGAGATTACAACACTTAACGATTTTCGAAATGAATACTTGTTTCGACACTTAAAAGAGACAAACTCAAACCAATAAGCAAAAGCAAAGTACAATCAACTGCAAACAGCCAATGAACTCTCTCCTAAGATCACAATCAACAGATCTGAATCAAGGGCTACAGGATGATTATTTCACTCATGCAAAGGAAAACTGCAAATGATGCCACAAACACATAAAAACATTCACAGTCTTTTTGTACAAAAGGAGGCGGAATTTAAGCAGAGAAAAGGAGTTATCAGACTGGTACCTATGCTGGTTACAGGCTGCAAAAATCAGAGATCAAAACAAGGCAAAACAGAGCAGAGAACCCCAGCTGCACAAGGGCAAACTGGTTCAGCGCAACCTCAACACAGGGGTTTTGACATTTAGCGCAGGTAGCCTTCACGGGACCTGCGTTGAAATGCAGAATCCCTTCACTGGGTCTGCGCTGAAGGAGAAACTCTCGTTTCTCACTGGGTTCTGGGTCACAAATTGCTATTTAATCTACTGTTTTAGGCCAAATAAAAGCAACAAGCAAGGTGTAATCAAAGGGATGCTTTAAGGGAGTACTAAGATCTATCACAAAGGATCATCAAATCATTTATGAGTCCATTGTTCAGATCATAGACAAGTCCAGTGATTGGATCAAAGCAGCAACTGTCTACTTTGCATCTGGGAATAGCAGATGCAGTTCGATTGTTGCTGTCAAGTCTATGAAACAAACAATGATAGAAACACAAATAAAATGACTAAACAGATCTCCCCAGTGGAGTCGCCAATTTGTTGTGGGGAAAAATGCCTATGCAGGACGATCCTATCCACCTAAGGTGTGACAGTGCCTTAGCAACAAACAGAGACAACTATTCTGGTTTCTTCCTTTATGAAATGTGAAAGAAGAGAGATCAATAGACTTACCGGTGTCTTCCGTTTGTCCCTCGATCTGGTCTCTCTTCTCTTTGGGTGTTCACAGCTACTTGCCTTCTTGCTCGCCCAGCTTCAACGGATCACAAGAGAACAACTACTTGCTTTCTCGCCAGCCCAGCTTCAACAGATTCCTGCAAGATCACAAGAGAACAGCTACTTGCGACAAGAGAAGAACACTACACAAAGACAGATATTCACATTCATAACTAGTTCAGGATTAGAAATGAACTAAACATACTAATACAATCATACATCAAGAGTATATCAGCATATAGGAGAAACCAAGATAGCTTTATTGATGAATAACAAGGTTCAGGAAGAGATACAACCCAGAGGGCTCCAATCCAGCATCTCCTTCCCAGCAAAAGGAATTCCTATCTTCACCTTCTTCAAAGCATTAAGCACCCAATGATTCCAATCTCAAACCAACAACAATTCTTTGCAATAACAAAATTCCAGCCTCTAGATCTCATGGAGGAGAGATCCATATATAGATGTTTGGAGAGAGGATGAGTCAGCTTGAGATCTGACTAGTGTCCTCTCCCTCTGTCAGTTCTTGATTCCACTTGGAGGTTCTTGCTTCCACTTGGAGATTTGGAACCTCTTACTCATCACCAGTCGAATTCCCTGAGGCAAGTGTCATTTTGGAAGCTTCCTGGGTTTTGACACCTTGAGAAATGAGCTTGCCACATGTCCACTCTCATTCAGCGCAGGTAGCCAGTGTTCCATTTGACATTCAACGCAGGTAGCCAGTGTTGGCTTTGACATTCAGCGCAAACAGCTAGTGTAGGAACAACATGTTTAGGGACTTTGGATCCCTTAGATTATGGACATTTCATGCTTAATGCTGTAAGGCACAAAAATGTCTATAACACTCATTAGCACCCTCGATCCATGGTACGGAGATATCATTATATATCTGCAAACGTCCTCCTTTCGCCCTGGCGTGTCCAAAGATGCTCGGCGAAGGATTCGTCATCAATCACAACCATACCGTATCATTGGGGATACACTATATCGCCTCGGTGCCGAATCTGTTCTCTGCCGGTGTTTAACTCTCGAGGAAGCTGAGCGTGTCTTGAATGACTGCCACTCAGGTGCCTGTGGTGGTCACATGTCCAGATATGCTACTGCCCAAAAAATCCTTCGCGCTGGCTACTTTTGGCCCTCTATCTTCAAGGATTGCATTCTTGCCGTCTGCTCTTGTCATGAGTGCCAGATATACCAGCGGAAGATGCGAGCGCCTCCTGCTCCATTGCACCCTGTTGTCACCGTCGGCCCTTTTGCAAAATGGGGCATTGATTATATGACCTGTAACCCTTGCTCGGCCGGGGGGCATGGGTTTATTATCGTTGCCGTCGATTACTTTACTAAATGGGCCGAGGTGATGCCTACATTAACTGAAGACGGTCACACAGCGGCGCAATTTTTATTCAACCATGTTATCTCGCGGTTCGGCGTCCCTCAAGCCATCATTACTGATCACGGGAAGCATTTCTGTAATCATATGATGTCGGAATTAACAACCCAGCTAGGCTTGCAACACGATAGTTCAACTCCATACTACCCTCAGTCCAATGGCCAAGTTGAGGCTATCAATAAGATTTTGGTTACAATGCTTCAACGTACCGTTGGCATGCATAAGTCTAACTGGCATTTGATGTTGTTCCCTGCCTTGTGGGCCTACCGAACCTCTGTGAAGGATGCCACTGGTTTCACTCCATTTCAACTAGTTTATGGACTAGAGGCTACCCTTCCAATCGAATGTGAAATCCCTTCATTAAAATTGGCTGTCGAGCTACTTCCCAACACCACTCCGTTAGAAGAACGCCTTCTTTACTTGGAACGGCTAGATGAGACTCGTCGCCTGGCCTCTTTGGCCATCGCAACACAAAAGAAGCGAGTCAAGACTCGTTTCGATCAGACTGTACGTTCACGTTCTTTTGTTGAGGGAGATTTAGTCCTGCTCTACGATCAGGCAAAAGATAAGCTAGGAGCAGGAAAGCTCGAGTCTATGTGGCTAGGCCCTTACATTGTCAAGAAATTTTTGCAGAAAGGGGCCTACGAGCTAATTGATTATGAAGGGAACCCTCTTGGGAAGCCCCGAAACGGGCTGTATTTGAAAAAGTACTATGCGTGATGCTGGTACATTTTATTTTGTACATACATGTACTCTAGCAAGTGTGTTGTGTGTGTGTGTGTCAGTTTTAAAGGCGTAACTGCCACTTATTGTGTCTTTCGCTTCTTGTGCAGATGTCTGATGCACCTTATGTTGGTTTCGCTGATGGTGCCTGCCGCAGTACTCGCAACTTGTCCTCTGCGGCGTGGGTGATCTATGATCCTCATGGTGATCTGATAGATTTTCAGGGTGTGTGTTTGGGTCGTACTACTAACAATGTCGCCGAATACTGTGCTGTAATCGAGCTACTTGCTGAAGCAATTAATCTCGGCATTCGTGCATTGGTAGTGAACCTGGACTCTCAACTTGTCGTCCACCAGCTCAACGGGCAATATTCCGTCAGAGACCATCGCATTCTAAGGTTGTATTTACGTGTGAGATTGTTAGAAAGGAACTTTGATTTTATCACATATCAACATATTCCACGACAATTAAACACATTATCTGATGCATTGGCTAATCATGTATTAGATAGACATTTGCGTAATTTGTAACCAAAACATTATACAAGCAAGCACATGAAAACACAATAATAAACCATAGGCATATGTATATATATACGTGTGTGTCATAATGTTTGCGCCACGCGCATTACATAATCCAAAAAATAATACATGTCCGAATCTCATATGGCCGCAGACAACATGTCTCTCAAAAATATGCAAAAATGAAACCTAGGCGTCTAATCACGGTGATGCTCATGATAGCATGTCACCGCTCGCACCAAACGTCTCAGCAGACGATGAACGCGAGTAGGTACTCCCACTGTGTGCCTCTGGTACGCGAAGGGCACATCTGCCAATCTGGCATAGTCTGGAATCCCTCGAGTGAGTGCCTCAAGGTTCTGTACTAGCTCATCACCCGCACCACCCTCTACCTGAGGGTCGGCTGCAGGTTGTGCCCTCCATGCTATGTGAGACAAATCAGCTGGTCGCTCTGCACCAACATCTGCATACATATATATAGCTGTTGTCAGAGACAGGCATGTATTACAAAAAAAACTTAAATACATAAAAAACATAAAAAACACAAAGAGTTCTTACCTAGCTCCTCATCCCAGTCTTCTCCCGCAGGCAATGGGAGATCTGGGTCTCCAGTAAAATCAGTGCCCGCATAGGGCCAGTCCTCTATAACGATCATCTGGTGACGGAGCCATATGAAGAACTCGGGCCTCCAGGCCATCTGCTGGCCCCCTCCTCCTCTGGGCATGAGTGCTGCCCATCGAGTCAACCTCGGCTCCCGTGGCACTGGATCTGCCACTATACCTCCCTGAATCCGGAATATCGGCAGTCGCTCCAGGAAGAAAGATACCACGATGGATCCATACCCGAACTGTTTGTTGCCATCACGCTTACACTTGGTAAGCTGCCTCTTGATGTTTGTAGTCACTGCCGTGGCCCAGTCAAACAGTGTAGGTTGGAGACACTCGGTTGCCAGTAGTAAATGATTCTTGCTGGCCTCGTGGGGCGCCTGTACCCCAACCGTCCGTGTGATAGTGAATAGTATCACTCGTAGCACTAGGTCTGGGACTGTAATAATATCTACCTTGGCACAGTTTGATCCAAACTGTGCCCCAGGACAAACTCGTTCCATCACCTCCCCCATCTTTTCCCCGGAAGGCCTACTACCAGTCAAGATGGGCCGTGCACCTCTCCGCGATAATCTAGTGATAAAGTAGACATCGGAAACATCCAGTTCCAATGTCTGATCTTTCAGGCGGAATACCTGATCTTCCGTGTCCCAAGCATCCACGATAAATCGTAGTAACTCAGGTTGTGCACGCAAGTAGGAGGTAAGGAAGAATTTCTTCAAGCCGCAGTCCCTCAAAGCATCCACGCAGGCTTCATCCTCCAATGCCATGGCATCTATGGCATCATGCTCTCTTTCTCTCCATTCTACAGCCATTCTGACGAATCCGTGCAACCATAAAGTCGAAAATATCATCATTAGATCACTGATGAAACCAAAATTCAAAGAAAATTGCAAAATCAACGGTCAAATCTATGGGAAAATTAGGTCGCGCGGTTGGCGCGACTGTTTTCAAAACAGTCGCGCGGTTGTCGCGCCCCCTTTAGGAAAAAAATCCCATTGGCGCGATCCCGAGCGGGAAACTCGCGCCAATGGCGCAACCCTAAAATTTTGCAATTCCTCTTGCAGGGGACCCATCTATGGATGAAAAACTGAAAAAATGGAATGAAAATGAAGCTAAGGATGAGACCTCTTACCTGCTTCAGACGGCGGCTCGATTGCTCTCCTGGATTGATCACGATCAGCAGTTGAAGTTTGCACCCAAAACCCTCCAATGGTAAACTCACAAGGTGAAAAGTAAAAAGTAAATTTGTTTTTTACCATTTCACTATTTATAGCAATTTTTGACCTAAAAATACATTAAAAATAATATTTTTTGGGTATTTTTGGAATATATTTATGTCGAAATGGGTTTTACGCTATTTTTGGTGTGATGACAGGGGTTGGTGCAACTCAAGCGACGAAACGAGCTCCTTTTTCTACTTTTTCAAGCTCGGTAAAACATGTGAAAAGGTTACTTTAAGGTCCGCTTTCAGCTCTTTTCTGACCGTTTAAAGAAGAAAAGATTGCCGAGTTACTCCTCTTGACTCGTTAAACGTTAATAAGGGGCGGTCGTTTTAAGTTCTTTTTGTCGACCGTTAAAACATAAAAAGATTACCGGGTTTTTGTCGTTTCAGACTCGTTAATGGTTACGAAACGACGTGGTTTTGATCACTTTTTTACTTTTTCAGGTCGAAATCACTATTTATGAAAAGTACTCCTCGATCGTAATGGTCTGGCGGTTCTTTCGAGCATTGTTTTATACTTTTTCGGGCTCGCGAGACACAACTTTACGAAAGGACACCCCTGGAGTTTCCTTTTCTGCTGTCTTTTCAAACTCTCTAAACATGAAAAGACGCCGAGTTCTTCCTTTGTCAAAATCGTTAAAACCTGATGACATCAGATTTTGTCGAAATGACGCACCACAAGCATATGTTATCCCCATCAAGCTTGTTAAAAATAATTGGGGTACTCGCCAGAAATGGCGGGGGAAAAAAGGAACCATAATTATTCTCGTGTCGGCAGTATGTCGCTCTTGAACATGGCACTTGTCTACTTTCGTGTTTGGATGGGGATATCTCATCTCATTTTTCACTTGCCTCCGTGGATTTGGGTAACCCTGTTTGACATCTCATCTGCTCATTTCCTCGTCACCATGACCTCTTGTTATAGACATTTTTGTGCCTTACAACTATAAGCATGAAATGTCCATAATTCAAGGGATCCAAAGTCCCTAAAGATGTTGTTACAGCTCCTAAAGGAACAAGGTCAACCAATGACAGCTTCTCCTAGAAGTTCTCCACCAAAAACCACTCAGAAACAGTCAATTCAGGATCAATTCAGAGGCTCCACTAGCTGCCTGCGTTGAAATGCAGAAACTACACTGGCTAGGTGCACTGCAACGCAGGTGGAAGCACTACCAGGGTGCGCTGAGCGGGAAATGACAAATGGCAAGCTCATTCAACGAGGTGGAAAGACCATGGAAGCTTCCAGAATCTTCTCCAATGACACTTGCCACAATGAATTCGACTAATGATGAGTAAGAGGTTCTCAACCTCCAAGTGGAAGAAAGAACTGACAGAGAGAAGCCACAAGTCAAAACATAAGCTGACTCATCCTCTCTGCTTACATCTATATATGGATCTCTCACCCAGAGGTTCAGGGGGCTGGAATTTTGTACTTTGCAGAGAATTGCTGTTGGTTTGAGATTGAGATTAGCACATTGGGTGATTTATGCTTTGTTGGAGGAGAGGAAGGGATTCCTTTGCTGGGAGGTAGATGCTGGATCGGAACTCACTTGGTTGTATCTCCTCTTGGACTTTCTATTTTATCAATAAACTATTTGAGTTTCTCCTACATGCTGTGTACCAATGATGTTTTGTTATGCTTACAAGTTTAGCTTAATCTGATCTTGAGATTTTATGAATGTATATCTGTATCTTTGTGTAGTTTCTCTCTCTTGTGATCTTGCAGGAATTTGGTGAAGCTGGGCCGGTGAAGGAGCAAGAAGCTGGGAGCTATTGAAGAGAGGAGTGATTTGGATCGACAAACTAGCGGAAGACACAGGTTAGTTACATCCTTCTTCTTCATTTACATTTCATAAAGAAGAATACTCAATTAGTTTACCTCGTTTGTTGCTAAGGCACTATCACACCTTAGAGTGGGATAGGGGCATTTCGAATTGGATACTTTTCCCAACAACACCTCTGATCCATTGATGTCAAATACTGCCAATTCCACTATCGTGCCGTCGATATGTTCAAGAGAAGTTGACCTCTGCAAAGAAATAACCTCCCTCTGATAATTCAAATAATCTTGATTCACAACATTATCTCTCTGTCTCGTGTCGATGATGTGGGAAACATTATGGCCCACCTTCGATCAAGGTCACTTCCTGTCAACTTCAGCTCATTATCCAAGAAGATGATCTAGAGACTCCCTTCCGGTGCCTTGGAGCCTGCATGCCTCAATGGCAGGTTCTTCGTGTTCGACGTGAGGTTTTCATCATTGGCCTCCGATCGAATGATTCTACGGGTGTTCGACGTCAGATCACTAATTCGCACGCCGTAGATTGTACCTGTAGTACCTTGAGGGCCATTGTCATTATTGGTGGTACCTCTCGCGTCTGTTAACAGTTTTCAATATTGACTGGTAATCAGACGATGTTCATGCATGTTCGACTTCAGCTCATATATTCACATGCTTGAACTTGTACTTTTGTTCGGGTCGAGATGGAGCGCAAGACCCTGGATTGTGTCTGTTGTAATCCAGGCGTGATTCTTGATACATGACTCATTCACTGGATGGCTGCGACCATACCTGAGTCGGTTCATTGATCCTAACCAGATGGCTGCGTCCATACTATGGATCTAGATTATTATGTACTCTCTTATGGATGGCTGTGACCATACCACATACATCATGTACTTGAGCTATCAGTTGTATCTCTCAATGTAGATTCTCGGCGGCAGCTACATGTGTTCTTGTAAAGCATTTCACCCCTCTCTCTCTCTCGAGCCTCATGCTTTAGGGGGCATCTGTTACACAGTAATTTTTCACCATTGGTCACCGTCCCTGTTACCCCTTCCCCGTACTTTGGAGGACTCATTCCGGGACCTGTGAGCAGTGACATAACCTAAAAACACTTGCATTATGTTCCCCTAAGTATGTACTTCATGTTCCCTGAAGACACCTCCTGCAAAATATCCCTGAAAAGTGCCCTATTTCCATTATCACGGGTCCACAATGTCCTACCCGCGCCAATCAATGAGATCCTCAAAAGAGGGTGCGACCATTGGCGCTCTGTCTTAGAACAACACCCGCGCCAACCAAGTTTGGTAATGATTTTTGACAAACGCGCGCCCAGATGTTTTTTCCCTTCAAGTCACGAAGTCTTTTGAGGATAAAGCTCATCTTCTAGATGTCGAGAGTCATCATCTATCCTTGACATCTATCCACAGCGGCTTTTTGGAGATAATGCCAATCCATAATGGGTGTCCTGATGCATTGTATCTTCCTCCCTTCTCCATCTATAAAAGTCTGTCCTCATGCATTTGACAAGCTAGTTTTGGAGTAATGCTAGTTGTGATAACGCTTGTCTTGAGTGATAGTAAGAGTCTTGAAGCATAGGGAGGTTATGTTGCCGGAAGTCTGAGAGAGAGAAGGTCTATTGCAAGACATACATAGCTGCTCGCCCAGCCAGAGGAGAGGTTCAACGTCAGAACCTTGGTTGTATCTTTCTCTGTTGATTATTCATTAATAAACGACTACTATTATGGTTCCGATCTTATTGTTCATCATGATAATGTTTGATCTATTTCCTTTTTGACTGAAATATAGTTGTATTTAGTGGATTTTATGCTTGTATTCATTTTGTTCTTTGCATGTGCAGGTATCCATTCGCGGGGATCGCAAGGATTGTGACGTGCCGGAGCAAGGGAACGGGAGTATCAACTCTTCTTCGACATTAGCGTTGGACTCCAGGTTGGTTCTCATAATCCACTTTCAGTATGCAACTAGGAACTTGCATGGTAGCGTGAATTGATTGTTGCTAGACCCATTTTGGGCTAGTGGGATCGCCTCTGTCCGTAGAGGGGATTTACCTCTCCAACAAGGACAACACTTTTTGAAGGAGAGGGGCATGTTAGGCCCCTATACTACTAGTGTAACCCCTTATTGTTATTAGTACAACCCCCTTATTATATTGTTGTACCATGTAGTCCCCATATTGTTATTATTGTGCCCCATAGAAGCCCACTATTGTTATTATTGTGCCCTTACATTATTATTGTTATGTCGGCTCTAAATATATTATGACTCCTTAGACTCCTATATATAGAAAGGAGGTCTTGTCATTTGTATCGTCTAAGAATTGTTCATTTGTGTAATGTAAAGGAGGTTGCCCCCTCTAAGAGGCTTATTTCTAAGGCATTGATCTATCTTTTCTATCTTTCTGTGAGCTGGTTTCATAACAGTAAATCAGACTATATGCCCACAACAGAACAAACAACAAGTATATGTAAAATCATAGATAATCCAAGAAAAGGTCAAGAAAGTCTTTGATAAAAAGACTAAAGTAGATGATTTTTACATAGGAGATAAAGTCCTTAAGTGGGATTTAAGGAGAGAAGACAAAAGTGAGCATGGAAAATTTGATTTTCTGTGGCAGGGGCCTTATTTCATTTATGGCTACAAAGGCAAAAATACCTTTTTCTTGACAAACATAGATGGATCAGAACTACCAGGAGGACCT
Organism: Pinus tabuliformis; assembly: GCA_031772625.1. Classification (NCBI taxonomy): domain Eukaryota; kingdom Viridiplantae; phylum Streptophyta; class Pinopsida; order Pinales; family Pinaceae; genus Pinus; species Pinus tabuliformis. Next base: position 57,778,071 of record CM062812.1, read on the forward strand.
GTTAATGTTAGGATGCTAAAGCTTTCTTTTTCCACTGACTCACAATAGTTCACTTTACTTTGCATTATTGTACATAACATTGCAGAGTGTAGATTGGATTGGATGGTAATCCTTTGAAGTTGAAGCCCAGAGAGAAGGTCCCGAGCTTTGAAGGATTTATTGTCGTAAGTATCAATAAAGAAGAAATCACAGAAAGACAGTTCACAAGGTAGCTACAGTCACAATCCAAAGGCTACTAATCTTCATAGTTCTTGACATTTCACCAAAAAATTCCATCGCCATGTGGAGCCACTGTTAGAGTCCTATAGTGATAGGATTCATAATTTTGAATTGGCTGACGTTAACTCTTGTAATATTGTACATATCTTTTCTTTCTGCAAATGTTTTCCATATTAAAATTAAAAAATGTAAAGAGGGTATGTCCTAAAAGAAATATCAAAGGATAAGAAAAATAAGAAAAGATCAAAAAATGAAAAAACATGAACCCAAACAAAAAACAGATCATGAAAGTGTGCAAGTCCAAGTGCCACTATCTTAAATAATGGTTGTGTGCAGCTTGTCATATATGCCACAACCCATGATAGTCAAACTGATTAATCTTGACTACTTCATGCTTTCAATTCCATGTTTATAGTTAGAGAATAAAAATTTGACCAAACAGTTTAATCTTGGCAGATCATTAGATAGGTAGAGAAATAAAAGGAGCTCATCAGTTTAATCTGAGCCCTTGGAAGATATAAGGTTAGAATTAGATAGTTTGTTTTATAAAAGAAAAGGAAAGAAAAGGGTTTGCTAGATTAAGTGCACCCACCAAAGTGAAGAAAAAATGTTAGGGTAGGTAAATGGGTAAGTAAAGAAAGGTTTCAAAAGTACAAGTCATTTGGAGGATAAGCACTGCTATCATGCTTAACTATGTGTTTCAAGTGTGTAGGAGCAGTTATGAATGAAAAGAGCATGCTCATAAGCTAATTTGCCTAACTCCCCCTTCACTCCCACTATATACTCATTAATTTCCCTTTTACCCCTTCATGGCTTATGAAAACCCCTTCCCACTCATTTTTACTCCTACCCCTTAATTTCACACGTTTCCCTAGCCAATTACTCCTAAAATCCATTCCGCTAAGTGTGAAACCCCTTTCCCCCCTTTTAAAATCATGTTTTCACTTCAATAATTACCGAAAACCCCTATAAACCCTTTATCCTAACTCTAAAAACCCCCCACTTCATTAACTCCACCACTTAACCATTTTCCCGACTAAAATCAAGTTTAACCTACAACTCTGGTGAGGTAAGCTAACCACGCTACCCCTAAAACTCCACAGTTTAATTAATCTGCACCTAAACAGGGGTTAATTACTCTAAACCATAATTAAAACCCAGGGGTCTCACTGACTTCCACCCAATCGCCCAATCGCGCAAGTTTCCTACATGATGGTCGTCCAATCATCCACCCCCAAATCCAATGGCCATCGCCCATATTGCGCTTGCGCAATGTCCGACCTTTAATGGCCCAAGAGCACGCGATATGGGCAGTTTTGCTCGGGGCCCATTTGCCTACGTGTCCACCTATGGCATAGGTCACGTTCCCCCAGCAAAATACCACCCAACCTCCATGGTGCAATGGCCTCCAAAACCACCTCCTTGCCCAAATGAAAACGAGTAGTGTTCATAAAACATCCTTCCCCTCCCATTTTTGCAACCGTTCGTTGTTAAAAGAATTTCGACCCCCATTTTCACCCTTTTTCGCTCAAATCGTACTGTTGAACCTCTGAAGCACCTGTGACTTTTGAACTCCTATGACCATCTATCAACTACCAGAACCTTCCGACGCCACCACTGCACACCATCCTAGCTGCCGAGATCCTCTGCAAACCCCAATTGAAAACCAATTGCAGTCCCGACCGAAAATTCCAGGTATTTAACAAGAACCAAGCATTACCCTCTCTTTAAACAAAGAACATTAAATTCTTAAAATAACTGAAAGAATTCGATTAATTTCAATTTAATTGAGAGTCTCCCATTCCCAAAGTATCAAAACCCCAACCTGCAAACTGCTCATACCCTACCTCGGTTACATAATTATTGAAATTTCACTCCCAAAGCCATATAAAGCCCAATTTTCCACAATTTATTACAAATATGGCCGCCCCGACCTCTCTGGATGTCAGACTAGTGACAACCCCTCATTTAGACATTGACCATTTGGCCCTGGCAGACAGGGATTTTCAAATTAAAGACACAGTCACCCAAGACAACCTTCTAAGAATCCATTGCTGGGCCAAAGATAGGTTCCTAAACCATGTTGATAACATAAACCTTTGGGAATCAAGTTTGCCCAATTATACATTCCCAGAAGTCCATCCATTCCCAGACATTGTACATTTCTGCCATGCATGTTACATCCCTAGCCAAAGGGCTATAATTGCCCCACACTAGGAATTTTTGTTTTCAATTACCATTGAGTCTATTAACCAGATGCTTCAAATTCAGCCCAACCACAATTTGACTCCTTTGTCCATTGCAAACCTGTTGGACCTGTACACCATGTTGGACCCAACTAAGATCAAACAAATATTTCAGAATTTCATCATTGAGGAGCGCCATACTCCTAAAGACATTCCACCCTGTGTTTTTGTTATTTTTTCAGAGATTTGCAAGAGAATAATCACCATGATCTCAAGCATCCTAGGATTCACATTAGATGAGTTTGTGGATGAGACAATCATGGCCTTCTTGTCCATTTTCACTTCAGGCCAGCCTCCTGCCATAATCTATGATTATGCCCAGTTCATTACAGACAAAATTCATGAATAGTTCACTAGATTACCCACTAAAAGAGTCTTCAAATACTCTTCAGTGTTGTTCCTTATGTTCCTGTATTATCAAATAGACAAGTTCCCAGTGAAGATTCAGAAAATAGATACGAGGGGAAAGGAAAGATCGGTCATATACTAGACACCCTTGGTCCAGAGGTATAAAACAACATTCACATATAAAGACTTCATAGATTGTTTTGTTCACCCTATCATAAACATGCTAACTTCTAGCACTCAACCTAGAATCAGTACTGAGATCAAGAGGGTACTGCAACTGGAAAAGAACAACATATTAGGAGACTGGTACCTCTACCAGAATCATACTTAAATTAGGATCTATGGCTATTAGTTACCCCCCTACAAATTTTCTAAGAATCTCCCAATGAGAATATTTGCCCTAGAATACTTCAAGAAAATGATAGTTGCATATGAGGTCAACTTCCTAGCAGCTAGGAAGAAGATACAGTTTAAAATTAAATACAAAATGGGCCCTTTCATCTACAACAATAGAGAGCGTGGGCCTGAAGTTGATAAGATACTCTAGGGATTCAAATTCAAGAATATTTTCATCAAGCATTATGACCCTCATGGGGTTATAAAAAAACTCAGGAAAAAGGTCAAGCTGGGACCTTACATCCACTACCCAAGACCTGACATTGAATTGTATTCTAATCAATCAAAATGGGTAGAGAAAACATTGATAGATATGGACAACACAGTGGTGGATGTGGAGAACATCATGATTGAATTGGAGAAACAATTTGACCAAAGTTATTTCTTGCGGGTCCCAGAGTTGGAAGAACCATGAATATCCCTCGCATCATTCAAACTCCTGTCAATGAGGAGAAGGATCCCAAAAGAAACAGGGAGGACACATCAAGCTCTACCATGCAGACCACTGATCAACAATTCCAACTAAGCAAAAGGCCCAAATTGACTCCTGTGTCTAAACAGGAGGAAAACATTGCATCAACAGAAATGATTGATACTGATGCAATGGGGAAAAGGAGTAGATAAACAACTGAGATTGTTGCATTAGTAGAAACACAAAAACCCTCTTCTTCAAACACTCAGATTATACAGAGACAGAAGAGTGTGGAGGTGTCTTCCTTTGTCAGGCCAGCCTACAAGGAGGCAGATATCAAGGAAAGATTCAAGGAGATTAAAATGAGGAATGAAAAGTTTAAGGCAGACACTTATGCCAAGTACATGTAGATGACACCACCAAATCAAAATAGATTTTTGTCAGCTTTTGACATCAAAAAAGGAAAGATGTAGGTGTCTTTCCTACAACCTAATGTACAACAACCTAAAACCACAGTAGACTACAAGAAGACCAACTTTGAGGTCTTGGATAAGGATGTGCATCCCATAGATCAAATAGAATTTCACAAGCAGGCTGGAGAGATGATCTACTCCACCCTCACAGCAAAAGCAGTGACAACATTCAAGCTCAACGTCTCATTAGACAATGTGATAGCTCAGTACAAACTGGAAAAAGCATCTTCCAATGCCAAAGACACAAGGATCAAATCCTTAGAAGACCTGATCATTGAGCTGGGCCATGACTCAAAGGACATCAAGGATATTGAACAGTTAATTAAGAAGAAAAATGAAGACATTACAACCCTTATGTGACAGCTCAAGCTGCCTCAGTCACAACACCCTCAAACAAAAGAAGTCCTAGAAAGCCAAATAAATCATGAAGAAATTATGGACTTGGTGCTGCAACTCAATGACTAGTGGAAGGAAATGGAAAAGGAACTAGATAGCTTGATCCAGATCAAACAAGCTAGTCTAGACAACGCTTCTCCAACTGTCATTCCTACAGTGACCACAACTGTGCCTTCCACACTGGCAGCAACATTAGCTTCCATTGGTCCAATGGCCACTGCACTACCAGTAGCAACAACAACTACATCATCAACGATGTCAACAACAACAGGTACCACAGGTGATGAAGCAAACAGGCTGGTCAAGGCAATGGAGGAAATGTCCATTCAGACCAATGAAATGAACAAGTTAAAAGAGAAACTTACTAGCCTGGAGACAGATTGCAGGTTAGCCTAGATCATGCATAAGGAAGAACAACAAAAGGTTAGCAGAATGAATGAGAGAGTGAAAAGCCTGGAGAAAGAGTTAACACTGAGTGAGCCTTTGGGAAAGGCCAAACAATTATTATAGGCCAATATCATTGACTCTGTCAATGATATTTGGCCATCTATCCAGGTCATTTTTGAGTAGATAGACTTAATCAAACAGGCTACATAAGCCATCCCGAATGTCAAAGAAGAGCTTGGAGAAATGCCAGAGGAAGCAGTAAGAATTATTCAATTCCTCGACTCCAAGAACAAATATGAGCTATAAGAACTTAACATACCTAACAAGACAAGTACCATTTTGGAAGTCAAGAGGGTCCTAGCTAAGAGAAATTTAATGTTAAATTTAGAAGATAAGTGTCAAAACATGCAACTAGCCGTTGACAGGTTTATGACTAGGTTTGAGGTTTTGAGAGAAAAGGGACTACCTAGTCCCTTAGTCATAAATGATAAATTGATGACACAGGAGGACTACAACAAGAAAATCAGAGAAGTGGCCAGAGAACAGGAAAATACCTCATCAATGAGTGGTATACCAACTGGTAGAGTATTATACCATACTTTTGGAAATCTGTTTTACCTCTAGCATGAGGTGAAACACTTATTTATTAATAAGCCTACTTTTGCCAAATATACAAAGGCTAATGCGATATATAGGAAAATGTTCAATATATAGTTACTAGATGAAGAAACATGGAAAAAACTTTGTGATTTACTGTAGTAAAAGCACAATAAAAATATAATTGTACAGTAAAAAGTAAATGAGCATGGTAAAAGGATGAAGACAGGTCAGCACAGTCAAAGTGTATCAGATGAAAGATGAAAGTCAAACAGAGCATCTAGCATACAAGCCAAATAGCCTGCCAGCATAAAGGGATAAAAACAAAGCATAACAACCATTAAAACCAAAATAACGGGGACAACATGAAACAGTTCAATAGCTGTCTCTATCTTCTTGCAAGAAGATATTTTCCTTTTCCTAGATTAAATCTCAAATTAGTTTGAGATATTTTGTAAATGAAATTTTGTATAAATAATTCAAAATTTGAAGTATTGTGGGGATTACTTTACATTTGTAGAGTTATTATGATCTTGAACCTAAGGGTGATTGTACTATTTTCAAGTCAATAGACTGGAGCAAGTAATAAAAGCATTTTGTTACAGGATTCATGAGATGAGCCATTTGTAGTGAAGTACTTTCTTTGTGTCATTATGTTACCTTTATTTTGTGTTTTCATAATATTAAATGCGTTCTAAAATCTAAATGAATTAACTGGAAATATCACTCAGAATTTGTTTAATTACACTATGTTTTGCACAATAATTTATTTACATGTTTTCTTCTGATACCCAGATTTGAGAACCCTTAATTTCTCTCCCATCTTGGTTGACTTCTTTCATTTCTTCCAAAGTCCAGCCTAGGGAACTCTTAATTTTTCCCTGGATCTAATTTGAAGCCATTCACCATTTATCCTCTGAGATCTGTGGTAACTCATCTATCTTTCCTTGTAGAACCTGCTTTTAGAATTGAATCCAGTCTTGTTTGTCAAACATCTGACTCCATAGCCCAATGGTATAAGCCAATCCTATGTCCATCTAAGTAAAGTGATCCCACCACCAAATTTTCAAAACAAAACCCAAGTGCAAGCAATAAATAGCCTAAAATCATCTTAACTAAAACAAAGTTAAATCTTAATGAGAGAGCCCTCTCTAAGCATCAGGAAGGCTAGGTCCTGATCTCCAAAAGTGGTTTGTAGTTACCTTTGGTTTTTCTTTCTTCATACTTCAAAAGAAATATCATAGTGATAACACTACCTCCATCTTCTTCCTTCAACTTGTAAACCCATTTATTCTGCAATGTTGTTTTACGTGCTGGCAACCTGACTAAGTCCCAAGTTTGGTTATGTGCTAAGGAGTCCATCTCTTCTTTCATGGCTTATTCCCACTTCATCCTGGTTTCTACCTGTACTGCTTCTTCATAACATTCTGGTTCACCAGAATCAGTCAACAATACATAATATAATGAAGGAGAGTATCGTTCAAGGGGTCTACTTATTCTGGTAGATCTTGTAACACCACTTTCAGTTTTTTGAGGTGCTTGTTGTTGTTGTGGTTTTTGTTCTAGATGTTGATCATTATGATTTTCAGGCATCATCACTCTTTTTGGGATCTCATCAAGCACCATGTATTCTCTATTTTCTTTTTCCCGTTTCTTTTCTTGCAGTTGATCCTTATACAAAACCTTTTCATTGAATATGACATATTTGCTCCTAATGATTTTGTGTTTTTCATAATAATAAAAGAGAGAACCAAAATCATTAACACCATATCCAATAAAGGTACATTTCTTTGATTTTTCCCCAAACTTTGTTCTATTTTCTTTATTAATGTGGACAAAGGCTTCATAACCAGAAGTCTTTAAAAAAGAGCAGTTTACCTTTTTACCTGTCCATGCCTCCTCTGGAATACCGCCATCCAAGGAACCAGAAGGCCATCTGTTTATTAGATAAACGACATATCTACAACATCTGCCCAAAATTGTAAAGGAAATCTTGCACGCAATCTCATGCACCATGCACACTCCATGATTGCCCTGTTCATCCTTTCTAACACACCATTTTCTTGTGGTGTTCCCGGAACCATCTTCTCTTTGTGAATTCCATTCTCTCAACAGTACCTATCAAACTCTTTACTGCAATATTCACCTCCATTATCTGATTTGAGACACTTCAACCTTTTTCCTGTCTCATTTTCAACCAAATATTTCCATTTCTTGAAAGTATCAAATACATCAAATTTATTTCGATTACAATAAATCCAAGTTTTTCTAGTTGCATCATCAATAAAAGTAACATAATAATGACACCACCAAGAGATGATACCTGAGTAGGTCCCCATACATCTGTATACACAAGCTCTAATTTTTCAATCTTCTTTTCCTTCCCAACTCCGAGGAATCTGAATCTCTTTTGTTTTCCATAAACACATTTCTCACAGAATTTTAAATCAACATGCTTCAAACCTGGCAAAAAATTTCTTGAGTGAAAAATATGCGTCCCCTTCTCACTCATGTGCCCGAGCCTATGATGCCTCAATGTCGTATCTTCTCCTGTAGAGGTTAAAGCATTAACAAAATTAGAAGTACCATCACATAAATACAATGTACCAACCTTTTCTCCTTTTGCTATTACCAGGGATCCTTTAGTGACCTTTCAGGTTTTATCTGTAAAAGTAGTCACACAACCTTCACCTCCCAACTACCCTGTTGAAATAAGATTTTTCTTCAGATATGGAAAATGCCTTACCTCCTTCAATAGCCATTGATTTCCATTCTGTTGTTTTATGAAAACTATACCCATTCCAATTATTTTACAGGGTTTATCATCACCCAATTGAACCTGTCCAAAATCTCCTCAAACATAATCATTAAAATGTTTCTTATCAGGTGTGGCATGGAATGAGGCCCCTGCATCTACCACCCAAGCATCAATAATATTTTCTAAAGAAAGAATCAAAGAATCTTGCAACACATCACCCGTTACATTTGCTTCATGATTATTTTCTTGCTGCGTGTCTCCTTCTTTTCCCTTTTGAGACTTGCAGTCTTTCTTTAGGTGTCCTTTCTTCCCTCATTTCTAGCACACTATCCCCGATATGGACTTGGATCTGCCTTTTCTTGACTTACTGCAATATCCTAGGGCTCTTTCCTCTTTCCATTTTCTTCCCCTAGTCTTTGTAGTCAAAGCATTACCTGATGTCTCACCGGAGCTTTTCTGTTGCATTTCCTTGCTAAGGATTGCACCGACAACATCATCAAACTTTAAAGTAGTAGATCGAGAGATATAGTTACTAATGGCCATAACTAAACCATTCCAAATTTTTGGCAATGAACATAAAAATAACAGAGCCTTAACTTCATCATCAAAAGTTTACCCGTACAGAACTTAACTGGCTGGTAACTGTATTGAATTCATTTAAATGATTAGAAACATATCCACCTTCTAACATTTTCATATTAAATAAACGCTTCATAAGAAATACCTTATTTGAGGCCGAGGGTTTTTCATATAGTTTGGCCAATGTTGACATTAAACCCTCTGTTGTCGTTTCCTTTGAAATATTAAATGCTACCAACACTGCTAGGGACAACCGTATTGTTCCAAGTGCCTTTCTATCGAGAATATCCCATTCTGTGTCTGTCATACTCATTGGATTCTTTGCCTTTCTGCTCAATGGTTGGTACAGATCTCTCTGATACAAATAATCTTCCATCCACATCTTCCACTGCTGGTAGTTTTTTCCGTTAAATTTTTCGACCCTAAACCTACCATCTTTTGCCATTGCTCCCACTCAAACTAGGAACCCTTCTCTCCTGCGATTTTATCAGCCAAATAGACCTTCAACTCTGATACCAATTGTTAGAAAATTATATATTACAAAGCAATGGAAGACATAAAATATTGCAGAAATATAAACACATAAAACACATAAAAAAAGAGAGACACAGATATACGTGGTTCACCCAGTTTGGGCTATGTCCACGGAGAGAAACAACCAGTCCTTCCTTATTTTATATTATCCAGCAAACTGAAGAGATATAACCTACAATGGATCTGTTGTAATTCCCTCTTCGCTCTCACTTGCCTCTCACCACTTCCACCTTTTCCTTTCATTTTTACCTTTTCCCCTTAGTTTCAGACAAATTCCTAGCAATTCACCCTCCAAACTCATTCCCCTACCTAAAAACCCCTTTTCCCTAGTGTGAAACCCATTTCCCTTTGAAAAAGTCACTTTCCCCTTGTAAAAACCCTATTTTTCCATTAAAAACCCATAATACCCCTTATCCTAAGGTTTTGTCCCCCCTCCGCTTCATTTAACTTTAACTCCGCTTTTACCATTTTCATGACAAAACCTTAAACCCATTTACTCTAAGTTTTGCCTTCTCCCGCATTCTATTAACCCCGCTAATCTCCGCCGACTGTATTTCTTGCAACTCAACACGCGGTAGCCATCAGATCATCCACTCCCAAATCCAATGACCCTCAGCCATATCGCGCACTCGTGATCCCCGAACTTTAAAGGCCCGAGAGCACGCGAGATTTGTGGTTTTGCTTAGACCCCTTGTGGTTACATGCCATTCCACGTTAACTCGCTTGCCCTCAGAGAAAAAGCACCCCACGGCCAAAAGCTGTGCAATGAGCCTCTAAAACCACTCCCTGCATACGAAAAAATCATCCACTGTTCACTTCACGCCAAATTTCAAAAATGTTAACCACTTAAACGACAAAACCCTCACTTTCTCTCCTTTCGCTCATTTTTCACTGAAACTCGTCTAAATCCTACCTGCGCAACCTTAAGCCTCTATAACTCAATTCGACCTCTGATTACCATTTAAACATCGCCAGGACTTCACCCAAACACATGTGCCATGCTTAAATCCATTTATCTCTTCCCTTCCAACCTCTGTTTTTCTTAACAAATTGTTGTATTTTGCAGGTGATCAGTAGAAGACCAGGAGATTGGATAAATAGTTTTGACACTAGTTAAAAACCTATTTACTCCAAGATTCTTAGGAAATCTATTCCAAAGGCTTCATTTATCAGAAGTTTGTGTAAAAACAAAAGATCAAGTTTAAACCAGAGACAGAGTAGAAAGAAGTCATTTTACACAATAAAAGTTTAAACAGAGGAGGCAGATAAAGGTCATAAGTAAATATGACATCCAGCGTGAATATCAAACAGACAAGTAGCTTAAAGGGAAAAATATCAAAGACCAAAGCTAGCAGAACCTAAATAACAGTGACAACAAGCAGCAGTTCAATAGCCGTCTCTATCATCTTGCATGAAGATATTTCATTTTCCTAGAATAATTCCTTAAATAGTTTAGGATATTTTTAGTTCTACTATTGTATAAATAACTCTCTTCTAAAGACGTTCAAGGTTCAAAAATTGAAACAAATTCATCATTGAACCAAGTTCACTATTCACCATTGAACCAGGTTGACCATTAAAGGAGTGTTGTTCTCTTGAAGAAGACTACACCTTGATGAATCATTTGTAAACACTTGATGTACTTGACTTTTCTGGACCCTTAATACAAAGTAGAGGATTTTGAATTCAATTTTACACAGCTTGTGTTTCCTATAAGTTTTTCCAGTTTACACATTATGTCTTTCTTCATATTCTTATGTCTTACCGAGATACCTAGGTAGGAATAATTATATCTCAATTTACTCCTATAAGCTCTTGAAGTGATAATCATTAAAGAGAATGGATTAATGAACTATCTGTTTAATTAGTTCCCTTTAAATCAATAAATCATCAGCATCTTGTTGTAAGCATAAGCATATTCTCTTGAACCTTTTGAACATCGGTCATAGGTTTTCATACTTATGATTATTTCATTATCTATCTGAGAATTGTGATAATCATATTATTTTTGTTTTCTGCTCACCACTACTCAAACTTTATCACTGTGTAAAGTTTTATAGCAGCCCTTTACTTTGGGATTAATATTATTCAAAAGGTTAAACATTAAAGTGTTACATCTATTTTATTCATTTTTTTTCTAAACATAAACAAAAAGCCCAAAACAATTATCTTAGATGCTCTAGCATTGATAACTGACCACTATTATCTCAGAGGTACAACACCAGCTGAACCTTGGCCATCTCTGTTCGAGCGTTGTGCACCCCTGTGGCCAACTTGTGGATGCACACCTCCATTGGTTCTTCTGCCTAAATGTCCAACTCCGGGACCATTCGGCAGGCTTCCTCCACTACCTGCATAATTTTCTTATTCTGCTCCACTGCCTCGTTGTGTTGCAGGCCCATCTACTTGATGATGATGCACTACTCACTCATCACCTGCAGAGCGCGACTCTCCTGGGCCCAAAGTTTCACAGTGACTTCATCCTGTAAGAGGTAGAGCATCTCCCAAGGGAGTGCGGTCATATCCAATCCTACCCCTTTCAGACTGCTAAATTTGGGTCTGTCGGCCTCATTTTCTGTAGTGAGTGCCCCATTAGGTAGCAGTACTGCGTTGGTCACCCTTGTGTGCAACATCTCCTCAGCAGTTGAAGTGTCGATCGCGAGGGTGGTAGACACTGTGCTAGCCTGTGGAGTGTGAACCTGTAACTCCTTTAGCTCTGTCGAGAGAGCCCCCAATACCAATTGTTGCTGCTCTTCAAACTATTGGAGGGCCTCCGCGGTGACATCCCTCATAGTTTCTCTAATATCATGCAAATCCCCCTCAATGAGGGTAATTGGGTCGAAGTATGTTTTTGATGCCTTGGTTTTCTTTCGTGGCATTGCATTCTCTCGCGGTTGTGGATGCCTAATTTGGGTGGATGTCATCTATGGGTTCGCACCACCTTGTTCTATCTCTATTTCTGCTTCTGTCCCGGGCAAAGGTGACTTTTGACCTTCGTGCTCTTCTCCTCCTGTTTTCTATTGTTCCGCGACATTACGTGCTACCCGGGCCTTAGCCTCTACTTCCTCTTTTTTTCACTTCTCTGGTAGCTGCACCATTTGGAGCTTTATTTCCTCCTTTTTATGCTGCACGATGGACTTGTCTGTTTCCACCGCGAAGCGAGCTGGATCACGCCACTCCTATTGCCAAGACTCGAGGACTGCAAAAATATTGTCGTCAGTCGCCTAATATGGTAGGTTATGCCATGTCTTATTAGGGCCCTTCTGCGCCCTAATAAAGACATGGTAGAAATTTGCTTTGAACTCCACAAAGCTCTGCGAACTGGCATGTACTGTGGGTGACAACCCTGACTTGCAATTGATCCCCATTTAGATACTAATCTCCATGAAGACCCAAAATATCTTTCTTTCTTTTATTCCATGTGTATCCTTGGTCACCCACAGCGAAGCATAATTCACTGCCTCTGGAAGGTCTGGCGCGACCGAAGGGAATTGGCTGTCTTCAGGCAACGCCCATGCCACCAGCACGACCGAGAGTAGGAGCCACATGTAGTGAAATGTCTTGCCCTGCTCCTGTGCCTCACGATAGTTTGCAAGGAACTTGCTGCATAGATAATTCACCCAGTTGAATTGGACTCCTTCAGTGCATTGGGCCACCAGTGCAATCACAGGCGCGGGCACCTCATCCGTGTGACACTTCCGCATCACTTTCCCTGCTAGTATTTGTGTTGCGACCTTGACTACAGGGTTGTTAATGCTGGAGATGGCATATCCTTGCTTCTTCTTCTCCAACTTGAACTTCTTCTTCATCACTTCTGCGAGGGCCAACTCGCCACCTTTTCCTTCTGAAATATTGGCTGGATCCTCCCCTGAGTAAGGTAGCCGTGTGATTCGATGAATCAAGTGGTCTGTGATGGGAATGGGCTCCTCCAGCCACAAACACCCATCATGCACCAAGTAGAGTAGCTGCTTGATGATGAAGATGGTCATTAGGGCACGGTGGGAATGCAGTACCTAGAGCAGGTTTAGCAACCGGCTTTCTCTACACCCTTGAGCCATTTGGGTGGCTCCAATTCAATTATTCCAGCCGTAGTGTCAATCTGTTGGCCCATTAGCTGCTCAGTCGTTAAATGCCATAATTTCTCATGATCCGCAAGGTCCCAATCTTTGAACTTCAGTATAGGGACTTTTCCCAAGTGTGGTCCCTCAAAAACAATATCATCTGGGAGCAACGAAGTTTGCAGGGAGCTCTTGCTCTCGTCTATGTCCTTCGACACCTTAGCTTTACCCTTGCGCAGAGGAACATATTCTGGTAACCTGGTAATAGGGTCTGCACCCTGGGTTTCAACTTCCATTTCCACATCCTCCTCATCCACTAGGATTTCTTCAAATTCTTCCTCGTCGGCCTCCAGATTAATGGCCTTCCCCTTTTCCTGTAAGGTGAGCTTGGTCCTCTATGGGTTTCTTGGTGAGACATGCACCGGGATCATAGCCTACTTATCCTTCTTAGGTCTCGGTGTTCTGGGTGATTTAGGGACCTCAACTATTACTCTGGCACTCTCTGGGGCTTCTACTACCGCAATTTCCTGTGTGGCTTCCTCGGGTGTCGACATCATTCTAGTTAGGAGGTCCTACATCTCCTTCGACAATGTTTCAAACACTGAACTTGCTCTCAAAGCCTCAAAATTCAAAAGGTCCATACACACCTGATAGCGCAACAACTAAATTTTCAAAATGCCAAGTGTTTTTCGCTGGACAACCACTTGTAATTTATATGCCTTTTTGAATTCAAATTTGATCATTCCCCCCACATTCGGCCCATTAATGCTAGATTGGTGGCAGATTTTCAAGAATCTAAGCCATAAAGTTCTCCTTAAATGCTTGCCACCCGCTCCATTAGGCCTCAACCGACCATCAAATCATGAATAGTGACTTTAACAGTCACTTTCCTGTGGACCTGCATGCTAGCACAACTATCTTTGCACTGTCGTGGATCCTTTGAAACTTCACTGCTTCGCGCAGTCCTGAAATTGCGCAGCTCCCTAACCTGGACAGTGTATTTTATAGTCCCGTGCCTCCTTTCAACTTCCTGGAGCGCTAAGACTGTGCTTCTGTCACCTAGTTAGATGGTTGAGCCACCTGTGTATGGCTTCAATCGACTACCATTCACCTTTCCTGGGAAGGGATCTCCATTCAACTTAACCAGCTGGACTGTGCCACCATTGGTAATCTCCTTAATAACATAGGGCCCCAGCCAATGCATTCTGAATTTCCCTGGAAATTTATCAAACTTACTGTCATACAATAGCACCAAGTCATTCACCTGGAATGTGCACAACTTGATGTGTCGATTGTGCCACACCTCTTCACATTGCTTTTGGACTTGCTGGTGAAATCTAGCCAAAAATCTCTCTTCTTCTAGCTCATCCAACTGAGTGAACTTCTCTTCCAGGGCTCCACGATCCATCATACTTGTGAGAATTCTATGCAGAGACTAGGCACGATGTATTCCATAGGCATCACAGTTTCAACCTTGTATACCAGCCTAAAAGGTGTCTATCCTGTTAACTTCTTGCACATTGTTCAATAAGCCCATAATACTACAGGTATGCGTAGGTCCCAATCACTTTGTTGAGCATTGCATACCTTGGTCAACGCATTTTCAAGCACTTTGTTGAATGCCTCCACTATCCCGTTAGCTTGTGGGTGATAAGGTGTGCTCTTTTGGTGATACACCTAAAATTCCTCCATTAGTGCGTTGATCATCTCATTCAAGAAGTGCATACCACGATCACTCATCAAGATCTTTGGACATCAAAATTGCATCGGTACATGCTCAAATATAAACTTCATGGCAGTCACGCTCATACAATCCTTCACTGACTACGCTTTTCCCAATGAGTCAAGTACTCCATCATAGTGATAATGTACCTTGCGCTTGTCTTTCTTGAGGCTGAATGGGTCCTACAAAATCTATTGCCCAACTCTCAAAAGGTTGCAACATTATTTGTGGATTCAAAGGCATTTCATCCCTCTGTGATGGCTTTCATGTTCACTGACATACATCACATGCCTTACAATATGCTTTTGAATCCTGATGAAGGGTTGGCCACCACAACCCTGTGCGTAGAATCTTCTGCGTGGTTTCTCTCCACGCATAATGTCCTCCCATGGCGCCCCCATGAGTGTCTGCAAGGATGCTGCTTCATTCAAACTCAGGTACATACCAGTGCAATATCTCATCAGTCCCCATCTTGTATAGATGCCCATCAACGACAAAGAAATCTGCCACGTGCACCGCTAATTCCTTCTTTTGCTAGATAGAGTAACCTTCTGACGCAGTTCTAGTTGTTAGGAAGTGTATTATATCCTCAAAATATCCATCTGCGATGCGCACGACAAATAGTTGTGCGTTAGGTAATCCTTCCTCCAAATTAGTAGGTTCCTCCCCTGTTTCGATGCGCGACAGATGGTCTGGTCCCGCATTCAATTGTCCAGGCTTCACAACAACTTCAAAATCATATTCTTGGAACAATAAGAGCCATTTGCAGATGCAACCCTGTAACACAGGCTTATTGACCAAGTACTTCAACGCAGAGTGATCCGTATACATCTTAAAGTGGCCTCCTAGCAAGTAGTGTCGATACTTCTGGAGCGCATACACCATAGCTAGTCCCTTGCGCTTAGTGGTGGAATAGTTCCTGTTTGCTTTGGATAATCTACAGCTTGCAAATAGGGATAGGGTGGTCCAAGCCTTCTCCGCCATCTTGTGTTAGTACTGCCCCCAACACTATACATGACGCATCGACATGTACATGAAACTCTTTCTTCCAGTTTGGGAAGACTAGAATCGGTGCGGTAACCATCTTTTCTTTCAATATATCTAGGCTTTTCTTACAGTCATTGTTCTAGTAGAATGAGACATCCTTCTTCAACAATTTTTCCATTGGCGTGGTGATCTGGGCATAGACTTTGATAAACTTTCTATAATATCTCGTATGCCCCAAAGTACTGCACAGCTGTTTGACACTCCTCGGCACTTCCAAGTTCAGAAGCACCGTGACCTTCGTGGGGTCTACCATAAGCCCTTATCTGCAAAACACATGCCCCAAGATGTTTCCAAAAGGAACATAAAAAAGACACTTCTTGAGGTTGAGCGCGATTTGGTATCTTCGATAGATATCCAACATCAAGCACAAGCTTGCTACATGGCGCTTAACTATCCCAAATATAGTCCAATCATCAAAATAAACTTCCAGGAACTTATGAATAAATTCCTTGAATGTCGCTACAACCACAATTGAAAAGATAGCAAGCGCATTCTTCAATCCAAACGACATTACCGTGTATTGAAAACAACCCCACTCAATCGTGAAGGTTGTCTTGCTCCTATCCTCCAACGCGATTTTGATTTGTTGGTACCCAGAGAACCCATCAGTGAAGGAGTATGCTTCTTGGCCACCTACATTGTCCAACACTTCATATGTGAACGGAGTTGGGAAAGGATCATGCACACAAGCATCATTCAGTTTTCTGAGATCCACACATATCCTTATCTCATCCTTCTGCTTCTTCTCTTGCACCACCATTGGGCTTACCCAATCGGATTCCTCCACAGGCCCAATGATGTTTGCTGCTAACATTTTGTCTAGATCTAAGCAGACCTTTTCCTTATATTTCAGATTTAGGTAGTAAGGTCTCTACTTAACTGGCTTCGCATTAGGTTTTAACGTGATCTTCATCACTCCTAGATCTCCAATTATTCCTTTCAAATTTGTAAAATTGGTAGGGAATAAGTCTTGGTATTCGTAGAGCAATTTAGCGAAAATATCCACCATCACGTCATCCCAGTAGTCTCCAATCTTCATGAATTTGGGTTCTGCCTCCATACCAATGTTCACCTATTTAGCTCTCACTAGCGCGGTTATATCAGGGTTCTCAATTTGTGGTCCTAGAACCTCACAGTGGCCTTCTTTTACTGGAATGTTAATTTTCCGTGGATCTTCATCCTCCTCTTCAGCATTTACATTATAACATTCCAGCCCACGACTCAGCTGAGTAGCCCATTCAGGTTGCATCAGGTCTAAAGGATCCTGCAATATCCTAAAGATGCCTTCTTTCACTTCTTGTAGCGCTTCATCAATACTGTCAAACTCGTCCTCAAAACTAAAAGTCATCATGAATCCTTCGCATAGGATATCCCATTCACCTGTCCCATGGCGGAGCTCTGTTTCTATATACCAATTCATTGGGATAACATCCATGGTATGATAGAATAGGTGCACCCATTCAGGTTGTGGCTTTTCTCCATAGGCCAGAGTCCATTTGGCTAGATGTGCGTGCGAATCATTCTGCCCATCACACTTGTCTTCCAGTCGCATCTTAGGCTTCCCAAATTGTGCTCGCATCATTCTCCAACATTCATGCCAATCATTAAAGTTTCCCTTGTGCATACCCCACCATCTTGCGGGCGTAGAGCGTAGTGCCCAGTCTGGGGCCTGAAAGCATTGTTTTTCTGGCACCTCCATTTCAAATGCATCCAAAAAGATATCTACCTCATTCAAACCATCATAAATAGGCAGATTTCTTACCTCTGATGATACACAACACAACGACCGGGTCATCATGTTGCAATTCAGCGTAGTTACCTCATGTAACCGATTTTGCCAGCGTTCTATTTCTTCGTTGGAGTCTTGATCCAAAATGGATTTTGGATAGACTTCTAAGTCTAAGTGTTCCTCATATAGGAAAATGAAACTCCAAGGATGATCCTAGAAATAGTCCCATTGTCTAGATCTTTTCATTCTCAATCTATTGCAATTTGAATGGGCTAAAATGGACTTCAGATGCAGAAGTTATCACAGAAAGAAGTTGCCCTTTGTCCTTTGAAAAAGGGGAAAAATATTCTAAAAATGGCCTAAAAGGCCTTATCTGGGAAATTTCATCGGAAAAAGGCAAAAGGGAAGGACTTAAGCCGAAGGCAGGAGGCCCCTGATCGGTGATCTCTGATGTATCGGGTCGGAGACAGGCCTGCATGCGATATCGGGACCCAGGCTATGCGACATGTGATCGTCGATGAATGAATCAATGGATTGGGTTGGCGTAGTCCATATTTAAAGGGAATAACCCCCGGGCCATTCCAAATGTGATATGCGATAGTGATCACGACGTAACATCTCAGCCGTCGGATCAGGAAAGGAATGGACGGCCAGGATTAAATCGGCGGTCGGGAGATTCGCGAACCCCGACACAAAGGGCCGATGCGATAATGATATGCAATGTGGTCTGGACCGTCCAACTAGGGATCAGATCAATGGTCCAGATTAAATCGACGATCAGTGATTGGTGATCCTTGATAGTAGGACTAATGCGATAGCGATTGCGATAAGCGATAAAAGGCTGGACTCGATGGGATTTAAAATCCCGATTTCATAAAATTTGCAATCGGGAATTCAGATTTTCTATATATTCCCATGTATTGAGGATTTTAGACCTCCCACCTATGCGACAACAATATTGTGACTGAAGGCAGACCCGATAAGGTTATAGGGGTGGTTTCATAGATTTTGAGGTCTGGAATTCGCGCCCGACAATGTTTTTCTGTGTATTTCCATAAAATGATGTGTATTAAAATTTTGTCTATTTTCGGGTTTTTCGCCTCAGGGAAGGCCTGTGTGCCACACTGCAAGTGGGAATTTTTGTAGAAAATGATGCATTTGGAAGCCATCCGTAGAGTCAGATGGCATAAATGTAATTCTGCAACTTTTCTTCTACCTACCCTTTTACTTACCCTAACATATTTTCTTCACTTAATTGGGTGAATTGAGGCTAGCAGACCCATTTCTTTCCTTTTTCTTTTGAAAAATAAACTTTCTAATTCTAATCTTATAACATCCAAAGGCTCAGATTAAATTGATGAGCTCCTTATTATTCTCTACCTAACTACTGATCTGCCAAGATTAAATAGTTTGGCTAGATCTTTATTCTCTAACTATAAACGTGAAATTTAAGCATGAACTAGTCAAGGTTAAACAGTTTGACTATCATGGGTTGTAGCATTTATGACAAGCTGCACACAACCATTATTTTGCAAAATAAAGTAAAGAGTAGTGGCACTTGGACTTGCACACTTTTAGAGTTTATTGCTTTTTGTTTTTCTTTCTAACCTAACATTTTATTTTTGCCTTCATTCTTTAGGGCATCTATCCTAACATTTTCTTTGATATGGACATATTTATGAAAATATTTCCTAACATTTTTATTCAGTATTCTTTTTGTCCATATCCTAGCTTAATATTTTTGAAAAATATTTTCATTTTTTGAATAATTGATTCTAATTTATCAAAACAAAAAAATGCTACAACAGTTGGAGCTGAACCTGCAAATCGCAGAACTGCAGTTGAAGGCTCAGCCTTAAACTCCACTGGAAGTTAGGGAACAACGTACCACCACTGTTATGACAACAATAACGACGATTGATAGTGCAGTAGCACACTTCATGCAGCTTTTCGAATAGTCATTCGAGGTCCTAACCACCCTGCAGGAGGACCCGAATGTGGAGTTCCTAGAGACAGAGCCACGTGAGCTACAAAAAAAATATGACAAGGTCAAGGGACCGCGTATATGGTTTCCCTTACATAGAGGCTCACATGGATGTAGGAGGAAAAGGTTCTCACGAAATAGGTGGATGCCGCTCGACATAAAGAAGCGGTCTTAAAAGCGCACCTACAACCATGGATAGACTAGGCTTATGCGATCAAAACCTCCATTGAAGGAAATCTCACACAACTGCAGGTAGCTCAGCAGAAGATTCAGGGCAGCAATTCAACAACAGTCATCGAGTAGCACAGGGAAGAAGTCCAGCAGGCAGCCGCTCAATGCAATGCCGAAGTTGCAGTGATCCAAACGGAGCTGGGAGGCCTTTGCGCTAAGATCTCCACACCTGCAGAGTGACTCGAGGGTGAGTCACGATGTTTGTGTTGGGGGCTTATTCGGCGCGAGATCCCTCAAGGGTAGTTTTGGGGCTAAAAACCCATATTTTGGTCAAATTTTGTAACCCAAGTGTAAAGACTCCGCATTTTGTGGTTGCGGAGCGCATAGATATTAAAGAGTCATAGGGTTGTTCGCCCTTATTTTGGAAATGTAATGTCGACTGTAGAAGATATACCCATGGTCCACGGACCATGGGATTGTATAAATAGAGCTAAGCTCTAAGTAGTTTAAGAATCAATGAATGAATCAATGAAGAAGATCGAACATGTATGAGAGATAGCTTTGAAGTAGAAGTCTAAGTATTGGGTTGTAGCGTAGGTAGAGGCTCTGCAGTTGAGTGCACAGAGGCCTAGAAGTTTGCAGCTGAGTGCGCTGGGCGGGTTGAGTCTGTAATCATTCAGAATTATCAATAAAGAGAAGTATTCTACAATTTATGCGTCTTTATTTCTTGTTTATGCATCTGTTATATTGGGTATGAATTTCACTTATAATGCTTATATGATGCGCGAATGTATGTAAATGTATTGGTTAAGTGAACGCAAGTCAGAACATCTATTTACAAGAAGCTAACTAAGATCAGTTAATAAGACAAGTAAAATACTCAGGAAGCATGGTTCTTTGAACATGTGGATAAATGTAAATTGTAGGTTTCCTTGTTTTTCCTCCAAGTTCCCTTGTAAACACTTGCTTGGGTGAAATTGATGCTTTGGCCAAAATTAACCTCAAGGATGTGTGCCATGCAATGTGAATTTAAAATTATTTCTTAGGAATTCATTAAATGGTAATTCTCCTCCTCCTCCTCCTTCAACCATACAATCCTATGGACACTTGTTCTCTTTTATCAATAATGTCATTTACTAGCTTCTCCATAATGTTGTTCTCTTAGGAATTTTCTTCGAGGTTACGATTATATTCACAAGTTTGATTCAAGTGTATTTCTTTGGATTCTTTGCAAACTTTGCCTAAGGTTTGGTTAGTATTTTTGTTATTGTGATGGATATTGATATGTAGAAGAAAATATGAATGTGCTAATCCCATATATTGCACTCTTCTTCTATTTCTGGGTGTCAATGTGATCTGAAAATGGGGCACTTAGGCTTCTTGTCTAACTTACAAGAACCTCTCCCACTTCTAAAGCTTAAATATTCCCAAGTCTTGTTGGTTAACCAATGCGGAATTGATAATATGCTTGACAATATAGTGTATGCTTGTGTTTGTTTTAAACTGTTCAAGTGTTGTAAATTGATTTACTTAAACTAATATAAATCAAATAGAAGCAATTAAAACAACATATACAATGCAGCAATAAAACACACACAGAATAGCAATATTAATTTGGAGTTCACCCAAAACTCTTGGGCTACGTCTCCGTGAGCTCTAGTCAACTCGACTAGGCTCTCTAGGATTATGGTAAAGTCTACCTCTGATACCCTTGGCCTGTCACCGCCGATTGCGATATGCCAATCGGATCTAGACCGTTGATCGGCCAGATCTAACGGCTCCTGTGCGTTGCTCCTTTGACCGCCGATAAGCCTGTTTTCCACTATTTCTTCATATTTTTGGGTCCCGATAGTGTTTTCTGCCTTTTTTGAAGGTTCTCCTTTTGTGATAGTTTTGGTCTTTAGAAGACTTAGAGGGTTTTTAGGACCCATTTTTAGGGGATTTTGCCCCTTTTTCCAAAGGATAAAGGGCAGCTTCATTTTATGATAACTTCCGCATCCTAAGTCCATTTTTTCCCATTCAAGTTGCAGTAGATTCAGAACGAGACGATCTCTGCAATGGGGCTAGTTCCAGGAACTTCCTTGGACTTTTATTTTCCTCAGTGAGGAACACTTAGACTTAGGAGTCTATCCAAAATCCATTTTGGATCACAATGGTTTTCATGGAAGATAGAAATGATCCATGATTTTAATAGAGGAAACTAGGGGCCATTCTTCACTCATTAACAAAAGAGATTTGTTTCATGCACTCAACTTGTATCACATATGTACATTAATGATTTTTTTATGTAAATTTAGTCTTGGGTATTGTGATTTGGTAGCATAATTTTACCTCATTTTTTTTGGGTGGGGGGGCAGGGGTGTTGATGATTATATTAGAAAAAATTTTTCTCCCTAAAAATATGCATTGTGCTCCTTGTATTTTAGAAAACCTTAGTTGAGTATGTCTATATTTTATTAAATGAAAGGTCCACCTAGGTACTGTTGCCACACAATCTAGCATGGGTCCTAGCAGGTGAACGTATGGAACAACTACTAGTCCAAATGACAACAATGGAACAAAGACCCATTTCCACCTCAGTCAATGTCCCCTTCTCTTTATGGAATTTCATTGATGGGATGATCCAAAAGGGATCTAAAATGGCCAAAAATTCAAAGTATTTGGATTCGAGCAAAACCAATGCCATTGTGTAGAGCTCGCGAAAATAAATCTAATGTAACTTGAATGGGAAAAATATGCCTCTGGATGAAAAAGTTATTCAAGGTCAAAGTTTTGGTCAAAGTGAGTCAAAAAGTCAAAGTAAAAGTCAAAGGTCAAGGATCACGGTTATAACAGGGAAGATTTCAGATCATGGTTCTAGGGTTCATGGTTCTATGTCGACACCTGGCGGATACAGAACAATCCAAGAGGTCCAATCTGAATGTGACACGTGGCCTTCAAAGATGTTGACAATTGATAGCTTTTCGTTGGTGGAATGTGGACTAATCAATTGGTGCCATGTGACCCAATGAGAGGGCGAAATATGGCCTAATCTAGGTAGGCCATATGGCCTTATTTTATTTGTCAAATTTTGTTAAGGATCGACTGGACCAACCGAGATTTGATCTTGAGACCTCATTGCAACAAATCTCGTGCCTCACTGATACACTACAAGATGGTTCTCATTATAAACACTTCGCCAGACATATCTATTGTAATAAAATATATCAGATGGAAAAAAAATTGGTGGAGTTGCCATGGTTGGCGGTGTCTCATACTATTGTGCAAGAAATCCTTTCTACGAATAGAAACGATCCCTCTAGTCCTATGGAAGGATCTAACAACAAATGAAGACAAATATATGTAAACTTTACTAGTTTATACAAGAAAACACAAAGGAGGATAGATGACCTACCTCACTCTGATGCTAATATCCCTTGGTGTTGTCCTTGATTCTTTCACTTCCAAGTTCAATCTCCTCTTCGTTTTTATGGATGAATACTTCCAAGGAATATTTCATGGAGACAACAAACACATACATAGAAAAATTCATTCCAATATAAACCATGTAACAGATCAAGGAGTATTACACTAAATGAGAAATCATTGACACATTTATGGAATGAAAACACATAATGTATTATTTATAGATGGTAAAGGGAGAATTACAACCACTTAAGCCTTAATGTTGGAAGCCTCCTTTAGGTGAGTTTCCAAATTCTAGCCTTAACCTTCAAACACTCCTTTCTCCTTAGCAAAATGGGCAACATTTGGGCATAGTTCAACACTAGGAAGGCAACCAATCAATAGCCAACTAGTTACGGATAGTAGGGATCTCATTTATAGGGAAGGAGAGGGAGTTGAGGATACATAAAACAAGAGATAAGTTCCACATATCAAGGGAAATATCCATGAAAGTAAGATTAAGGACTAGGAATGGGAGGTCTCATTCTAATCCTCATTCACCTGTAACCAACTCGTCATTCTCAAGACTCCTAGTAAGAGAAACTTCTCCTCCATTTTAGGAAAAACTACCTGAATGATCCGGATTTAAACAAGAATGCAAAAAATTACAGACATAACCATAAATACAAAGATGAAGTAGAAATAACACTTCATTTCATTAATAGAAAATACTGAAATATGCTTACAAATAGAATGGAAATAAGACTAGCTCGGGCGATGGTATCTTATCTCTGAGAAGAGATGTGGTGGCTACATGCCTTTGAAATACGTTATAATGAGGCTCAAGGGCCTTTTTATTATTGAAAAATACGAGCAAACCTTAAACAACCAAAACCCTAACCTGAGGGGATGTAACACCAAGAGTTTATGGGCACCGTTGGGGTGAGTTGGATAGTCAACTTCTTGGGGTCGCGACTTGGTCATATTATTTCCATTTGATGCACATCATAACCCGTTGGAAAGATCTCTCCAAGGACTATGAAGGGAAAATACAATTTTAGATAAAAGATCGTTGGTGGTAGATTGCCAAAAAACATCGTTTAAGGCCTCAAAATGGCTTCAGAAGTTTAGGACCTGAAAAACTACTAAAAATAGTAAACTATGCTACAATTAAGGAAACTAAAATACTGAAAGAAACAATGGTGGGGGTCCAAGTGGAATTAGTAGGTGGCCACCAATAGCCACCTAGATCATTCCTCCCCGCTTAGGAAGCAATGGTCCCCATTGCGTTGAGTTCCTCCATGAGATGAGGAAACTTCTGCTGAACTTGGTCCCTGGTGAGCGACTTACCCTAGTGAAGGATTTGGCCTTCTTTGACAACTTGATACAGTTGGATCTTCTACTGGTGAGTGTTATTGATCTACGTGTCCATGATCCAATCAGTTGTGGCTTGCTCCATGCAATCTGGATTTAACTCTATAGGTGTGAGTTGTTCTGCAATGTCTGATGTGTCCAACAATGGTGGGAAGTATGGTTGAAGGTGGTCCACATTGAACACTGGGTGCAGGCCAAGGAATGGGGGAATGCTAAGCTCAAATGCATTATCACCCACAGCCTTGGTAATGGTGTAAGGACCATATCAGAGTGGTCTGAGTTTACGATAGGCTCCAGTAAGGCATTCCTTCTGCAAATGCAACCAAACTTTGTCACCCACCCGAAACTTGTGTGGCACTCGATGTTGATCATGTTGCTGCTTGTACTTGGCATTTGATTTCTATAGAATGTCATGGACCTGCTGGAGGATATGTTGGATGTTCTCAATGAAGTTATTTTCCTTATCGGCTTCTAACTAGACATGAGCCAAATCTACCTAAGTAGCTACAAATGGTATGGCCACATCAATGGGACATAGTCGCTGGAATCCCAAGCCCACCTGAAAAGGGTTGTCACCATTCGAGTTGTGGAGAGCCTAGTTATAGCTGTGCTAGACATAGGGAAGGCTCTCATCCCATGTGCATGGATGCTTTGAGTTGTACATGCACATAATGTGTACGATCATCCTGTTGATGACCTCTTTCTAGCCATCGGTTTTGGGATGGAAAGCTGTGGACTTAGTGAGCTTGGTGTCCAACATCGACCAGAGACTAGACCAAAATGTACTGAGGAACCTGCTGTCCCAATATGAACTGATAAAATGTGGGATCCCATGTGTACCCACACTCATTCAAAGAAGAGTTTAGTAGTGGCTTCTTTTGTGATATTATTCTTGCAAGCTGCCAGAATGGCCATCTTCGAGAATATGTCGACGGCCACAAAAAACAGGCATTGCCATGCTTAGTAGAAGGAAGGCCTGACATGTAATCCACGGAGATGGATTCCCAAGGTCGACTAGGGGTAGGCAGCAGAGTATAGAGGCCTTGCTTCATGATGGCTAGTTTGGCAATGGTGCAGGAATTGTAGGATCTGATGTACTTCCTGACATCTTGTCGAAGATTTGGCTAGTAGCAATACTTCTGCAGTACTTCCATTGTTTTCTCAACCCGGAAATGCCAAGCGACCTAACTGTAGTGTGCTTCCAAAATCATCTTGGCTCGCTCACTTGAAGGAACACAAAGGTGTCCCAGGCAGCATAGCAGGGCATCTTGGAGGTGAAAATCTAGAACTTGCTGACCCTGTAAGAGCAGCTGGTATGTGTGGATGAACTCTGGGTTGCTTTTGTAGATAATTAGCCAATCATAAGTCTCGTGCCCACAAGAGTTGAGCACGGTGGTTAACGCCATGATCGGTGGTTGACTGAGGTAGTCTGCACCATTATTAGTGTTGCCCTTCTTATACTTGATATTCAAATGGAACTGCTGCAAGTATGTGGACCACTTTTGATGGCGATCATTCTGCAACTTCCCTTACATTAGTATGAACTATAGGGGTTGGTGGTTTGTGTGGATGACTGTTTCCTTCCCCAAAATGTAAAGCTTCCATTATAGCAAACCTGCACAATGGAATACATCTCTTTGTCATAAGTGGGATACTTCCAGGCTGTGTCTGAAAGTGTATCACTGTGATATGACACTAGATGCGCATGTTGAGTAAGGACTGCCCCAATAGCATAGTCAGAGGCCTCTGTCTTGATATCAAATGGTTGTTGCAAGTCTAGTAAAGTGAGCACTCGTGCAGAGCAGAGGCGATGTTTCAACTCTACGAATGCCTTCTGTTGAGATTCAGCCCAAAATAATTTTTCTTTCACTCCTACCTCAGTGACTAGACTCAAGGGCCAAGTGATATGAGAGAATCCCAACACGAACCTGCGGTAGAAATTGGCAAGACCTAGAAAGCTACGGAGCTCTGTTAGAGTGGTTGAGGTTGGCCAATCCTGAAATACTTGGATCTTGGTTGGATCCACATGCACCATCGTTCATCAATAATGTATCCCAGATATTGAACCTGGGTCATGCCAAAAGTGGATTTCTCAAAATTGGCACACAACTTGTGTTGCCGAAGTGTTTGGAGAACCTGTTGAATGTGGTGGAGGTGCTCTTCCTAAATTGGTTGAATATTAGGATGTCATCCAAGTATACCACTACAAATGAGTTGGTGAATAGCCACTTCTCATCCATCAGCCTCATGAAGGTTGCAAGAGCATTTTTCAGCCCAAAAGGCATAACCAACCATTCGAAAAGGCCCTCCTTGGATTTGAAGGTAGTCTTCCACACATTAGAGGGTTCGATTGGTACTTGGTGATAGCTGGACTTCAAGTCAATCTTGCTGAAATATTTTCCCCCCTTCAGTTGGTCTAGAAGGTCATCAATATGTGGGATCAGGTACCTATTTCAGATAGTGATCTTGTTCAGTGCCCAGTAGTCAATACAGAGTCTCCAAGTCCCATCCTTCTCTGTACCAACATGATTAGGCTCCCACAGGGTGATGAACTTAGACATATGTGGCCTTTCTGCAAAAGCTCCTGAATCTACCTCTTGATTTTGTCATTCTCCAGAAAGGAGCGCCAATAGATTAGTCCATTGGGTAGTGGCGCACCTGGGTTTAGATCAATGGAGTGCTTGACTTGATAGTGAAGAGGCGCCCCTATGGGGGAGGTGAATATGTCCTCGTACTCCTCCATGACCTTGACCATATGTTTTTTCATGCGGAGGGACCCTGTCTAGAGGTTGTGGCCACTGCCTTCTTCTTTCCTTGAGGGCGTATCATTAGGAAAACAAATTTCCCAGTTTTGGAAATGAGCTTACTGCATTGTTTTACAGTAACCAAAGAGATGGTGGTAGGTGGTGCTACCTCCGGTATCCTGCACAACTTATTTCCCAAAGTAACAATAACAACACGAGGCCTGGACTCATACACAACATGTCGCTTCCACAAGTATGGTTTTCCTAATAATACATCACAAACATAAAGGGGAGTAACATCACATAATACGCCATCCGTGGAGGGCTTGATGTTGTATGGAAGGCAGCACTACTGGCTCACGCGAAGATCCTGTCCTTGGTGAAGCCACCTGATGGTGTATGGTTGTGGATGGGTTGTGGTCGATACGCCCAGCCACTTCACGACCTCTACCAAAATGAGGTTCTTTTGGATCTTGTTTTCGAAAATGAATTGTAGTGGGGAACCCTTTACCCACATCTAGGAGTGGAAGAGGCGCTCCTCCTCCTTTAGATATTCGGGTTCCTCCTTCCGGATTTTCATGGTGGCAATGGTGGCATTTGGCTCTCCATCGATAATATGCATCCCTTTGTTATTCCCCTTGTCGGGTTCTGGATCAGAGTCATAACAACATCTAATTTTAAAGCCTTCCACTAGGCCACCAGTGACTGGTTGGCCTAACACTCACTTGTGTTGTGAGTGGAGCTCTTATGGAACTCACACCACTTTTCCATGTCCTTCTCCGGCTTTGCGACATTTTCCTTTGCTTGTGGCTTTGGCATGTTGTCCTAGGCTGCCTCACATTGGATTTCTCCTTTGTTTTGCATTTTGGGGCACCTTTCCCTTTCTTTAGATTCGTAGATCCAGAGTCTCGCTTCTTCTGTTTAAATTTTTTCTCGATCTTGATCGCATATCGGTATGCCGTGCTGAGCAAGGAGATTTCCAGGAATTCCATCTCATCCTGGATGTACCTGTGTAGGCAGCTGAGGTACTTGAGAAGCAAATGCTTCTCAGAATCCTTGATACCCAACTTTGTGTGAAGGGTATGAAAAACATTGGTAAACTCCAGCACATCTTGGTCCCTTCCTTGACACAGTGTTGTCCACTTTATGTATTTACCCTCATAGCTCCTGATAGGGTAGTACTTCTCCTTGATGGTATCCCAGAATGAGTTCCAAGTGGGAGTGGCTGAAAATAGTGAGTTTTTACTTTCATCCTTCTTCTCACAGTAGGTTTCCCATCAATCCTTGACATGGGGGTTGTTTTGAGGAGTGCAAAGGTGATCTTTCCCAACTAGAAAAATCATGAACGGAAAAATATCCTTCTAGCAGATTTAACCATTTATCTACAACGTCTGCATCTGTCTGACCCTCAAATATGGGAATGTCAAAGTTAACTTGTACATTGAAGGGTGTGGCACTTCCAGAGTAGCTACCGGAAGTAGATGCATCACCCCTGGGTAGCCGCTGAAGGATCTGGGAAAAGTTGTCCATCATCGCATTCCTTTGTCACTCGAGGGCTTCCTCGAGCAAGATTTTGATAGGATCTCTTGACCCTCATATTTCTTTTCATTCGCCATGGGAGACTATTAGGATTTGCAAGGATGGTCTTGCAAAGGTTAGACCAGTTCAAGCCCTAACTCCTTATATTTTGACCACATTGGGGACATGCAAAGAAAAACAAAGAAAGAAGATACTGCTCTGATACCACTGATTTGGATTTAAACAGGGATGCAACAAATTACAGGTATAACCATAAATACAAAAATGCAGTAGAAATAACACTTCATTTTATTAATATCAAACACTGAAATATGCTTACAAACAGAATGGAAATAAGACTAGCTCGGGCGATGGTAGCTTATCTCTGAGAAGAGATGTGGTGGCTACATGCCTCTAAATTGCATTACAATGAGTCTCAAGGGCAATTTTATTATTGAACAATAAGAGCAAACCCTAAACGTTGAAAAGTGTGCAACAAGAAATGCTTGTTGAGAATGCAACAAGATGATGGAGCTTAGTGAAAAGGAGTCGCCTTCACTAAGTGGGTCCGCAGGCAAATTATGGCGCAAGTTCTATTTTTGATCACAGTGTGGATGATCACAATGTGGATGATCACAGTGTGGGTGATCACAGTATGAGTGATCACAGTGTGGGTGACCACAGTGTGAGTGATCACAGTGTGAGAGATCAAAGTCTATTTTTAGACTGGTTGTCAAAAATAGAAAAGTCAAATATTATTGTCTCATAATAATATTTGGACTATAAACTTGATCTTATTCTCTTGGAGCACTTCAGGATGAGCTACGGATGTGGTACATGTAGATCCCAGAGGGAAATACGTGGTTACCTATGGGATGACTAATATTTGCATGCAGGACTTCAGTTAGAACTCAAGTGAGTTGAGTTTAGTGGACTGGAGGTGCAGTTGATGGAGTTGTGTTCAGTTTAGCTTTGTTAAACTGGTTGTATTTAGTCTAACTGATCAATAGACTAGAGATGAGTTGGGTGAATTAGTTATTAATTAATTCACAAGTTATTAAATCATAATGCAACTATAGAATACATCAGTTAACTCAGTTGCATGTCAGTGCATGTTCAGTTCAACAGGGACAGGTGTTAGAGGATCAGATTGCTATCAGTTGTGACTATAGCTGTGCATGATGATTTGCACAATCAGAGGGATTGAGTATGCCAATGAATTGGCCAATATCAAGAATTGTAGCCTGTGCTCACGTCCAACAGAGTGTGAGTGATTATTTGCAGGTCAAATACGAGTTTGGTAAGCCATTCTCATCAGTTCTTGAGCAGGTATTGAGCTGGAGAGGCAGGCAAGCAGTGGAATAGATTTGGAGATCAGATCTGAGCTGTATTGTGTGTAACAGGTGGAGCTGGTACTGGATTTCTTGTGATAAGCATTGTACTTTGTAATGTTACATGATTCAATCAATATAATATACAGATAGTGTGGGGTTTTTAACGAGATGCTTTCCCCGGGGATACATACTGTGTTAATGAGTTTGATTGATGCTCTATGTGTGCCTGTGAATGTTTCTGCTTCTGTAAATTGATGATCAACGTAGAGGAGATTATGTATTATACATGTTCCGCTTATAATTATATGATCAGGATAATCTCTGTGAATATGTGTTAAATTATTCAAAATTTCTACATGGTATCAGAGCTACTTGATTTGTAGAAGAGATTTTTACAGGATATCGAGCGAGGATTGATCATCAGATCTATATTCAGGAAGTGTTTACATTTTATTTTATTTCTTCAGGCAGAGTCTATAATCGGGGCAGGTAGCTCTGGATTCATCCTTCTTTTGGAAGGTGAGATATCCGGTGTAAAATCCCATACAGTCGATCTCTGTACAAGAAATACTTTGTTCTCACGAATTCTAGATCGGAAGTGGTTGAGTTTTTGTGTTGGTGGAATTCAAATTTAATTCCAAAGTAAGAGATAAAACTCAAAAACATTCAGTGTGAGAATGGAGACAGTATGCCCCAGTATCTCACGAAGTTCACCCAATGCCGAGATGAGCTGGGAAGTGTGGGGGTGACTGTCGGATGAGGATGGTGAGTCTAGCACTCCTTGACCTTCCTAAGAGTTGGCATAGCTACCAGGACTCGGTGAATGGAAGGGAGAAAATGCCAAATTGGGAACGACTATGGTCGGATTTGATGCAGGAGGAGATTAGACAGAGCACCAGAGACGGTTCTTCATCCATGTAGGATGAGGAGAACTATGCATTAGCGAGTAAGGTGAAGAAGGGGAAGGAGAAGGTTTCTCTTTCCAAATCTTGTTCTTCCAATGATGGGAAGAAGGTTGACAATCGAAAGTGCGATGCTTTCATTTTCATGAGGAGGGTTCACGGGTCAAGAACCTGTATGCTCTTAAGGTTCAAGATGCATGCAAAGCCTTGAGTAGCGAGGCAATTGATGGAGACTTGGTGGTTGAGAGGGAAGGTATGTTACCTTTCAACATGTAGAGCCAAAAGAAGTCTCAGACAATTGTGGAGGAGCCACGATTGGTGCAACAACTTCAGGAGGTTGTGGAGTAGCCACAAAAGGAAGCTGAGTGGAGATCGAGTAGAGACATCTACTCATGCAGAGACCTCCAGTAGGGGGAAACTTCGAGCCAGGTGGGCTGAGGGATCGCATGCAGCCATACCTCCTAGTAGGAGGTGGGGTGATGTGGATTGATCATCCTAAAGAGGAGGGGCAAGATCCTTGAGGTACCTAACCTCTTGGATGAGACCTTGCTACGGGAGCCCCAGATGTGTAGTAGCAGGAACTGACTGATTGGGTAGAGACAGATGTGGATGGAGCGGCAGAGAGAGAGCGACAGTACAGGGAATCCCAGGACAGCGCATAGCTAGTAGGCTACAACAATGCGAGAGGCACAAGTGTTTTGCATAGTGCTCGGTGGCACAGAGAGGTGGTGCAATGGTGCGAGATGCATGGAGATGTTGCAGTAGCGCAGATGCCAGAGAGGGAGAGCACTTGTCACCAGCAGGTAGAGCTTCAGCATCAGAGGGTGTTTCTAGCCCAACAGGAGGTCAGTTGGGAGGTGCAGTGCGGATGCAATGCTGGGAGATAGAACCAGCAACAGCACGGATGCAGTCAGAGATCAAAGTGACAGAGGCTAGAGCAGTCAGATACTGAAGAGCATAGAGATGCAGAGTTTCAGTCGACAGAGGCAATAGCAGTCAGAGACTTTGATGACAGAGCAAGTGGACCGGCCAGATGTGTTGCATGGAGAACATTCCAGAGTTTCAGGATCGGGTTTGAGAGGAAGCCTTTCTTGTTGAGAGGGAGTGTTGAAAAGCGTGCAACAAGAAATGCTTGTTGAGAATGCAACAAGTTGATGGAGCTTAGTGAAAAGGAGTCGCCTTCACTAAGTGGGTCCGTAGGCAAATTATGGCGCAAGTTCTATTTTTGATCACAGTGTGGATGATCACAGTGTGGGTGATCACAGTATGAGTGATCACAGTGTGGGTGACCACAGTGTGAGTGATCACAGTGTGAGTGATCAAAGTCTATTTTTAGACTGGTTGTCAAAAAAAAAGAAAAGTCAAATATTATTGTCTCATAATAATTTTGGACTATAAACTTGATCTTATTCTCTTGGAGCACTTCAGGATGAGCTACGGATGTGGTACATGCAGATCCCAGAGGGAAATACGTGGTTACCTATGGGATGACTAATATTTGCATGCAGGACTTCAGTTATAACTCAAGTGAGTTGAGTTTAGTGGACTGGAGGTGCAGTTGATGGAGTTGTGTTCAGTTTAGCTTTGTTAAACTGGTTGTATTTAGTCTAACTGATCAATAGACTAGAGATGAGTTGGGTGAATTAGTTATTAATTAATTCACAAGTTATTAACTCATAATGCAACTATAGAATACATCAGTTAACTCAGTTGCATGTCAGTGCATGTTCAGTTCAGCAGGGACAGGTGTTAGAGGATCAGATTGCTATCAGTTGTGACTATAGCTGTGCATGATGATTTGCACAATCAGAGGGATTGAGTATGCCAATGAATTGGCCAATATCAAGAATTGTAGTCTGTGCTCACGTCCAACAGAGTGTGAGTGATTATTTGCAGGTCAAATACGAGTTTGGTAAGCCATTCTCATCAATTCTTGAGCAGGTATTGAGCTGGAGAGGCAGGCAAGCAGTGGAATAGATTTGGAGATCAGATCTGAGCTGTATTGTGTGTAACAGGTGGAGCTGGTACTGGATTTCTTTGTTGAAAATAATGCTGAGAGGGGGGGGGTGAATCAGTATTATCAAGCAATTTAATAAATCTTCCTTATTTGATCTTTGAATTATTTTTGCATGTCAGTACCATAAAATAATGAGCATGAAAAAACAGATAATCACACCAAAGAACACAAGATGTAAGGTGGAAACCCAATGTGGGTGAAAACCACCTGCTGCAATATGTCTCTATCTTCTTTCAATTTAGAAACTTCTTTTACAATGATTTTGTACTGGTGCAGTCTTTTACCAGTACGCAGGCTGCAACCTGCAGAGAGCTATAACTCTCTCTCTTTCTCGTTTTCCAGTCTACTCCTGGAAGGGAGCTACAACCCCCTACTTCTTTTCATAAAGCATCAGATGATCAACAATTACATAACAGATATAGACCACTAAAGATATCAGATCAGCAATAACAGAAACAACCCAGAACACCTTATCAACAGAGAAATTCAGTCAACAGAACATCTTAAAACAAAGATGCAGTTTTTCTTTCTGTGGCCTGCGACTAGACGCCGTTAACTTTCTGCTACTCTGCGTCACACGCAGATATCCTTCTGCTCCGCTGCGTGCCCACGCACTGTTCCTGTGACTGCTCTGCGTTCTGTTGCTTCAGGGGACGCACCCAAAGATACTATCGCGCCGCGTCTTTCGCTACAGAGACGCACTTGAAAACATTATCGCGCCGCGTCCTTCTGCTTCAGAGACGCACTGAACCTTGATCGCCCTGCGTCACACGCAGGTCTCTTTCTACTGTACTGCGTCTCGGGCACTTTACCCTTTACAGTATCAGCGTCCCGGCGCACTTGCCCTTACAGTATCAGCGTCCCGGCGCACACTTTCCCTTCACTAAACCTGTGACCCTTCAGATGTAAATGATATGAAGACTTCAGAACAGACCCAAACAGTCAGATCTACAGATCTGATCATGCGCCATAGAGATCACAGTCATTAGAAGATTCGCCCTCTTAGATTGGACTAGATCTCACCAAATAAGATATTCAACCCAAGACTCTTGCACAATCCAAATGAACACCTTTGCTTTTTATAGGCAAGCTCCTCCAAAACATGGAACAATACCACGAGCCGACACCATAGAAACACAAAAACCGTCGGCTAGATTCCACACAAGAAACCCCCACGTGCCTTGAAATGTGTGCACTGGGTAGGACGCACCCCTGAACGGCTGGCCGGCGTCCGTGGACGCGGGTTCTGCATGGTATACCTGCGGGGACGCACTTTCTGAACCGATTGTCTGCGTCCTTCTTAATTTTCAACAAACTGAGAGCCTTACCACTGGAGTTGCCATCAAGTACAACATCTGTAACATACAGTCATACAGAAAACCCTAATGCCAACAATCTCCCCTTTGGACTTGATGGCAACCTCACAAACTTCAGCTTCATTCTCCCCTTTGACATCAAGGGCAAAGGGTATGCTCCCCCTGAAAATGAACCAGATCTGCAGCAACGCACCACATGAAAGAGATAGAGACATATTGCAGCCTTCTCCATAATGCCAACAATGCATTATGTGCTCCCCTGAGCCTGTGTACCACCAATAAGAAGAGGTTCAACAAGATGATGCATCAACAACCCCCAGCTTTTGCCTGAGGTATTCAAACGTGTCACTGGGCAATGGTTTGGTAAGAATATCAGCAACTTGTTCCTTGGAAGGAACATACTCCAACTTGACTTTCTGTTCAAGCACTTGTTCCCGGAGAAAATGTACTTGATTGGTATGTGCTTGGTTTTTGAATGCATAACCGGATTCTTTGAGATGATGATTGCACTTGTGTTATCAATAAGATGGGGATAGGTGGTGTACAAGTGATTTGAAAATCCTGCAAAGTCTGCATCATCCAAAGGAGTTGAGTGCAACAAGATGCAACAACAACATATCCGCTTCAGTTGTAGACAAGGCAATCGAATCTCTGTTTCTTGCTGAAACCAGATACCAGTCTGGAAACCCATAAAGAACGCACCACCACTTGTGCTTTTTGTCATCCACGCTTCCGGCCCAATCTGCATCTGTATAAGCATGAAGAGTAAGATCTGTATCTCTAGGATACCATAAGCATAATTTTGAGTCCCTTGAAGATATT
Organism: Pinus tabuliformis; assembly: GCA_031772625.1. Lineage (NCBI taxonomy): Eukaryota > Viridiplantae > Streptophyta > Pinopsida > Pinales > Pinaceae > Pinus > Pinus tabuliformis. The sequence goes on from CM062812.1 coordinate 57,813,539, forward strand.
TGAAAATTCTCTTTACTGCCTGAAGATGAGTCTCCTTCGGATTTGCCTGAAATCTTCTCAACTATTCCAACTGCATGCATGATGTCTGGTCGGGTACCTGTCAGATATAGTAAACTTCCATCATAGGTCTGTAGGTTGGTTGATGTACTGCTGCAGATTCATCATTTGCATTACACTGAGACTACATCCTGTGACATTGGTGTACATACTGGTTTTGCATCTTCCATGCC